>OX336369.1:46392079-46941098 GCA_946902895.1 Fragum fragum
TAACCCTTGTCATGCTGAACCCATATCATTCTGTTTTGGCAGGAGATGTAGACAAAAATAAGCCTGCATATATATGAAGTCTGGTCTTAGTGTACACCATGTGTTTGTCCCTATCATGTCAGACTTGTATATATGAAATATTTTAGAAAAGAAATATTAGTTCTATTACCTTCAGTCCCTTGATTTTAATGCATTTTTCAAAACAGATTTTATTCAGCACCACAAGGCTTCAAATTACTACTGCTATTAATTTTCAACACTATTTTATTCCGTTTAAGAGTATAGGTAGAATACTATATAAATTTTGACCCAGCAACAATATAACTATACAATCAAGAGTTACTAGACTCCTGATGGATATCCATTGGAAACTGCATAAGACTGGACAAGTCGAAAACCATCAATCAAGGGATCATTGCAAAACTATTGTAAGTGCACTTTGATTCATAGGCACTTATAAATTTTTTGCACTGACCTGTTGTTTTTGTCTTTGAAAAGCTGAAGAGACAAAATTCCATTATCAGATTGGAAACGGCTTTAAAATAAGAATGACTGTCACCTGCCAAGTATCTGGACAAGCTTAAGAATGTTCAAGAGATTGGATATTTCATCCTTTACAATACAGTCTGAAGATTGAAAATAGTGATCTTGTAATTTCTGATGGCTTTCAGTTTTTAATTTTGTTTTAAGTAATGTATGTGTTGCTCTCCCTTTACAAAATATTAATGAAGATATTCATATGCAGGTGCCCTAACCCATTGCAACCCCCCCTTATTAAGACCCTTAAGAAAAATACTTTGGAAACAATTGTGTACAATGGAGAAATTGCTTGTATCAAAAGGGGCAAATATTTGTTAAAATTTCACCAAATTGAAATTGTTGGGTGCAACATCTTTCATTTGGGACTGACCTTAGATTTGTGGCAATGGATTGAGACATAAAAACACCAATATAATTTTTGCACATTTTCTGAAATTGTGTCATGATTGGAGTTTTAGAGGAAATGAGGTTATCTATGATGTATATATAACTAATAACATGACTTTAACCCATTCCAACACAGTGGAATTTTTTACCAGTCCAGATTGAAAGGAGCTGCAGATGCAATTTCAAGTTGATGGAATTTTAATTTTTTTCATCTTTTTGGATAGAAAACATTGTGGAAAATGAATTGGTTGATCCAAGCAATTTCTTCATTTTCAAAGTTTTTTTAGCCAAGGGACGTAAAAAGGAGGGATTGTGTGGGAATGGGTTAAACTATCACTCATTGTGAGGTACAGTGTAGGCCTAGTGACCACAAAGAGGTCCACAGTTTGATCCAAAGGGAGTTGCTATAAATTTTTGGTCTTAACCACAATTTTAACAGTATATCGGTCAATTTGTGGCTGCTAGTGCACCAAACCCTAGATTCCTAGTATTTCTCTCACCAGGACTACCACTTCATCCTTTCTGAGCCTCTAGCTTCAAATCCCATTTGGTCTACAATTTTCCAACAAATTATGGGAGACAAATGTCGGAAAGGATATTTGTCAAAATCAGGGGTCAAACCTCATGAACGAGAGTCCGATAGACTACCAACTGCACGAAGGGAGCAGTAGAAATTTGTAAATGTTAAGTTTACAGACGTTTGATCATGACAAATGACCCTGATCTTAGTATTTGCTGATGTTTATCATTGAGATCAATTATCATGCCAGATGTGAGTTTGCCTCTTGAATAGGCTTTAAGAAATTGTAAATGTTGTAAATAAGTTTTTTTTTTAACCCATTCCAACTCAAGCCCTCCTTTTTACACCCCTCAAGAAAAAAGCTTTGGAAAACATTGTGGACAATGAAGAAATTGCTTGTAACAAGCAATTTCTTCATTATCCACAATGTTTTCTATCCCAAAAGATGAAAAAAATTAAAATTCCATCAACTTGAAATTGTTGTCTGCAGCTTCTTTCAATTTGGACCAGTCTAAAATTTTCTTGTGTTGGAATGAGTTAAGCTGGCCAGTTTTTGAAGAAATTTGACCTTGACAAATGACATTGACATTGCAACATGACCTAACACTTGGTATATGTGAAAGGGTATCGATGAGATATATAATCAAGCAAAATATGAGCATTGTATCTTGAACAGACTTGAAGTCAGACAGAAAGACAGACAGACGGACAACTGTAAAACAACATGCCCCAAATGAAAAGGGAGTAAAACATTGTGTGCAAAGGAGAAATTGATTATTACAAGTAATTTCTTGTATTCTCACAATGTTTCCAGCTGCAATAGGACTTTGAAGTGGAATTACAGATTTCAATTATCAACTGAGCAACAACTTAGTCTTACACCTATTCCTGACATAATCCCTCTTTTTAAGGCTTCATAAGAAATAAAGCTTTCGGAATACATTATGGAAAATGAAGAAATTGCTTGTTACTAGCATTTTCTTCTTTGTTCACAAGGTTTTCTACCCCAAAGAACAAAGATTCTGAAAATTCATCACCTTTAAATTATCGTCTGCAATATCTTTGAATTTGGACTAGTCCAAAGTTTTGTTGGGTGGTAATGGGGTAATAATAAATTCAACTGAGTTAACTGATGCATCATATTAGTTTATATCCTCTTTTATGTCCCTTTGAACAATCTCTAAGTTATTCCAAGGCAAAGTTCATTATTCATGTCCTTCTTCAATGTAACCAGTACTAAACTGGATCCCTGTATGCCTTGCCCAAGGATGTAACCAGCTGTAAAGCCAGGATTCAAACTAAAAACCTCAACACCTACCCTAACTACTGAGCCATGCAGAACCCACCAGGACCCAACAAAATCTTGTGTTCGTATGAATGAGACATAACTGTAGAACCATTGAAGAATTTGAGAAAGAAAAATAACAAATAATATCAACAAATAGGGACAAACATTTCTTTCCAATAAGTGTAATATGCTTTTAGAGCTAAAATACAAACCTCAAAACATTTCCATACTTTTCACAATTTTCTAATTTGGAATTTTAACTGATAATTATAAGCACATTTCATTTAAAAGAATTTGCATCAATATTTTGAGACCCATTCATAAAATTATGTTCGCATATGTTCATTTTGAAAAAATATATGGGACAATGATTTTGGATCTAATTGTTACGATGACCGGCCTTTTTACCCTTTGCGCTTGTAATAGTTATATGACAAATAGTAAAACATATGAAAAGAATTAAACTTTGGTTTCAGCAATACAATATGTGTGATATTTGATTCATAGATTCATCCAAACTTCTAGTATTATAAACCAAGTGACCCTGAAAATATCTAATTGACCCATTCCCACTCAGTGAGGCTTTTAGATGCCCCCAAGGAAAAAAGCTTTAGAAAACTTTGAGGAATATTAAGAAAATGCTTGTCACAAGCAATTTCTTCATTTTGCACAATGTTTTTTACCAAGAAAGTTGAAAAAATTCCAAATTTCATAAAGGTTAAATTGTTGTCTGCAGCTTCCTTCAATTTGGACCAGTCTAAAATTTTGTTATGTGGGAATGTGTTAAAAATAGGTTTTCATACTGCAAACTTACAACTATGCCAGCTTCCCTATCTTTAGAAAGCTTTGCTTCTGTTTCACTTGAGTATTATCCTTTTGTAAAAATAGTGTAAGAAGCATGCATCATTGCTTGAAGTTTTGCTTTTTTGCTCTTGATATTTACCCAAAGCTTTATGAAATACGGTAGTATAGGACTAGCGATTCCATATTAGTTAGACAGAAATACCTAAATGTTTCTTAGTAATGGTTATTTTCTGTTATGAATTCGAATGACTCTAAACAAATAACAGTAAGTAAAGTTCAGAAGATTATTGATGCATGATTCATCATGCAAAAAGGGACCTCCAGGGCTCCTGGGTGTTCAGTAAAAAACAAATACTTAACCCTTTCCCATGATTTCATACTCAAGAAAGAATTGTGGAAAAAGAAGAAATTAATTGTAACAAGCAATTTCTCCTTTTTCCACAATATTTTCTACCACATAGGTTGGTTTCATTTCAAATGACATCCAGTTTTCATTGTTGTCTGCAACCTCTTTCAATTTGGACTAGTCTAAAATTTCATAAAAAAGGAAAAGGTTAAAATAGAGATTGGGTCCTGTAAAGATCAATCAGATGATGTATCAGAGGTCTAGTTAAGAGGGCACAACAGTATTCTAAAATCCGTATTTCTAAACCAATTCCTATGTTGTGGGTACTCATTTGCATCATCTCGTTGAAACAATTCAAATGAGTACCTACAACATAGGGTTTATGGTAGTATTGGTGAAATATTTAATTCTAAAATCCAAATTACACCCTCTATCTGTAGCTCCGATGTATTCTGAAAACAACTAGGATTGTCACAAAGTGGAATTATACACCCCACAAGCATTTTGTCACGAAAGTGGCAGTCAAGCCATAACATATGTTACCGAAAAAAAAAAGGGCACCTCATGGATATTCTTTATATAAAGTTTCAAGGTCCTAGGTATAATGGCTTGGGAGTTTAGAGCATGGAAACAGTTTCTGAATTTCAATTTTGACTTTGTTGGCCTATGTGACCTAAAATCAATATACTACTTCCTTGGATCATTGGCAAAAAATGTAGTCTCATGGATCTAGAGCAACGAAACAAAAAGTCTCGACATACAAAGGATGGATGGACAGACTGACAGACATGATGAAACTAATATAACCCCACCACTGTGAAGATGTGGGGTATTTTTATATACAGTAAGGTAGAATGGTCATTCAAGATTTTGAAAATCATTAGAAAATGAAAAATATTGAACATGGAAAGCCTGCCCAGGGCCAATATTTCTCACAGTTTGCAATTGCTCCTTTTATCCTGATGAGACATATTGAATAGTGTAAGTGACCTTAATCACTGAATAAGGTTATACTTGAATACCTCTGTATTAATAATACCCAATTTTAATCCACCAAAACATCTTTAAGCACCCTTAACAGCGACATTGAATATATCAAGATGGACCTTTTTCAGTCATTTAGCTAATTATTAAACAGTCCTGGTTTTTGATGCACAAAAGAGAAATAGCTACTGGGAAAAATTGTGAGAACACAAGAAATTGCTAGTTACAAGCAATTTCTTCTTTACTCACAATGCTTTCTACCTCATACTTTTCACATTGCAACACTTTGTCGTCAGTGTCTTTTTTGCAAGCATCTTTTGTGTGTTTATTAGTAAAATAAAAGTAACCCGTCACACAAATGGGATCATTGTTGAAGGCCAATAAGTATTGATTTGTTTGTTTGGAGTTTCTACCCCTTTCAACAAACTTTCACAGCAAAGTTTACTTGTTCATGATCTTCCTGGCTATCACTTCCTGGCTATCACTAGTGCTTAGAGCAGGGGCTCTGAAATGTCTTGCTAAAGGACCAGTTACACAGTAGAGATTTGAACTCACTATCTTTCACTTCTTTCAGATTTCAGACAAATCCCCCTTAACCCATTCCAACACAGTGGAATTTTAGACTGGTCCAAATTGAAAGAAGCTGCAGACGACATTTCAAGTTGATAGAATTTTGAATTTTTTCGTCATTTTGGGTAGAAAACATTGTGGATAATGAAGAAATTGCTTGATACAAGCAATTTCTTCATTTTCCACAATGTTTTCAAAAGCTTTTTTCTTGAGGGGCGTAAAAAGGAGGGAATGAGTTGTAATGGGTTAACCACTGACCCTTAAGAAGTATTGATCCTGAATTATGATATGCATTATAGGCTTTCCGGGAGGATAATTATTCACTTTTGCTGATTTAATGAATGTAGAATGGACACTATACCTAACTTTATATTATCTTTATATTAGTTATAGAAATATTGACTAGAACTCTAGCTTTTTTTAACCCTTTCCTGTTTTCCTAAATTTTAGACCTATCCAAATTCAAGTTTTGTAGACGAAAATTTAAAGTGGATTTAATTTGAAAAATAACCATTCAGTGGGGTGCAAATATTATGGAACAAGAGTGCCATCGTCACAATGTACGCCGCCACTTTGCTGCTGTTTCAAGAAAAAATAATTGTAGACACTACTTATTTTGACAGAATCAAATTCAAAAAATTTGCAGACTACCTTTTTAAATTGTCAAGTTCAAACTGTTTGTTATGTTTGATTGATTTAAAGTTTTAAGCAGGCATAAGTCAGGGAAAAATTAATGAACCATAAAATCCTTATTTCATGCACATCTACCAATTAATGTTATAACATCCACCAAGTTTCATTTAGATCCTGCCAGAAACTTAGGAGGAGTTGCGTTCACAAGGCTGCAGTTTCAATAAGCCCCAGAGACTAAGTTTTAAGGGGGCATAACTGAGGCAAAAATCAATGAAAATAAAATCCTTACCTCATGCACATCTACCAAATTAGGTTATAACATCCACCAAGTTTCATTTAGATCCAGATAGAAACTTGGGAGGAGTTGCGTTCAGTAGGCTGCAGTTTCAATAAGCCCCAGAGACTAAGGCATAACTGAGGCAAAAATCGGTGAACAATAAAATCCTTACTTCATGCACATCTACGAATGAAGGTGATAACATCCACCAAGTTTCATTTAGATCCAGCAAGAAACTTAGGAGGAGTTGCGTTCACAAGGCTGCAGTTTCAGGAAGCCCCAGAGACTAAGTTTTAAGGGGGCATAACTGAGGCAAAAATCGGTGAACAATAAAATCCTTACTTCATGCACATCTACGAATGAAGGTGATAACATCCACCAAGTTTCATTTAGGTCCAGCCAGAAACTAAGGAGGAGTTGCGTTCACATGGCTGCAATTTCAATAAGCCCCAGAGACTAAGTTTTAAGGGGGAATAACTCGGGCAAAAATAGATGAACCATAAAATCCCTTCTTCATGCACATCTTCCAATTAGGGTGATTACATTGATCAAGTTTCAAAAAGATCCGTCCAGAAACTTTGGAGGAGTTGCGCTCACAAGAAAAGTGGACGTACGGACTGATGGACGGATAGACAGACGGATGGACAGACAGAGAAGATGACGCCAATATACGACCGCCTACCGGCGTATAAAAAGAAGAATTGCTAGTTACAAGCAATTCCTTCTTTTTCTACAATATTTTCTTAAAAAGAAAATGACAGGGACAAAAAAAAAACAGGGATTCAACAGGAAAGGGTTAATGAAATCCTATTCTTTTGGTACAAATTTCAGTCCTTTAATTTTAATGCAAAAAATGTATTCAGAAAAATGTATTCAGCATGACAAGGGTTAAGACTCAGATCAATCTCTGCATTCTTACAATCCGATCAAAGTCTTCACTATGTATTCTACAGACAGATACTGTCTCCAGGCTTCTTTATGTAAATAGCAGATGCCAGGCTGCTAAATATCTGCAATTCACACTGATTCCAAATATCAAGCAAGGCCTCAAGAATTGGTTTTATAGAGTTCATGGATGGTTCTTTTTCCTATGACAAGCCAAATGAAATACTTACCGATTGCCAGTCTTGATCTTCTGTTGCAGCTGTTGCACTCACGGCTGGTCTCATCTTGTTCACCACCTTTGATGCTTCCATTTGTTGCATTGCCGACTTGGCTAAATCATCTGCCTTACTAGCCTTCACAAACTGTAGAGGGTCTGCAGTTGTAGTGCTGGTTTTTCGTGAGGTAGATGAAAGTCTGCGTGTTGGATAGCCTTCCGTACTTCCAGACGACTGTCGAGAATGATTAAATCCATCCGCGCTGTCAGTTGATGATGATCGTGTATGAGCATTTGAGATATCAGGTGAACTCCCATACCGAGGATCATACCTGTCAAACACTGAATCACTATTTGATGGTAATCGTAAAGGTTGATCACGAGAAAGGGAGCCAGTGCTCCCTGCGCGTTTCATTTCACCTCTCATATCAGAACGAACGGGCATATTTCCATCTAGATCATCAAAACTTATGTCTGACTCTGGGCCATATGAACCAAGAGAGTCATATGAACTGTCTCGATTGTGGTGTGTGCTTGGAGACAGCAAGCTGTTTGATTTCTCCTGGTTTATCAAGTTCTCAGAGTGTTGCCAACTTTCATTCTTGAAACAATCGTCTGATATTATGTTCTTGTTACCATGACTATGAACCAATGCAGAGAAAGCCGATGTGTCTAAAATTGGTCCACTGAATTTTCCTGCAACTGATTTGCCCAGCCAGAATATCGTCACTGCAACCTACAATGAGAATTGTACTGAATAACTATAAGATCAAAGGGAAGTAACAAATGTTGAGTTAACTGTATCTTAGTTTTTCTTTACTTCCCTTTTATCTTAATAACATCGAGACAACATACTTTTAGAAAGTGGTGAGGACGTAATGCTGAACCCAGAATATAGCTGTTTTGACAAGAGACATAGGCAACAATCACTCTGCACATAAGAGCAGTCTGATCTTAGTCTACATCTCTTATTTTTCCTCCTCACGGCTGGGTTGATCATGAAATAAGTCATCAAAAGAAATAAAGAGGAACAATGCTTTCAGCCCTTTGATTTTAATGCAATTCCAAAAAGTTTGATTGAATAGGGTTTTACAGTATTTCAGTAATATTGTGGCAGCTTGAGCACCTAACAAAAGATTCCTGGTATTTCTCATACCAGTACTAGCACTACGTCCTTTCCTAGCCTCCAGCTGCTATTCCACTTAGGTTTACTATCATCCATCCATTGTTGAGAGATAAATGTTGGAAAGGATATGTGCCGACGGGGATCGAACCCATGATTGAAGATAGGGAGGTTGATGTGCTACCAACTGCATTATGACTCTGCCACAAATCTGAAAAGTGTTTTATTCAGCATTAAAAGGGTTAAGAGTGATTGAAAATAAAGAAACATCTTTTAGGCAGAAAAACAGTTGAGGAAAAGGAGAAATTGCTTGTCAAAAGTAATGTCTCCTTTTCAAATTGTGTTTTCCTTGATAATGATGTAGGATGGGTTTCAATAAATTACTTAAGCATCAAAGTCACCTATAGATTAGTGGATGTAATTTTGCTACAATGAACAATTCAACAATCCATTCCCACAATCCCACATTTTTTGCTCTCCTCCCCCTAAAAACAAACTTTTTAAAACAATGTGAAAACAGAAGAAATTGCTTGTTTCATGCATTTCATTATTATTCACAATGTTTTCTACACCAAAAGACGAAGATTTTTTAAATCAGTTTGGACCTGTCTTTGTAAATCGCCAAGGCCTGCTAACTAACTTTTCTCTAGACTGTTCAAATCAACTTGTCATAAAGAAAATCTAAAGACAGTTGCTATATTTTTAAGCATAATTCATCCCTTCTTGTCTACTGCCAGTATATTTTCATTGTCCTCATTTTTCTTTCCAAACCATTCTTTAACCCATTTTTAACCCCAATGTAAAATTGGGACCACAATTGATTAAGCCTTTCCTGTTTCATGAAATTTTAAACCTTTCCAAATTCAAAGGATCAGTCTAAAATTTTGATGTCTTGTATGTGGTAAGTCAATAAATCAACAAAAATGCTTGACATAAATATCGAAGATCAGCATTAATTTCTGGTATTAATGAATGATTTTATTGGTCAGTCATTTATTTCATTTGGAGCAGTAAACCATCAATTTAACCCATTACAAGACAACTAACTGACTTGTCTAAATTGATAAGGTCCTGCAAATGGTACTTTTAAATTTATGAAATTCTAGGTATTTTATTTTTCTGAAAAAAAAACAACAACACAGTGTTATATGAAGAAATTGCTTGTTACAAACATTTTCTTCATTTTACACTATGTTTTCCCAGTTGTTTGAGGGGTATTAAAAGCCTCATTGTGTGTGAATTGGTTAAAGTTGGTTTAAAACAGAAAAAATTTAGACTGTTCCAATTTCAAAGGAGTTGCAGATGACAACTTTAAGTTGATGAAATTGCTAAAATCTTTGTCTTTCAGGGTAGAAAACATTGTCGATAATGAAGAAATTGCTTGTAACAAGCTATTTCTTCATTCTCCATAATATTTTCCAAAGCTTTCATATTGAGGGGCATTTAAAGGCATCTTTGTGTAGGGATGGGTTAAGAAAATACAGCTTGAATCAACCATATATTCTTTCAAATCTTATATTAGGTCACTACGTAAAACATCCTTGAACAAAAAATGAATAAGGAATGTGCCCAAAACAAAAGTCACATATTTAAAAGATAATTGTTCCCTTTGTTATGATCTACCAGCCATTATGAAAATTGTTAAAATCACCAAGTTTTTTCTTCTAACTTCCTGTGCATTGTCAACTCAATGACAAAACTCTATACTAAATAGGCATGTCAAATGCCTCAGTATGAAAGAGTTCAGCCCGACTTTTTTTGCAAATAATGATTTCATCTTGATAATTAAAAAGGAAAAAAGTAACAAAAGTTAACATACATTTTGCAAAGTTGCAATACTTTGATATATTAGCACTGATCTGTTACAATCAATTTCTTCATTTACCACAATCCTTTCTCAAGCTCTTTTCTTTACCTATTTGCACACAAAAATGCTTTTCAACACCCTTAAGAAAAAAATCTTTGGAAAATATTGTGGCATATGAAAAAATTGTTTTCTAACCAAAATGTACAATAGATCCAAATTTCATCAACTAAAATTTGTCGTCTGCAATATCATTGATTTTGGACCAGTGTAAAATTTTGTTGTCTTGTAATGGGTTAAGGGGTATTGAATTAAAAGGTAATATTATGTGGGAATGGGTTAAAGAAAGTTTTTTAAGAAAAATAAAAAAAATCCAAACCAATGAAAAAATAGGAATTTTAGAAAAGTATATCTTTAACCCATTCCAACACAGCAAAATTTTAGACTGGTCCAAATTGAAAGAAGCTACAGACGGCAATTTCAAGTTGATGGAATTTTGAATTTTTTCATCTTAGTGGATAGAAAACATTGTGGATAATGAAGAAATTGCTTGATACAAGCAATTTCTTCATTTTCCACGATGTTTTCCAAAGCTTTTTTCTTGAGAGGCGTAAAAAGGAGGGATTGGGTTGGAATGGGTTAAGTTATCGAGAAATTAATTTTTGGTTACGGTGCTCTCTCAAAATAACTTTCTTTACAACCAGATATCTGATGTATAGCTTATATACACAATCATTCCACATGATGAAATATTTGAACCAAGAAGTAGCTCTATATCATAAACTGTTACTGACTACTTCAGTAATCTGTAGTTACAAGGTTTTGGTCACTAACTAAAAAAGTGTGTGACATGATTTTGTATCTTTTTTCTATTATATAAAAGATCGCAACCTAATTTATTTGACACGCGATCATCCGTCCCACTTGACTGCATCACAATTCAAATGTTCACTTTGAAGGGATAATTGACGCCCAGTCAAAAAAAACTTGTTTTAGATAATTGAATTTTACAATCTTTTTCTTTAAATGGCTAGGTCCCTTGTATACCTTATTGAGCCCACTAACAAAAAGAGAAATTGCTTATTGCAATTAATTTTCCTTTTTCAACAATGACTCCCTTAGTACAATTCTTTTGGTTCGTAGAGATTGTATGGAAGAAGCCGGTAAGAAAATTAGTTTGATTTATTGTTCCTGGATACTTTGTAACGACATTTTTCAAATATTTCAACCTCTTATGCCTGCATTTCATACCTTAGTTCAACAAACATTCAACATAACTAAAAATATGTTTATTGTACACCCAGAACTTATCAAGATAATTTCGGTGAAATGTCATCTACACAAACTTTAGTTCTTTACTCTAAAACAAGACAATCATTGAGATTTATTATTAACCCTTCTAACTGCTTCATATCACAGAATAGCATTTTTGTCACTGAGAAAAACACACATTTTTTCAACAAAGGGCCATAACCCTGAGATTATATAGATCGGATTCTACATCTTTGCTTGATCAAATCCATCACACTATTGAAGAGAAAATTAGTGGACAAGTTTTTACAACAAAGGGCCATGACTCCATAAAAGACAAGAGGACCATGATTGTCCTAAATGGCTCACCTGAGGCATCTGCAAATTATAGTATATCTTTGTATAAAAAAGACACAGCTTGAGATAAAGAAATATAACAAATATAAGATTTTGGTCAATTTACAAAACTATCAAGTAATGCTATACAATAAATATAAATGCTCATGGCTTTAACATTTAATCCATTACCAAAATATCCCGCATTTGATGCCATCAAGGAAAATAGATTAAAAAAAATATTAGGAAGGGAGAACTTGGTAGTTACAAGCAATATCTTCACCTCTACCAATGTTTTCTACCCTAAAAACTCCTTGTATTTAAATTTCAATGAAACTTCAATTACTGTTTGCAACTTCTTTTAATGTGGACCAGTGTTAAGAAAAGACTTTGAAATTGCTTTAATTGAGCCTTCACCAAATTTTGGGGTTTCTGGGGCGGGGCCATTTCGATCGAATGGATATTATTTTAACAACCTTGGTAGAGAACAATCTGGATGTTCTATAAACCAAATATGAATTCATTGCAACTTATACATTGGGAGAGGAAGATATTTGAACATGCTCTTATTGAGCGTTTTTCATACTTTTGGATGCCTTTGGACAGGCCATTTTTGTCAATAGGTGTATAACTTCAAGAAATATGACAGATAACAATAATATAATGCTATGTTTTTAATATAGATGTTCTAGGTCCTATATTAAAGAAGAAGAATGATTTTCAAATTGAACTATTTACACAATTTTCGACCCCTGAAGCAGAGATGTTTTTGATCCTAAGGGCATATTTTCCTTTAACATAGTACAAAATTATTTAGTATTGCTACAAACCAAATATGAATGTCCTTCACTTATATTTCAGACGAAGAAGACTTTTGAAGTTGCTCTAATCAGGCATTTATCCAAATTTTGGACCTCTGGGGCAGGGCCATGTTTAATCCCAGGGCTATGATTTGAGCAAACATGGTAGAGAACCATCAGGTTATCCTTTACATCAAACATGAATGCCTGAGACTTTGTAGATTGGGAGGAGAAGACTGTTTAACAAGGTCTAATTGAACATTTTTACATACTTTGGACAAATTGATATGTAATAGTCAGGCTATACTATACATTCTAAATATAAATGCACTTGTCCTTGAAGTAAAGATTTTTTTTCAACTTACTCAAAATTTGCGTTTTTCCCTATTTTGGACCCCTAGTGCAGGGCTGTTTTAGACCCTGTGAGAAAAATTTTGAGTGATATAGTACAAAACCATCTAGTAATGCTACATACCAAATATGAATGTCCTAGACCATATAGTTTACAAGAGAAGACTTTTGAATTTGCTGTATTTAAGCATTTTCCCAAACTTCAGACCTCAGGGGTAGGGAAATTTTTGACCCCAGTGAACTTAGCAGAGAACCATGTGATTAAGCTACATATGAAATATAAATGCCTTTGGCCTTAACCTACTGGTTTAGGAGGAGAAGTTTTTGCAGATTTACTAAAATTTCCAATTTTCAAATGCCATGGCAACCAGAGTTTTTCACAGAATGAAATTCTTTTGTAGAACTTTACCCAAGGAAAATCCATGCAAAGTTTCAGCTTAAGAAGGACAGATTTTTAAAGAAATTTTAGGCGGATGGACAGACGGACAGACGACGGACAATGACCTATCACAATAGCTCATCTCGCACTTTGTGATTAGGTGAGCTAAAAGTTGTAGAGGACAAAAAATGTTGACAAAATACATATGTCTCTATTATTCTAGGAAGAAAACAATGTCAACAAGGTGCCAAATTGTCACAAGATACGCCCGTCACACTGCTTGATATTAACTGGGGGTTTGAATAGAACTGATGTTATTTTGAATGAATATTTTTTGTCAAACAAAGTATGAAAAACAACAAAGGGCAATAACTCAAAATATACGCAAGGTAGAGTTATGGTTCTTGTACACTGCACTCCCACTTGGTGAGCTCTATCCATCCAATAAATTTCATGATTCTAGCTATTATACTTTATGAGATATACTCTGGACAAGATTCAAGTATGAAAAAACAACAAAGGGCAATAACTCAAAATATACGCTAGGTAGGGATATGGTTCTTGTACACTGCACTCCCACTTGGTGAGCTCTATCCATCCATGAAGTTCATGATTCTAGCTATTATACTTTTAGAGATATACTCCATAGAATTCAAGTATGATAAACAACAAAGGGCAATAACTCAAAAAATAGGCCAGGTAGAGTTATGGTTCTTGTGCACAGCGCTCCCCCTTGGTGAGGTCTATACACCCATGAAGTTTCATGATCCTAGCTTTTATACTTTTAGAGATTTACTCCGGACAAGATTCAAGTATGAAAAACAACAAAGGGCATTAACTCAGTATATATGCTAGGTAGAGTTATGGTTCTTGTACACTGCAATCCAACTTGGTGAGCTCTATCTATCCAATAAATTTCATGATTCTAGCTATTATACTTTTAGAGATATACTCCGGACAATATTCAAGTATGAAAAACAACAAAGGGCAATAACTCAAAAAATAGGCCAGGTATAGTTATAGTTCTTGTGCACTGCACTCCCCCTTGGTGAGATCGTAAACCCATGAAGTTTCATAATCGTAGCTATTATACTTTTAGAGATATACTCCGGACAAGATTCAAGTACAAGAAACAACAAAGGGCAATAACTCAAAAAATAGGCAAGGTAGAGTTATAGTTCTTGTACACTGCACTTCTACTTGGTGAGCTCTATCAATCCATGAAATTTCATGATTCTAGCTATTATACTTTTAGAGATGTACTCTGGACAAGATTCAAGTATGAAAAACAACAAAGGGCAATAACTCAAAAAATAGGTCAGGTAGAGTTATGGCTCTTGTGCACTGCACTCCCCCTTGGTGAGATCTATACACCCATGAAGTTTCATGATCCTAGCTATAATACTTTAAGAGATATACTCCGGACAAGATTCAAGTATGAAAAACAACAAAGGGCAATAACTCAAAAAATAGGCAAGGTAGAGTTATGGTTCTTGTGCACTGCACTCCCCCTTTGTGAGATCTATACACCCATGAAGTTTCATGATCCTAGCTATAATACTTTTAGAGATATACTCCGGACAAGATTCAAGTATGAAAAAGAACAAAGGGCAATAACTCAAAAAATAGGCCAGGTAGAGTTATGGTTCTTGTGCACTGCACTCCGTATTGATGAGAAGAATATAATTGCCAAGTTTAAAGTCAATCGGACTTAAGGTGACAGAGTTATGCTCCGGACAAAGAAGTGGACACCGCCGGACGCCCGGACGCCCGGACAACCGGACGACCGGACGCCCGGACACCCGGACGCCCGGACGCCCGGACGCCCGGACACCACGGGTGATCCCATAATACGTCCCGTCTTCGACGGGCGTATAAAAATGAAGAAATAGCTCATAACAAGGCATAAAAAGGCAGGATTGTGTGTGAATGGGTTAATAGGAAATATGGTTCTTTTTCACTGTTCTTATCCTCACTGAGGTATGCACCATCTAAGATGTCTTTTAGACAGTTTAACCCATCACCACACAATCCCATCTTTTTACGATCCTCAACAAAATAGTTCAGGAAAATAATGCAGCAAATGAAGAAATTGCTTGTTATCCGCAATGTTTTCTAGTAAATAAGCTTTAAATTGTTGTCTTCAAATTTCAATTTTGGATCAGTCTAAGATTTTGCTGTCTGGTAATTGGTATAGGATAGGGTAGATAACCAAATGTGACATGATGGCTATTGATGGGTTTATTTACAAAATTGTGTTTCAACACTACAAACACACACCTGGTATGCTCATACTTTGACCAATTTTTAACCCATTCCTGCGCAATTTTATTTACACTGGTCCAAATTGGAATGAGTTGCAGATAACAATTTAAAGTAAATGAAAATTTAGGTTTTTTCAACTTTCTTGATAGAAAACATTGTATAAAATGAAGATGATTGCTTGTTACAAGCAATTCCTTCATTTTACAAAATATTTATAAACAATTATTTTTCTTTTAAGGGAATCCAAAAGCGTCACTGTGTGGGAAAGGGTTAAAAGACTAGTGAGTATACATAAGCAATTTTGGGTAAAAAAAGGCAGAAAAAAAGAAATTGCTTGTATCAAGCATTTCTAGCCTTTCCAACAAGGTTTTTTACAGCTTATGTCTTTCATTGCATATAATTGTAGTATCATTTGGTAAAGGATTAAAACGGAAGGTTCTGACTTATCTTAGCCACTGGCAACATTTCAACATTCAAGTAAATAAATAGATGATTATAAGCACCAAATAGATGGTGAGAATGAGAGAAAAATTGCCTGTGACAAGATATTTCTTTTTATTCAACAATGTTTTCTGACATATTACTATAAATAGGCATCCAAATAAGGGATTATGTGTTGATCATGCTTTAACGCTTGTCATCCTTCTAACAAGCAAATTCTTCATTTTCCAAAATGTTTTCTATCAGCAAAGTTGTAAATATCTACAATTTAATCAACTATAAATTGTTCAGCAGCTCCTTTAATTTGGACGACCAGTCTAAAACTTTGCCATCTGAGGGATAAAACAAAAGGACTGAAAGATTTGCTTCCTTCTTGGTCAAGAAATCTTTTGAAAATTAATTTTCATATACAACTTTGGATAAACATTGACAATTGCACCAGTTATAAATTTTTCCATCTGGTAATGGGTTAAACCTTGTCATGCTAATCCGAGAACATTCCTGTTTTTACAGAAGGTATAGACAAAGATAATTCTGCATGTAAATGCATTCTGATCTGTGTCTACATCACCTATTAGTAACTTTTATGCAGTATTTGTTTGTGAAATTAACTTTCAACAGAAGTACAAGTCCCCCGTAAGGGCTTCTG
The DNA here is from genome assembly GCA_946902895.1 of Fragum fragum. Taxonomy (NCBI): domain Eukaryota; kingdom Metazoa; phylum Mollusca; class Bivalvia; order Cardiida; family Cardiidae; genus Fragum; species Fragum fragum. The sequence goes on from OX336369.1 coordinate 46,408,927, forward strand.
GTGCTTTCAGTGCTTTGATATATGAGCATTCTTGGAAACGGATTTTCATTCAGCATGACAAGGTTTAATATATGAATTTCAGTATTTTCTACAGCCATTTACTCTAATATTTTCTTTAATATTTACTCTAATGTACAATAAGCAGAAAGTCCTAACAATAGATTTTGAGGAGAGTTTTATTTTTGTCTACATGGAACAGAATTTAACTTTTACAGGGATACTATTTTGAACATGAATATTAAATAAGATGTTAATTGTTTTACATCTGTATAGGTCAGAAGTACAATTAAACATTATTATCATACTTTGATGTACATAAATCATTTATATGTGTGTTTTTTATGAACATTGTACTTCAAAACATAACTATGAATGACAGTCACAAAATGAATTGTGAATTACTCAATCATTCATCAAAGTACAATGAGTATAGACAGGTTTGTATTGCTAAGGACCAGGTCATTTTATACCAACTAAATTAAACCCTTGTCATGCTGACCCCAAAATATTCCTGTTTAAGGCAGGAAGTATAGACAAAGATCAGCCTGCACATATGTGTAGTCTGATCTTAGTCAACACCTCTTGTTTGTCCAATTCAAGCCAGAATTGTTTATGAAATCAAATTGTAAAAGAAATACTGACTGGCTTCCAGTGCTTTCAGCCCTTGGCATCAAGGATTCAATTTAACAAGGACTAATATATACAACCCGATTTGCGCAAAGACAACACAGTTCCAATTTTCAGACAAAACTTTGTACAAATATAATCAGACTCCCACAATCATATGTCTTGTAAGATCCTCCACAATCTGTTTGATAAATTTCAGACATTTTTGAAAATGTTCAGAAAAGAGACTAATATGATTGTTTAGGATTAATAAAGGAATGGCTATAAATTTGATTTTATTCATTTTCTTTTATTTTCATGTCATATTTCCTTTAGTTACAATAAGATAAACAAGAAGAACTTTCACTAACGGTTATAAATAGCACTGCTCCAATATTTGATATCACATAGGCAATAACTCTGCAATGCCATTTTAAGGGCAGTAATTGCTTAATCATCATGCTAACACTCATCTTTGAATCTGAGGTAGAAATTCTGTTAAGTCGAATCTGGGGCATTATAACTCATTCTTTTATAGAATTTGAAAAACATTTTCGTCTTGCACATCTAAAACTCTTAATGAACACTTTTGTCAAAATTTGCATCTTGCACATCTAAAATTCTCAATGAGAACTATTTCCAAGTATAAAGTGAAATGGACAAAAACTGAAAATGTGCGTGTATTTTCATTTATTTATCGTCGCTACCATAGCACATGCCAATATGAGCGATGCCCCCATAAGACGGTTAGTTGTTACCGGGGATAGTGCAAGGATACAGGACAAAACTGCTGAGAGCTCCGCCTGGATTTTTAACGTGCTCAGTGGATAGCACCGTCACACGGGGCCTCAGTTTAACGTCTCATCCTTAAGACAATTAGTTTGTAAGAAGATATGGTCAGCAAAGGGCCTCTGATCTACAGGTTTGAAGTCAAGTGCTCTACCAATTAAGCTAATCGGGTTGACAACTGAAAATGTCTTCAGGACAAGCTTCTTTAAGTCAAATCAGGGACAATAACTCATTTTATCTAGATAGAATTTTCACAAAAGTTGCATCTTTCACATCTACGACTCCTAGTATACAATTCTGCCAAGTATAAAGCTAAATCAGACTGAAAGGAATTGTAAAGACAAGCATTTTTTATTGTGAATAAGGGGGAATAACTCTGTAATTCATGATGAAAATTTCACAAAATGTGTATCTTGCCCTACACCTAATTTTTTTGGAGAAGAAGATTTTTTAAAGATTTTCTCCTTTAACCCTAGGTAAAGTGAAGATCCAACCATATCAAGCTAAGAGTATGGTATTCTTTGAAGTATTTTAGTAGAGGGTCAATAGGCATTGATACATACAAAATATCAAAGATCTAAACCTAATGGTTTAGAGGGAGAAAATTTTCTACGATATTATATTTATTTCTTTCAAAAATCTGGGATTGCACAGAAAAGGGCTTATTTTCAGAATACGGTAATTCTATGAAGTATTTTGGTAAAGGGTCAATAGGTGTTTTTACCAAATACTAAAGCTCTAGGCCATTTAGTTTGGGAGAAGAAGATCTTTCAAGATTTCCTTCTTTATTTCTGTGTAAATTCAGGGATCACAAGAAAAGGGGTACCTTTCAGAGTACAGTTATTCTTTGCAGTATTTTAGTAGATGGTCAATAGATGATTATTTATACCAAATATCAAAGCATAAGGCCTTATGGTTAGGGAATAGAAGATTTTTAAATATTTTCTTCTTTACTACTATGTTAGATCAGGAATAGCACAGAATAGGGATAATTATCAAGATAAGGTAATTCTTTGAAGTTTTTTGGTAGATGGTCAAAAGATGATTACTTATATCAAATATCAAAGCTCTAGGCCATACGGTTTGGGAGAAGAAGATTTTTAAAGTTTTCCCTCTTTATTTCTTTTTTAAATCAGGGATCCCACAGAAATGGGCTAATTTTCAAGATATGGAAATTCTTTGAGGCATTTTGGTAGAAGGTCAATAGATGATGATTTATACCAAATATCAAAGCTCTAGGCCATATGGTTTGGGAGAAGAAGATTTTTAAAGTTTTCCCTCTTTATTTCTTTTTAAAATCAGGGATCCCACAGAAATGGGCTAATTTGCAAGATATGGAAATTATTTGAAGTATTTTGGTAGAGGGTCAATGAATAATGATTTATTCCAAATATCAAAGCTATAGGCCATATGGTTAAGGAGAAGAAGATTCTTAAAGTTTTCCATCTTTATTTCTGTGTAAAATCAGGGATTGCACAGAAAAGGGCTTTTTTCAATACAGGGTAATTCCTTGAATATTTTGGTAGAAGGTCAATAGATGTTGATTTATACCAAATATTGAAGCTCAAAGCCTTATGGTTTGGGAGAAGAAGATTTTTAAAGTTTTTTAACTTGGTTGCCATGGCAACAGTTCTTCATGGATTTCAATTCTTTGAAGTATTTTGAAAGAGCATGACCTAAGGATCATTTCTGTGAAATTTGAAATTCCATAGTTAGTTTAGGAGGAGAAGATTTTTTTTATAATTGTGAATGGACGGACAGATGGACGGACTAACAACAGATAGGAAATGATCACAATAGCTCACCCAGACCACTTCCTGCTCAGGTGAGCTAAAAAACAGAATTTACCCAGCATTCCCATAATCCCTGTCATGCTGTATAAAATGCTTGTCCAGAATTACATTAAAATTAAAAGGGCCTAAAGCACTGAAGTGCATAAATATTGTGTAGACCAATGCCAGAGTGCATATAATGCTGATCTTTGTATGCATCTTCAACCGCAGTAGAAATACTTTAGGTTCAGCATAACAAAGGCTTATTTGAATATAAAAGTATAAGAGCTCTGTGGACAAGGTTAACATGTAATATGACCTAAACTGTGACTTTGAACTTTGGTATGTTAAAACAAACTTTAAAGGGGGATTTAGTGTTACATCTTAAGTTAGTTTGAAAAAGGGACACATAAACACAGCCCTGACTTGGTCTACTGAAAAAAAAAAGAATTATGTGAACAGCCTTGTCTGGTATCAAAACATAAAAAGTCAGCATTTTTACCAAAATCAGTCTATTCAGGTCTTTCAAGGATTCATTCAAAATCATGAAATACATAATAGTCAATTAAGCTAGACAACTTAATTATACACGCAATAGATGAATGATTTTTGATAGAATATAGATATAAATCAGATAATCATTTATACACCTAATCATAAAATCTATCATACAATATTTCAAAGAGTTAGCAAAAAATAGTTGTACTTCGAATATTCATGAATGGAGTATATTAGATCACTAGCCGTATATATTGAATTCATAGCCAATTAGCACATTACTCCATATCATAATCCTGCTATTTTAGGCACCCTAAATCCTGCTATTTTAGCCACCCTAGGGAAAAAGGTTTGGAAAATATTGTGGACAATTAAGAAATTGCTTGTTACAAGCAATTTCTTCCTTGTCCACAATATTTTCTTCACTCAAGGACAAAGAATTTTTCAATTTCACCAAATTAGTGTTGTCGTCTGCAGCTTCTTTCAATTTGGACCAGTCTTAGATTTTCTCGTGTGGTAATGGGTTAATGCTTTAGAGTTTTGAAAGAGCCAAAGTAGGTCATGTAAAATATATGAAATAGTAATAGTGAAACATAACATATGTTTAAATGGGGTTTTATGCCATTCTGAACAATATTTGGGTTATATTATGGCATAATTTATTTAACCCTTTCCTGTACAATCCCTGGTTTTTACGTCCCTGTGATTTTGTACTTGAGAAAACATTGTGGGAAAAGAAGAAATTGTTTGTAACAAGCAATTTCTTCCTTTTCCACAATGTTTTCTACCCTGTATGTTGGTTACTTTTCAAATTGCATTCACTTTTAATTGTCCTCTGCAACCTCTTTCAATTTGGACAAGTATAAAGTTTTGAAAAACAGGAAAGTTTTCTAGGTATCACCAGTACTGGGCTGGGTTCTGAATGCCTTGTCAAAGAACATACTGCATGACCCAGCAGTAAGGCCGGGACTGGAACCAGCAACCCTTGCCCTCTCTCAGATTTCGTCAAACACATGAATTAGCAGACTTTGCTAAGATGCTACCAATATGTTTGTACTAATTTCTGGTGAAACCATTGGCATCTTTGAGACCTTCACTAGGCAATTTCAATGCCTGATGATATAGACTTAGTTGCCTGTAATGTATTTCTTAGTACTATTTGTTTAACTAACTATATTGTAAGTCATCAGCCTTTTGTCATTGAATGACAGCTCGCAAATCAATTTATTCCCTGTTATCACAAACCACTGGCCAAAAAGCTCCCTCTATCAGTTGATATTATGAGATAAAAGGTCAGGCAACGTGACCACATTCCAAACATGGTTTGGCTATAAACAACCTGTGGTATTTCACTTTATGACCTATTAAGGACCTTGGTCATGTTAATTTTGGCGACAAATTCAGTGTGTTCCTTTCATGCTGCTGTCTGACATTTAGATAACAGAGGGCGATTACATTCTAAAACTGTTAATATTCATTACAACTATATCTTGTGGGCACTCATCAGAATTGTCTCATCAAGACATTTCAAATGATTACTGACACCATCATGTTAGATTGGGGGGTAATCGATAATTTGACCTTTGATTTAAAAATACTATCTTGAGCAGATAAGATGTCTGACCTATCGACAGCTTGTGTCAGCATTTCCTTTTTCATGTTTAATTAGCCTATATTGATCACGTATATACATACTTCTTAATGGTCAATAAAACATAGCCAAGCTCTCTGTCACAACAATAAAAGATGACTTAAAGTCAGAAATTGTATTCTTGGCTGGATATATTTAGCAATAACAGAAAAATCACTGTGGGCAGAGACAAAGACAATACCAAGGTTATAGCAATACATCAGGTTTTCTCCTAACCCTTGTCATGCTGTCATGCTGAATAAAGATCCTCTTTAGAACAGCACCAAAATCAAAGGACTGAAATCACTGGAAGCATGAGTTGCAGGTCAATATTTCATTTGAAATCTGATTTTATAAACAGTTCAGGCTTGATAGGGAAAGGAAGGCAGTGTAGACTAAGATCAGACTGCACATAATAACATTATGTGCATGCAGATCTTTGTTTACAGCTTCTGAACAAACAGGAATATTCTGGGTTCAGCAAGACAAGGGTTAACACATTACAACAAGATTGGTCCAAATTCATCAACTTAAAATTGTCGTCTGCAACTTCTTTGACTTTGGAACAGTCAAAAAATCTAATGTCTGGTAATGGTTTAAATGATTTAAAGGGTGACCCTTCCAAGTGATTTAAGGTACTTATCCAATGGTCTGGAACAAACTTAACAATAAATATGATCTTCTAATCCCTGTCACCCTTACCAATTTTAATTTTCTTTTCAAATGTTTGCTTAATAATACATAAACTACCCATTAAAACCTTCTAGTAAAATTTGCACTGTCTGACCCATAAACAATTTCAAAATTTCATATTTATTCCAAATATGCAAATAACTGTTATTTGAAAACATTGAGCGATCAATTAGAAAGGCCAATTCTCTCTCCGTAAATTGCCCTTAACAAGAATTGCTGTGTGTAAGACATTATTAAAAGTCTACAGCACATTCACACATGGTCAATCTTTTTTATGCTCTTGAAGAAAGATGCATGGGCAAAATATAGTTGAAAACAGAGAAATTCTTCATAGTCCACAATGTTTTCTGTAGTACCCTAGAAGACTTTAGAAGACGTTTTACATTTTATCAACTTAACATGTCGTCTGTAACTTCTTTCTATTTGGACCAATTTTAAATGTTGACACCTGGTAATAGGCTAATTCAGAGATTGACAAATGCACCATGACCATAGAAAAGGAAGAATAGGCAGGCTTTGTATGAAGTTTGAACAAAACTCTTTGAAAACTATTCTTAACACCTACTATCCATATCGATGAGGTGGGGGTGGGGTAGGGGTGGTGGAGGTGAAACATATTTAAGGTAACTTTATGGAAGTCTTTAACTTGTATGATACACAGTTTAGTCTAAATTCTTAAAACAGAAATTTGTGATAGAAATTATGTCATATCCTAGGTTATAAGTTTCAGTTTCATAAATTTTGGTCGCAGACATGCATCATCTAACATTAACCCATTACTTCAGGACAAAACTTTAGACTAGTCCAAATTATAGATACTCCATAATTTCAAGTTTGTGAAATTTAAGAAATCTTTACCCATTAGGATAGAAATCATTGTTGACATTGAAAAAATGCTTGTAACAAGCAATCTCATCAATGTCAACAATATTTTCTAGATCATTTTTCTCAGGAGCATAAAAAGGCAGGATCGTGTGGGAACGGGATATTTCTCTCCTACCTGTAGACAATATGAAGTAAAAAGTTCCTCAAATGGCCACGTGTGAAAGGACAATAATCGGATTAGAAAAAACACAAACCTTAGAGTCAATAAACCGTGAACAACAATGAATTTGTTATGCATTTAATCTCATTATTTGAACATTCTAAATACTGTTATGGTTTTAAAACGTGATCACAATTTTGGATTGTAAATTGTACTAATCTACTATGGGTCATTTGAAAAAGTAGCACAGCCCAATCTTGTTGTTTGTTTTCTAGGTTGTTGGTACTCATTTGAATCGTGCTGACGAAATGATTCTGAACAAATTTGTTCATACTTCCTAGAGATGGTTTTACTTATCAAGGAATATATATCACTTACGTTCCTAGCTCTTCTGTCAACTTCTTGCTTTAATAATTCCTCATCTCTGAAAATATAAAAGGAAAGTTGATTAGAATTGAAATATCAGTTGTCTTTTTTCTTAAAAATTTCTTTAACTATCATATGACAAGCTTTAGACTAGCCCAAATTCAGAGGACCATGATGGATCTAAACCACTCACCTGAATCATCTGCTGTAAAAGATGCAACTGGAGCCAAATAATTACAACCAATTTTTTGAAGATTGAGTTAAAACTGAGGCATCTAAAGTGTAAAGAAAGATATTTTCATTAAGACCCCTTTTCCTATGTTTTCCAAGAGAACCTTCCCATAATCAATAGTGTTTCATGCTTATGACCTAACTATTATCCTGGCCAAGTTTCATGAAGATTGAGCAGAAATTGCAGCCTCTAGAGTGTGAATAAAGATATTGTCAGTAAGGCCCCATTTCCTGTGTTTTACAAAAGAAACTTCCTATAATTAGTTAGAATCTTTCTTATGACGAAACAAATATTCTGGTCAAGTTTCATCAAGATCGAGTCAAAATTGTGACCTCTATAGTGGAAGCAAAGATATTTTCATTAATGCCCCTTTTCTCATGTTTTCCAATAGAACCATCTCATAATCAATTGGCTTTCTCTTTATGACCTAAGTAATATTCTGGCCAAGTTTCATGAAGATTGTGCCAAAATTGTGGCCTTTAGATAGTGAATAAAGAAGTTGTCATTAAGGCCCCTTTTCCTGTGCTTTCAAATAGAACCTTACCATAACCTATAGGGTTCATTCTTATGACCAAAACAATTACTCTGGCCAAGTTTCATGAAGATTGAGCCCAAATTGTGGCCTCTAGACTGAAAACAAAGAATTTGTCATTAAGGCCTTTTTTCCCGTGTTTTCCGTTAGAACCTTCCTATAATCATTAGGGTTAGGGTTCATCCTTATGACAAAACAATAATTCTGGCCAAGTTTCATGAAGATTGAGCCAAAATTGTGGCCTCTCGAGTGTAAACACTTCAATTGTTGATGCTACACAACTGACGACAGATGACAGAAGTTCAATGATCACAAAAGCTCACCTAGAGCATGTTGTGCCTAGGTGAGCTACATAGTTGCAGACAATTTTAAGTTGGTAAATCTTTAACAGTCTTGTCCTTTGGTGTATAAATTATCTTGAAGTAATGTCTTCATTCTCTACAATGTTTTCCAAAGCTTTTTTACCGAAGGGCATACAAAATATGAATTGTATGGGAACGGGTTAAGAGGTGGAATCTTTTATGATCAATTAAAAGAATTATGATGGTACAAAGAATTTATCATAACTCTTGTAAAAATCATCAGCAATGACATTAACCCATCACCTGACGACAAAATCTTAGACTGGTCCAATCGGAAGGAAGCTGCAGGCGACCATTTCAAGTTAATGAAATTTCAAATTTGTCTTTTGGGAAAGAAAACATTGTGGATAATGAAGAAATTGCTTGTAACAAGCAATTTCTTCTACGGTCATAAAAAAGTGGGATTGTGTGGGAATGGGAGTAGAGAAGTAACCCTGGTCACGCTGAAAAAAACTTTTCTTTAGAATTGAATGAATATTAAAAGGCTGAAAGAACTGGAATACCCTGATATTGTGGGTCAAAATCTTAATTATTTATAGATACAAGTCTAAGTCAAATTGACTAATAGGTGGTTTAGACTAAGATAAGACGTGCGCAACCTGATCTTAGTCTATAACTCCTTGAAAAGTAGGAATACTCCAGACTCAGCATGACAAGGGTTAATATCATTCTGAAAATTACTAGGAACTTTCTGTGAAAATTTCATGCAATCCTGTCCATATATAGAGGCAGAGATGTGTTAAGCATTTCCACACAATGACTCTTTTTGACGCTCCCCAAAGAACAATCGGGAAAAAATGGTGCAAAATGAAGAAATTGCTTGCAACAAGCAATTTCTTCATTTCCACAATGTTTTCTCTGCAGAAATTAGGAAAAATATAAGAGTTTCATAAAGTTTGATTTGTCGTGTTCAACTTCTTTCAATTTGGACCAGTCTTCAATTTTCTCAAGTGATAATAGGTTAACATGTTATTTTAGATTAAGGCCATTTTTCTGTGACACAGCCTAAAATTGCAAAACCCAGACAATAAGCCTAAGGTGAGATGACTTGGAACATTCCGTAAGAATTTCAATAATCCAAGATGGCAAAATTTTAGACCAGTTGAAATTGAAACAAATTGCAGATGACAATAAAAAAAGTTAAGAAAAAATGGATTTTTTTTACTTTTGGGATAGAAAACATTGTGAACAAAGAAGAAATTGCTTGAAACAAGCAATTTCTTCATTTTCCACAAAGTTTTCCAAAGCTTTTTTTCTAGAGGGCATCTTAAAGTGTCATTGAGTTGGAATGGGCAAAATCCATCCTTAAATGTAGCAGGAGACGTAACACAAAGAGGATGGTCATAAAGATGGACGGACAGACGGAGAAGGTGATACAAATTTACATCAATCTTTGGCAGCGTGTAAAAATAAAGGAATGATAAAAAGATTCAAATACATGCAATTTTTACATCCTGAGCGAGATCCCCACAATGAATTCATCAAGTATGCATACCATGAACAGAAAAGTCCCCCTCTTGTTCGATAGATCATTATTATTTAATACCTGTAATTCACAGTGCACCTTAACACTTCAAATGAATGCATAAACATGTCAAAAATACCCGTCTTCTATGAGAACACCTGTCCAGTCCATGTGACTATAAGTGCAGGCCTTTCCAAAATCAATCACTATTATTTTCCATTTCTTTTACAGGAGTCATCTGAGCCCCCGTCAAAGCGCAGTTGGTAGCGCGTCGGACTGTCAATCTAGACGTCCCGGGTTCGATCCCCGAGGGCGGCACTCATCCTTTCCAACTATTGTCTCTCACCTAGCTAGGAAAGGATGTAATGGTAGTACTGCTGTGAGAAATACCAGGATTCCATTGTTAGGTGCTCCAGCCACCGCGATTTAACTGAAAAGCAATTTCTTCTTTTATCACAATATTTTCTACCACATAGAATGGTCTTGTTTCAAATTGCACTCATTTTTTATTGTCGTCTGCAACATGTTTCAAATTGGGCCAGTCTAAAATTTTGAGAAACAGTAAAGGGTTAATTAATACCTCTTCAAAAACCTGTTGTTTGCACTCATAAGAGACATCTTATCATTACGATTTTCAGAGTAGCCAAAACATTGGGGTTGAGAAGAAAATTGCTGATGTTCATAAATGTGAAATCAACAATTTTCCTCTCTGTAGCTCTTGTTTACTTGTCTAATGTTTGAGAACAGGGAGTTGAAAGAGAATTTTTGTCACCTGCACTCTTTTGATCTATAACCCATGCACAGGCAATAATCAATTTGTCTGAACAAGTAATGTATTGAGGCCCAAGCCATGCACGTAATAAAAATGGCTGTATAAATATATATTTGCTGAGGTCATTTAGCGTGTCTGTGGGAAGGAACGATCGCGCATGACAGAAAATATCTCTCAATCTTAGAATGCATTAACTCTTTACCAGACAGTAATATTTTAGACTGACCCAAATTGAAAGGAGTTGAAAACAACAATCTAATGTTAATGCAATTTAGATTTTTTCAACTTTCTCAGTAGAAAATAAAGTAGAAATGGAGAAATTGCTTGTTGCAAGCAATTTCTTCCTTTAACACAATGTTTACCTAACTATTTTCTTGAAGGGTGTCAAAAAGTGTGTGCAAATGGGTTAAAAGAATTTGTATTTAACCTTCGTCATGCTGAACCCGGAATATTCCAGCTTTGGCAGGAGGTATAGACGAAGATCAGCCTGCACATAAAAGTAAAAAGGTAAATGCAAGGTCAAAATTTTAGCTTTCAACCTTTTCGATGCAACTAGACCTTTACAGTAGGATCCTGAATTAAGTGCATTGCTGTCATCCTAATGTACAAGTGTAAATCATTATGAAAATTGGACCATACAATCAAGATATGTAGGCAAGGTTGATTTGTTTGATGGGATTTAATGCCACTTTTAACAGTATTTCAGTCATATATTGGTGACTGGAGCACAAAAACACAAGTTCCTTGTATTTCTTACTTGAGAACTATCACTATATAGGCAAGATCGAAAATTTTATCCTTGACTTTCTGCTGTAATGCACAAGTGTGTGAAATATGAGAATTGGAATGTAGTATCAAGATATATTGGCAAGATTAAAATTTGACTTTTGACCTTCTACTGTGACCTTGACCCTTTGAGTAACAGCCTTAATTATGTGTGGAAAAGCTTCTCCCATCAAGATGTTCAAATGTGTGAGATATGAAAGTAGAGCCAAGGTTTCAGAAATATCATTACAAAATGTCAAAGATTAGAAAAACTACAAAAAGAGCAGGTCCAACAATGACTAGGCAAATATTGTGACCAATAGAGCATTAGCAAGGCACAACTATTTCTTAGAATACATGAATTTTAACTAGATAGGCATTCTGAAAAATATGCATTGCACTACTTCAGGATAAAATTTATCTTTCATTTTTAAAGACAGACAGGCAGGACAGATAGACTGATCACAAACCTTCATCAAGAGCCTTTGTGTTCAGATGAGCTAGTAAAAAAGAAGAGAATTAGATGAGGCTGCCATGCTTGTTTACAGGTGCTACAAAAGTGAACAGAGACTAATATCCCTTGTTGGTATGAATAACACTTTTGATAGTGAGCATAGCATGATCCCATGATAGAGAACAATTCTGCCAAGTAATATTAAAATCCATCCATAATTGAAAGAGCTAAGCCTTGGACATGCTTAATTTTAACTCCTGACCTTGAGCTGTGACCTTGACCTTAGGGCTATCTGAAAATGTGTTTTAATTGGCATATCCACTCATGATAGGGAACAATTGTTCAAACCCTAAAGATTACAAAAAAAACAAGGAATTGCTTGTTACATGCAATTTCTCCTTTTTCAATTATTTTCAATCCTATTTTGTACTTAATCAAGTTCAAAACACTTTGAATTTTCATCTTCAGTTTTTTCCAATTTCGACCAGTCTAAAATTTTATCTCGGAATGGTTTAAAGGTCGAGAAGGAAGATTTGTTACAAACATGAGGCCCGCCTAACCTTGTAAACAAACAAACCTATCATGATCTAGCTATTTATAGTAAAGAAACATTGTTTGCAGCTTGAAAATAATTTGTATATGTTTGTGTACTTCTTGCCTAACCCATTACCGTTTTTCAGAATTTTGGATTTATCCAAATTCAAAGGGGTAGCAGACAACATTATAGAGTAAGTAGAATTCAAAAAGTAACCATCTTATATGACGGAAAATATTGTGGGAAAAGAACATGCTTTTCCAGTAAAAAATATCAAAGGGATATCATTTAATTTTTAGCTTCATCTATCAAAAACGAGCATTCTGATTGGTCAAAAAAAATTATTCATCACTCCATGAACAAAATTTTGAGCACGCGGCTATTTTGTACGTTTCCGCACAAAATAGTCCCATACAAAAAGGTATCAAAATTTGTAAAGCTTTTGTTTTTTTTCGCTCAATGCTATTAAATTATATGAAATGAAGAGAATATTTTTGTTTTCATGGAGCTATGAACCCAAAAACCTAATCACACAATGTATGAATCAGTGTGATTAGGTTTTGTGGTTCATACCTCCATGAAAACAAAAAATATTGTCTTCATCTCTTAAGTGGTGCGCCTTATTGATGGAGTTGATTGGGAAAGGATTAACCAATACCAGATGATCAAATTTTAGACTGGACTTAATTCAAAGAAGTTTGAAATGTGGTCTGCAACTTCTTTCATTATGGACAAGTCTACAATTTTGTCTGGTTATGGGTTAAAATAAAAACTACAATTTGTGTTGTTCCGATTTTTTTCAAGACATGAAAATACCTATGGGTTTATTTTTCCTTATGTCAAGAATTGACGACTGAGGCATGATCTATCTTGTCAGTATCAATGACAGCTTACAAAACTAATCATGTAATTAAGCTTTAACCCATTACCTGATCACAAATTTCGGACAGGTGCAAACTGAAAGGAGTTGTAGATGGCAATCTAATATTGGTGACTTTTTTCCCACTTTCTGGATAGGAAACGTGAAAAATGAAGAAATTGCTTGTTAAAAGCAATTTCTTGAATTACCTCAATGTTTTTCAAATCCCTTTTCTTGAGGGGCATAAAAATTTGCGGTTGTGAAAGTAATACAGTTTTGTTGACATCTGTCACCTACCCTTTAACCTAATATAATAAATGGACTTGACCACCTTTCCCCTAAGGATCAGTCCAAAATACTTACATGGGGATGAACAGCTTGCAAAGTTAATGTAGTTATGCTTGTCTCAAACTGTTTTAACCCTTTCCCTCACAATCCCTCCTTTTTTGACCCCTCAAGTAAAAAGATTTAGAAAACATTGTGGGAAATGAAGAAATTGCTTGTAACAAGCAATTTCTTCATTTTCCATGTTTCCTTCCAAAAAATGAAAAAAAAAATCCATCAGTTTAGAAATATTGTCTGCAGCTTCTTACAATTTGGAGAAGTCTAAAATTTAGTTGTGAGGGAATGGGTTAAATTGCATTGATCACTTTGAATTGGTAATCTTCTTAAGGTTGAAATCAGTCCTTTTTCTCCAGAGGATGAGTCAGTTATTACTTAACCCATAACCAGACAATAGAAATTAAGATTGGTCAAAATTTTAAGAAGTTGCGGATGACAATTTCAAATTGATAAAATCTCTGTCTTAAAGAAAAGTGAACTAGAAGCGCTTGGGAGCCTGATTCACTCCACCGGCCTGAATTTACCTATCATTCCTGAGAAATTTGGTGAAAACCATAGCCTGCAGATTGTAGGTTTTTAGGTTTTCACTGTTTACCATATATTGAATATATATCTCCAGCTTATTTTAATTCAGACCAGTCTACATTTTTTTAACATCAATTTGTGATAGAGCCTCGATCCAAAGCAATCAATCTAGCTAAGAGTACAAATGGTCTTAACCCTTGTCATGCTGAACCTGGAAAATTCCTGTTTCAGCAGGAGGTATAGACAAAGATCAGCCTGCACGTAAGTGCAGTCTGATCTTGATCTACACCTTCTGCTTGTCCCCTTTCAGCCAGAGTTGTTTAAATAATCAATTTTGAAAAGAAATATTAGCTCTCATTAAAACCTTCCAGTGCTGTCAGTCCTTTGATTTTACAGTGATTCTGTATGGGATTTTCATTTCAGCATGACAAGGGTTAATGATGCCATTGAGCCATTCCCACACAATATCTCTTTTTCATTTCCCCCAAGAAAAAAGATTCGCAAAACATTATGGAAAAGAAGAAAATGTTTTTTGCCCAGAAAATTGAAAAAAGTTAAATTTCATGAACTTTAAATTGTTGTCTGCATCTCCTTCCAATTTGGAGCAGTCTATCATTTTTTCCTTTGGTATAGGTTAATACTGTTTCAGTGAGTAAACCTTACATCAGTAAAAAAAAATTTAAGAAAAGCCACAGTTTTTAAGTAACAGAATTTGATTAAATTAAGAATTAAATGAATTCTTACCTAAACTATGTAGAGTAGTCCAAGCCTTTTTTTCTTTACTCAATCTATATCCTGTATTGATTTCAATCAATAACACATTTCTATATTTAGAAGTCCACACCTTATGTTTTAACCAATAATCCAAAACAAAAAAAAAAAGTTTAAAATTACAAATAATCCAACCTTTTTCCAAACACTAATTATTAGGTAATAATCCCAAACTGCAGTGTCGTCTGACTATATCGCAATCCTTTTACGGTTCGTTTACTCGTCCCCGTCTAACCACAAACTAAAGTACTGACGCATGTCCTGAATATGGATAAGCTATAAACATAAGGACATAAGACATAATACAGGTAAAGCGAACAAGATTTGTTAGAGCTCCGGTTAAAGGGAGCTATTTTACCTTTCATTTCTAACCAAATTCTTATTTTTCCATGAAACCCTTTGATGTTGGTACCAATTAGAAACATACTAATGAGGTGATTTCATTGTGCACCAACTCTTCATGATTCAGGATAGGAATACATGTTTAAGAACACCCACCCCTTGCTCTTATCTTAATCGAACAAATTTTGTCATTGAGGCTAAGGTATGCATAAATTTAGCAGTATTTGATTTTCTGTACAGTGGTAATATTACCCTTTTCAAGATAAAATTATTGATCTCTTACTTTTTTTATATAAAAGAGAGAGAAAAAAAAGAAGTAAAAATACCTAGTAATATACTTACCTGGTATACTTAGTGATAAAGACCTATCTAAATTACTACATAGTACTTCAACCATTTCCTGTGCAATCCCTGGTCTTTAAGTCCCTGCGTTTTTATAATTGAGAAAACATTGTAGAAAAAGAAGAAATTACTTGAAACAAGCAATGGCTTCTTTTAACACAATATTTTCTACCCTACTAAATTTTCGTCAGCAAAACCTATGAATTTGGACAGGTCTAATATCTTGTTAAACAGGAAAGGGTTAATAGTTTATTAGTAACAATATTTTTACCAATATCAATTCCCATGATTTATAAAATCACCCAATAACCATCAGGAAAGTTGATTTTCTCACTTTATCATACCTAACTTCATTCTTTTCAAAAAAAACTTTAACCCTTTACCAGACGGCAAAATTTTAGACCCATTCCAACAAAATGACACTTTTTGACGCCCCTCAAGAAAATGAAGAAATTGCAACAAGCAAATTCTTCATTTTCTATTTTTTCTACCAAGAAAGTTGAAAAAATCTAAATTTTCACAATGAACTATAAATTGGTGTCTGCAACTCCTGTCAATCTATAGAATAGTCTTAAGTTTAACCGTCTGGTAATGGGTTTATTTTAATAGCTTTTCAGATAAACGCACAAATCAAACAGGAAAGTATGATTTCCCTAAATTATAAACGAGTTTTAATTCCTTTTTTTTCTTTTTTTCATTCAGAGTCTTTCGTTTGCATAAATTGAATGAAGTTATACAAGCTTAAACCAATCCTGAACTGAATTAATATATACAAGCAATTTCTTAGTTAAAAAGGAAAAATTTTGGAAAACATGGAAGGAGAAAGATCAGTGACAGGTTTGTCAATGTATCAATGTTTGTCATAATATCAATCTTTATTTCTAATTTCTTTCCTCAGATGAACTCATTACCAAATGACAAAATTTTAGACTGGTCTAAATTGGAAGAAGTTACAGACAACAATTTAAAGTTAGTAAAATTTTAGATTTTTTCAGCTTTCTGGTAAAAAAAACAATGTGGAAAATAAAGATTTGACTTGTTACAAGCAATCTCTTCACATTCCTCAATGTTTTCCCTGTTGTTGTTGGGGAGAGGGGGTGGTGAGATTTACATATATTGATATCTCTTAACCCTTTCTCACACAATGACGCTTTTAAACACCTCTAAATAGAAAAGCTTTTGAAAACATTGTGGAAAATGATTAAATTGCTTTTGCAATTTCTTCATTCTCCACACTTTTTTCTGTCCCAAAAGACAAAGATTTTTGAAATTCCATCAACTTGAAATTATTGTCTGCAACTTCTCCCAATTTGGACCAGTCTAAAATTTTCTCATGTTGGAATGGGTTAAAATTGTACCATTTACAATGTATTGCCACATACAGATGACAATGACTTTTTCATGAGACCTTGACCTTAGCAAATTCCAGCTGGAAGATGCATGAAAACATGGAGAAGTACAACGATAAAATGCACAAAAGAATTTTAGTCTGTTACAAATTTAAAGAATTTGCAGACGATGATTTCAAGTTAGTGAAATTTAACAGACATTTGCCTTTTAGGGTAAAAGCATGTTTTCTTGAGGCGTGTAAAAAAGCAGGATTGTGTGGGAATGAGTTAAGACAGAAAACACTTTAAACCTTGCCATGTTGAGCCTGGAATATTCCTGTTTTGGCAGGAGATGTAGACTAAGATCAGACTGCACTTATATGCAGGCTGATCTTATTCTACACCTCCTGCTTGTACTTTTCCTATCAGGGTTGTTAATGAAGTTGATTTCTTAAAGAAATTTAATTTTTGAACAACAAGTTCTAACAGTTCTCTCAGCCCTTTGATTTGACAGCAATTCAGTAAGGTAATTTATACAGCATGACAAGGGTTAATACAATATCCTACAATGATTATGATTTCTAGGTATTTTGAGCAGTAATGGGTTAAAAGCTGAAAACGTGCCTTTTATCCCCTCTCGCTGTGCTGTACAAAGAGAACGGAATGTGTACCTTAATTTTTATATGAAATTTGTTACCATAATCTACCTTAAGGAGATTATACAAAATGAGGAGGGCTGAAAGCCACTGACACAACCCAATGATAAATTGAATATCATCAGTGGGCAACAAAAATGATATAACTTCTGATTCATTAAGCTGTAGTTACAACATTTTAGACACCTATGGATAATATAATTAACTTATGACTACTGTGGCTACAGATAAGAAATGGTGGTTGGCTGGATTAACCCTTTCCCGTACAATCACTGGTTTTTACGTCCCTTGGATTTTTTACTTGAGAAAACATTGTGAGAAAAGAAGAAATTGCTTGTCACAAGCAATTTCTTCTTTTCCTCACAATATTTTCTACCCTACTGATAGGTTATTTTTCAAATAAAATAGACTTTAAATTGTCGTCTGCAAAACCTTTGAATTTGGACAGGTCTAAAATTTTGTAAAACAGGAAAGGGTTAATCCATTTGATATCTTCCTGGTTACAAGGTCTTACTCTAGCAAAGGCCTCTAAAAATCCATAGCTAAACTAAAAAAATTTAAACTTAGTCTAAAGTCAAGAAGTTGCAAGCAACAATTTCAAGTTAGCAAGATTTAAAAAATCTCAATATTGAGATGTCAGGATATAAAACATTGTGGATAATGAGGAAATTGTTTGTTACAAGCAATTCCTTCATTTTCAAACTTTGTTTACCAAAGCTTTTTTCTCAAGGGCATGAAAACGCATAATTGTTTGGGAATGGGCTATTTCAAAATGTTATTTGCATCATCAAATTAAACCTTAAATTTTTAATCTAATATATTGACAACCAGAAAAGAATAAAGCTGTAGCTACAAGGTTTTGGTCCCCCAAATGATAGACATTTAACAAATGACTAACATACTCAACTACAAAGTTTATGAAACCAGAACAATCTCAAATGAGAATACACTGTACCAACAATCAATACATGTAATTGAAACAGAGATAACAGATTTCCAATTAGTCGATTCATAATGATTCTTCAGGTAAATTACAGGTAGACCATGGTATTTTTCTTCAACTTTCGTACATAGTTAGCACATTTCAACATTTCCTTCACGCTTTAGGGTCACGCTGCCATAATCATAACTGGTTTGAAGTATAATTTACCATGTACATAATTGCATGATGATTGGTCAAATTTAACAATTTAAAACATTTTAGCTGTCAAAATCAAATCTACTAAACTGTCAACAATCTGAGACAATAAATTCTATATTGGATTTAATGATGAAACTTTGCAAAGTAATAGAGACTAGATTCTGAGTCAGAAACATTGAGAACTGGCATCGAGACAAAGCCTTGAGTTTAATTTTCGGAACAGTCAGGAGGCTAGGGGGCATTACCAGACAACAAAATTTTCGACTGGCACAAATTCAAAAGAGTTGCTGATGACATTTAAAGCTTATGAAATTTAAGATTTTTCAACTTTCTAGGTAGAAAATACTCTGTAAAATGAAGAAATTGCTTGTTACAATTGCTCATTTTGTGGGAATAGGTTAAGCCAATGAAAATTCGACATGAATATAAAAAGATTCATTGCACTGCTTTGAATAATGCACTTGAAGAAAGTCAACTTATTCTTAATTCTGCAAAATCTGCCATTTTAAATCAAACTTCCTGTTTGGGTCTGCAGTCTGTAAGTTGAGTAATAGACAAGAACAAAAATCTATGCCCCAAAACTGTTGATGCAAGGTCATAGATTACAATTGCTTCACACCTTTCATATAAAAACTCAGGGACATCAAAACTACTGCATAGCGGTTGTTCTGAGAAAGATTCCAACTACATTAATACCAGTTTCAACTCATCCTGTACTTTTATTTACACACTCCCACAGAATCCCTCCTTTTTATGCCCCTCACGTCAAATTTAAAATTCCACCAGTTTGGAATTGTTGTCTGCAACTTCTTTGAATTTGGACCAGTCTAAAATCTAGTTGTATGGGAATGGGTAACGCAAACTAATCCCAAATGTTCAGTCTAGTATCGCAACTCTACTTGAGTAACCAGTTACCAATGTCACACAGTCAACTTGTCTCTTTTAATTTGAGAGATAGATCACCAGAGACCAGACACGATGGAGATATGGAAAGATGCAACTAGACAGAAGAATGAAAACTCAAATGTTCAAAAAGAGTGTGTCTCCACATTAATCATCCAGTGTAAAACACTATAGCTATCAATATATAGAATTTCCATTAGCAACCAAAATATGTGTGAGAAATAGACTTCTTTAAAGCAAATACCAATTGTCTGACCCAAGATAACATAGTAGATCACAAGCCTTTCTTTCAATGTTGGGGCAGGGCAGGGAGCTTTAACCCTGAGTTGGCCTACATTCTCTATAATATTTTACATCAATAAGAGATGCGCTGTGAGGACGCTTTTGTTTGTTTGTTTGTTTGTTTGAATGGGGTTTTACGCCGCTTTCAACAATCTTTCAGTTATATCGCGGCGGCTGGAGCACCTAACAATGGAATCCTGGTATTTCTCACACCAGTACTACCATTACATCCTTTCCTAGCCTCCAGCTGCTATCCCACATAGGTCTACGATTATCGACCCATTGGTGAGAGACAAATAGTCGGAAAGGATGAGTGCCGCCGCTGTGAGGACGCAAGAAACTGCATGTCACAAGTACTTTAATCATTGTACAACAACATTATACTCAACAAGAATTTTTTTTACAGTATGTAGCACAATTATGTATAATTCTTATTTTCCTTGAAATCCTAGCTTTGCTTACTAAGGTAGCAAAAATTTAGACTGGTCCAATATGAATGAAGTTGAAGGAGAAGTAAAAAAAGATATGTAAATTCATGAAACACTATGCCCCTGTAACAGACGTTTTTCAGAAATGTGACCTTGATATGTAACCATGATCTTACGACATTACCTCATGCTTGATGCTTACAGATGCTTATCATCATGCCAAGTATGACTATTGTATCTTGAATAGGCTTTAAAGTAATAGTAAATGTTTTATATTACCCAGAAAGTTTTTTGGTTAAGTTTCGCAGACAGACAGACAGACTGATAGTCAACAGTAAAATAAGATGCTCTAGAGCTTTGATTAAATTGTTTGAATGGCGTTTTAAAAGTATTTCAGTCATATCATGGTAACTGGAGCACCTAACCATGAATTCCTGGTTTTTGTCTCACTAGCACTACCACTACAGCCTTTCAGAGCTGCTTATCACACATAAGTTTAGCCACATGGGTTTAGAATTATCCATCCATTGCAGGGAGACAAATGTTGGAAAGGATATATGCCATGGCCGGGGATAGAAACCTGGACCCCATGACTAGGAGTCCTGCATACTTTTGATGTGGAGGCATTTAACACATCCCCACACAGTGACGCTCTTAAACGCCTCTCAATATAAAACTTTTTGGAAAACATTGTGGAAAATGAAGAAATTGCTTGTTACAAGCAATTTCTTCATTATCCACAATGTTTTCTATAACAAAAGACTGAAAGTTTAAAGATTTCATAAACTAAAAATTATTGTCTTCAACTTCTTTGAATTTGGACAGGTCTAAAACTTCATTGTGTGGGAATGTGTTAAATACAAGCCAGTTAGGGTAGAAAACAATGAGAGAAAAGAAATGATTGCTTGTAACAGCCAAACTCCTTTTCTCAGTGTTTGATACAATGTCTTAAGGCATAAAATATGGGATTTTGTGGAATTGAGTGGATGGACCTGTCTTAAAGTTTTAAATCAGTGAGTATAAACCCTTGTCATGCTGAGCCAGGAATATTAACTTTGATCTCCGTCTATGCCACTTTGATAGCAGGATCGTTTACAAATTTTTTAACTATTTTGTTAGAAATAGTTTACTCGCCAATTACTTTTAGCCCTTTGATTTCAAAAAAGGGTTAAGTATGACGTTACCTACTTCATGACATTGCTTTCAAGAAGGTCTATTTGCATGCAGTGTCATTTTGTTTAAAATGGTTTAATAATCTCTCAAATATTAGCATTTAACTCATAATTCTGTTAATTGAACAGGAATTACTTACACTCTGTAAATATTGCATATCATCTCTTGGCTTGCAAAATGTAGTATCCACAGCTTAAATAAAGATGTAGTTACGACATTTTGCTTGTCCTACAATGGTATACCTTCAACATGTTTATATTAGCCTTGTCTAAATTTGGCAGTTTCTACCTTTTTACTGATTGGTGATGATTAATTTTGGCACAAAGTTGTTTTCGCTGGGTTTGGGTACCATATTCTAGATATAGTACTAAGCTGGTGTATAATTACAAGTTAACCCAATACCACAAAGCAAAATATTAAACAGGTCCAAATTCAAAGAATTTGCAGGCGACAATTCAAAGTTGAGAGAATTATTGATATCTTTGACTTTTGAGGAAGAAAACTAGGTTGAAAATGAAGAAATTGCTTGTATCAAGCAATTTCTTCATTTTCAACCTAGCTTTCCCTATGTCTTTTCTGGAAGGGCGTAAAAAAGTGGAATTTTGTGGGAATGAGTTAAAGGGTGATCATTTGACAACCATGAAATTTGCACAAGTTTTTTTTTCAGATGTAAACAAATATTATGTAAGTTTCAGAGCAGTACCTCAATAGAAGACTGGAAATGTGTCAGACACGCTTGCCCCCATAACACTGCTTGACACATGACCAGTTGTGACCTTGAACTTAAGAGTATCCAAAAAACTTTTATGTGTGACACTAGTATTCTTCAATAAAACTGTGCCAAATTATTATGAAATCCATTAACTAACGAAGAATATTATGTTCCAGACAAGAATTGAACTCCTACACTAACACATCCACCCTAAAACACTTGCCAATTGACAGAGGTTATGCTCCTCGGCATTTACGGTTGGCCAATGAAAATCTCAGGAAAAATGTAGACAACAGGCAGATGACAGAGAGACAAGGTGAGCCAATAACATTACCTGCTTAACCCATTTCCACAAAATGACACTTTTGATTCCCAAACAAATTGAGCTTTGGAAAATATGTTTAAAAATTAAGAAATTGATTGTCACCCAAAGGTAAAACAAGAGGGCCGTTGGCCCTCTTCTTCTTTCAACAGTCTAATTTCATGATAAGGTTAGGAATATGAGACAAGTGGGCCACAATTACATATAAAGACTATGAACCTGGGGATCCAAAAGTCTAAATTACAAATTCCAAGGCTTTAGTGCTGATTTGAAAGAAGGAAAAAACTTTTTCCTCCCTCTGAATCCATGGGTTATAATTTCAAAATAAGAAAGAAGTCTGTGAGCTGATGCTTCATGCCTATACAACCCCCCCCCCCCATCCCCACCCCCTGGCTCAGCCCCTGGAAACCCGAGGATCATGATTTTAGCTATTTTGAAAAAGGTCAATATTCTGATGCTTCATGCAAAATATCAAGGCTCTACGCCTTCTGGGTCAGGAGGAGAAGATTTTTAAGGATTACTTTTTCTATTTTGTTGCCATGGCAACCAGAGTTTTTCACGAATTTCAATTCTTTTAGCTTCTTTGGAAGGGGACCACCTAAGCAACATTTCTGCCAAATTTGGTTCAAATCGGCCCAGTGGTTTAGGAGGAGATGTCATTTAAAAAATCGTTCTTTATTTCTAGATCAACCCAATCCCCCTAGGGCTCCATCCCTGGGGACCAGAGGATTATGATTTTAGCTATTTTGAAAGAGGTCAATATTCTGATGCTTCATGCAAAATATCAAGGCCTTCTGGGTCAGGAGGAGAAGATTTTTAAGGATTACTTAAAATTTCACTTTTGTTGCCCTGGCAACCAGAGTTTTTCACAAATTTCAATTCCTTTAGCATCTTTGGAAGGGGACCACCTAAGGAACATTTCTGCTAAATTTGGTTCAAATCGGCCCAGTGGTTTGGGAGGAGATGTCATTTAAACAAGAGGGCCAGAATTGCCCCAAAATCGCTCACCTGACTAATGTAAGATGATTCAAAATTGAAATTGGCCCAATGGTTACTGAGGAGAAGATGTTTAAAGATTTGAAAGTCAAAAACTGCCCTACCCTTCCAAGCCCTTATTTGGTCATCAATCAAAATTCTAGAACAACTTTTGAAAAGGGTCACTCAAGGAACATTCATACCAAATTTGGTTGAAATTGGCCCAATAGTTACTGAGGAGAAGATGTTTAAAGATTTCAAAGTCAAAAAAGTGCCTGACCCTGCCACGCCCATATTTGGGCATAAATCAAAATTCCAGGAACAACTTTTGAAAAGGGTCACCAAAGGAACATTCATGCAAAGTTTGGTTGAAATTGACCAAACTGTTACTGAGGATTAGATGTTTAAAGATTTCAAAGTTAAAAAAACTGCCACGCCCATATTTGGGCATAAATCAAAATTCTGCGAACAACTTTTGAAAAGGGTCACCCAAGGAACATTCATACCAAATTTGGTTGTAATTGGCCCAATAGTTACTGAGGATAAGATGTTTAAAGATTTCAAAGTCAATAACTGCCACGCCAATATTTGGGCGTGAAACGAAATTCTGCCGAACAACTTTTGAAAAGGGTCACCCAAGGAACATTCATACCAAGTTTGGTTGAAATTGGCCCAATGGTTCCTGAGGTGTAGATGTTTAAAGATTTCAAAGTCAAAAACTGCCACGCCCGGCCACGCCCATATTTGGGTATAAATCAAAATTCTGCGAACAACTTTTAAAAAGGGTCATCCAAGGAATATTCATGCCAAGTTTGGATGAAATTGGCCCAATGGTTACTGAGGAGAAGATGTTTAAAGATTTCTAAGTCAAAAACTGCCACGCCCTGCCACGCCCATATTTGGGCATAAATCAAAATTCCATGAACAACTTTTGAAAAGGGTCACCCAAGGAACATTCATGCCAAGTTTGGTTGAAATTGGCCCAATGGTTACTGAGGAGAAGATGTTTAAAGATTTCTAAGTCAAAAACTGCCATGCCCTGCCACACCCATATTTGGGCGTAAATCAAAATTCCACAAACAACTTTTGAAAAGGGTCACCAAAGCAACATTCATGCCAAATTTGGTTGAAATTGGCCCTATGGTTACTGAGGAGAAGATGTTTAAAGATTCCTAAGTCAAAAACTACCACGCCCTGCCACACCCATATTTGGGCATAAATCAAAATTCCACGAACAGCTTTTGAAAAGGGTCACCCAAGGAACATTCATACCAAATTTGGTTGAAATTGGCCAAATGGTTACTGAGGAGAAGATGTTTAAAGATTTCTAAGTTAAAAACTGCCACGCCCTGCCACGCCCATATTTGGGGGTCAATCAAAAATCCGCGAACAACTTTTGAGAAGGGTCACCCAAGGAACATTCCTACCAAGTTTGGTTGAATTCCGCCCAGTGGTTACTGAGGAGAAGATGTTTAAAGAATTGTTGACGACTTCCGACGCACGACGCACTACGCACGACGCACGACAGACAAAAGGTGATACCAAAAGCTCACCTTGAGCACGTTGTGCTCAGGTGAGCTAAAAATCGTTCTTTATTTCTATATAAACCCAATCCCCCTAGGGCTCCACCCCTGGGGACCAGAGGATCATGATTTTAGCTATTTTGAAAGAGGTCAATATACTGATGCTTCATGCAAAATATCATGGCTCTTCGTGGTCAGGAGGAGAAGATTTTTAAAGATTTTTTTAAAATTTCACTTTTGTTGTCATGGCAACCAGAGTTTTTAATGGATTTCAATTCTTTTAGCTATTTTTGAAGGGGACCACCTAAGGAACATTTCTGCTAAATTTGGTTCAAATTGGCCCAGTGGTTTTGGAGGAGATGTCGTTTAAAGAAATTGTTGACGGACAACGCACGACGGACGACGGACGAAAGGTGATCACAATAGCTCACTTGAGCTATTCGTGCTCAGGTGAGCTAAAAATCCTAAAATTCAGCCAATAACACTACCTGCTTAACCCATTTCCAGTCTATAAATTTTTCCGCCTGGTGATAGGGTTAAAGCATAGAGATTATATTCAAATATTTCATTTTGTTGTTTTTAAGTCAAGAAGACTTCTCCAGGTGTTCAAGCAATGCATGGTACATGTATTTTGATTTACTGCAAAAAATGAATATTAATCATGGTCATTATTTCTTAGTTTATAGACAAAAAAAATCCTAGAAGAGAAAAAATTCATGTCTTACCAAACATGACACAATTCAGAGTTATGAAGAACTGAATGAGAATACTTAGAAACACATTGTGACAAAAGGAGAAATTGCTTATCACAAGTACCAGTATTCTTCTTTTATCTCAATATGTTTTCTACCCTACATGACAATTAAATTTCAACTTTAACACATTAAGAGTTTTTGTCAGAACCATTTTGAATTTAACCCAGTCCAAAAATTTATCGTCTGGTAATAGCTATGTAGAATCAGTCTAAAACCCATTCCCACAACCAAATGTTAAACTGTTTGAATCTGAAGGGTGTTGAAAGCATAGTGAAACTATGAAAAAAACTTTGCTTTTTGGCTAGAAACATTGTGATCAATGAAGTAATTACTGGTTGAAAGCCATTTCTTAAATGCCTACAACATTTTTCTAGTCCTTTTGTTTGTTTGTTTGAATGGGGTTTTACACCGCTTTAAACAATCTTTCAGTTCTATCGTGGTTGCTGGAGCACCTAACAATGAAATCCTAGTATTTTTCACACCAGTACCACCATTACATCCCTTCCTAGCCTCCAGCTGCTATCTCACATAGGTCTACAAATATTGACCCATTGGTGAGAGACAAATAGTCGGAAAGGATGAGTGCCGCCGTCAGGGATCGAACCTGGGACCTCTAGTTTGACAGTCCTACACGCTACCAACTGGGCTATGATGGCGGCTCTGGCGAGGTCATGAAAAAGCAGGGTTGAATGGGAATTCTTATCTTTTCTTTTTTCCCCTCTTTCTTTTTTTCCCTTTATGTAAATGGCATGTAGATGTTTTTTCTTCAATAAAACCATTAACATCTGTACTTTCATAGTTTATAGGTGTTGGGCATGCACTGGTATGCATTTCCTATCATACAACATGATTTACATAATAATTACATAAATCCATTCAGTTGAAACGTTAAAATGTCAATTTAATATCCCACTCGTCTCCGAAAGTAATTTGAAACATAACTCACAACCAATTCAGAACCCTGAAAAAATCAGTAAAGGAATTTCCTTGGAAAAAATCTGAATTCAAAAAGTATCGAGTCTTAAATTACCTAGTATAATGAACCCTTTCCAATATAATAACCATATGATTTTGTCAAAGAAGACCTCCTATATTCCTATGTAAAATCAGTGATCACACAGAAAAAGGGCTTATTTTAAGAGTATATTAATTCTTTGAAGCATTTAGTATTAGGGTCAGTGGGCATGATACAAACCGTATATCAAAGTTCTAGGCCTAATGGCTTTTGAAGAAAAATTTTCAGTTTTTTTTCATTTGGTTGCCATGACAACCAAAGTTCTTCATGGATTTCAACTCTTTGATGTATTTTGAAAAACTTTATGAGCAAAGGATCATTTCTGTGAAGTTTGGTTGAAATTTCATGGTTAATTTAGGAGGAGAAGATGATTTTGTTGAGTGTGAACAGACAGATAGATGGACGGATAGATGCATGGCGATGACCGATCACAATAGCTCACTCAGAGCATTTAGTGAGCTTAAAAGGAGTGAACCTTCCCTTAGAAGTACATCTAAACAACATGTTTTTGTGGAAAATATATGCCTCTAAGCATTAAATTACATGTTGACCTTGGTCATGTAAACTAAAGGTTCTTCATCTCACTGTGTATTACATGTGTACCAGATTATTACAATCAAAGCACTGAAAGTACTGTAAGCAGGCAAAGCATGGTTTTGTTACATAATCCTTTTTGTCAAAGGTTATCATGATAAATAAACTAGGTTAAACCAACCCAGGAGTTAACCCATTACAACATGTCAAAATCTTAGACTGCTTCAAGTTTAAAGAAGTTGCAGACGACAATTTCAAGATAGTGGAATTTGGGTAAAAGCATTGTGGACATTTAAGAAATTGCTTGTCCACAATGTTTTCCGAAGCATTTTTCTTAAGATGGTTAAAAAGCAGAATTGAGTTGGAATGGGTTAGATCGCATGCTTTGGAAAGAGTGCACTACAATTTGAATAGAGTTCGTAATATTCTTAGAATACACAAGAACTACTTTTTATGGTGTATGCATTCAACTGATTAGTGGTTAACCCGCCAGTGGCAGTTTGCACTCGTTCAACTTTGAGATCACCTCAAATTTTGCTGACGCTTTGCTAGCTAAAAACAATTAAAAATATTGATAAGTGGCAAACATGAATATTTCACCTTTTGATCTCTGTTTGACCTTGACATTAGGGTTACAGACCTCAAGTTTGGTAAATATTAATCAAGTAATGGTGGTGGACAACTGTGCCAAGTAAATTGTAACAATGCATGGTTGTGAGAGTTATGGCTATGGACAGACAAATGGTTTGATAGGTATTCAAGCTTTAATATCCTACTTTTGGTGTATCTTAACACAAGACCTTTTGATATAACTGGATGTTTTATGATCAACCTTGATATGACCTATGGTACTAAATACAAGACATACCAACTAGTAATGTTGAAGCACAATCCCTTACCTTTAAAAAGTTATAACTGACGTTGAAGTTTTCATTTTGGTTATACATGACCTTGAAAACTGACCTTGACTAGTGACCTTTGTATCGGTACAAAAGGAAAAGAATGTCATAAGCCTATTTACTAGAAATGTTCAAGTCACTTATGAAGCCCTATCTGTTTACCATTAAACCCTTATGGTCAATATTGAGTTTTCATATCTGAAATCAGAAATTGCACAGAAAAGGCTAATTTTCAGAGTATGGTAATTCTTTGGAGTATTATGGTAGAGGGCCAATATATTGGTATTGATACATACCAAATATCAAAGTTGCAGGCCTTATAGTTTTGAGAAGAAAATCATTTCCTTCTTTATTCCTACGTAAAAGAAGGATTGCACAGAAAAGGGTTATGTTATTTCTTTTGAACCATCCTGGGGAGAGTCAATAGACATTAATTTTATATATACCAAATATCAAAGTTTTAAGCCTTCTTGTGATTTGGGAGAAGAAGATTTCAAAGTCCTTTATCGAATTCGATTTTTTGAATTATTTGAAAGAGCATCACCCAAAGAACAATTTTTTTTAAGTTTCAACAAAATTTGCTTGGTAGTTAAGGAGAAGTTTTTTTGTAATTGTGAATAGATGGACAGACAGATGGATGCAGGACTACTGCTCCATCCCGATAGATCATCTTGAGCACTTCTTGCTCAGCTAAAAGCTACAGACGGACTGACAGACTGACCGACAAACCAATGGACACACAAACTGACTCCTATACACACCAAGAGTCTATAATCTAATGCTCCGTGCAAAATATCGTTTTAAGTATTATGTTCAAGAGATTAAGACTTTCGAATATCTTACGTAAACTTATAGCTTTTTGTTGCCAAGATACAAGAGTTTTCATGGATTCTGATACTTTTAACCCATTCTCAACAGACTGGTTTTTCAGACAGCTCCATATTCAAAGATGTTGTAGATAAAAATTTCATTTCATGAAATTTTGGATTTTGTAACTTTTGGGGTAAAAGAAATATTGTGGATAATGAAGATATTGCTTCTTACAAGCAATTTATTCATTTTCCACAATGTTTTCCAAATGTTTTTATCTTTGGGTCATCAAAAAGCGTCATTTTGTGGACAGAGTTATTATATAACTCAAACAATACTAGAAGATTACTACAAATTACAGACTAAATGCACTGGAAAAGTTCTTTTTGTTTGAGCAGTATTCCATCATTCCTTATAAAAGTTTAATTTTGTTATTGATCATTTATCATTATGTAACACCTGCCTAATCACTGTTTCATGGATAAATACTGTCATTCATCAATATTATACCAACAGTTGTCATCAATCTTTATAAAAATTGAACTGTTTCTATTTATTATCATTATTTTTTGTTTTCGCTTTTCAAAAATATAATGCCATAATGTTCAAGCTTTAGGTTCTGTCACCTATGAGCAACAGATCTCAGCCAAATTTTATGTCAACCAACTAACACCAAACTCAATCCATTAGTACATGCATGTGTACCTGAAGACCAACATGGTGACGTTAGGAAATCCTAGCTTGGAGCAAGTACTGTGGTGCTAGGGGCCTAAATTCAATCTTGACAGGGATTGAAGCAAATTGCAGCACACTATCCCTCATAATTGAAGATCTCAACGAGATGAAAACCTTAACATCAAGAATTCACATCTCTGACTAAGTATGAATGGTATATTAACCTTTGTCATGCTGACCCCAGTATATTTTTGTTTTAGCAGGAGATAAAGGCAAAGATCAGTCTGCTAATTTGTGCAGTCTGATCTTAGTCTATACCACTTGCTTGTTTCTTTTAAGCCATAATTATTTATAAGATAAATTTTTAAAATAGATATAAACCTACAATTAGAGCTTTCCACTGATTTCAATCCTTTGAATTTAACCCTTTCCTGGTTAATCCCTAGTTTTAACATTCCTGTAATTGTATAATAAAGAAAACATTGTAGAAAATATGTTGTTCGATATTTTTTTCTTCCAAACTGAATGGTTATTCCACTTTTAAATTTCGTCTTTAAACCTTTGAATTTGAACAGACATAAAATTTTGTAAACAGGAAAGGGTTGAAGTTATTTTGTAGGGATTTTTTTCAGCATGACAAGGGTTAATTACAAGACAAGGAGTATATTAATTGTCCAATTTAGCAACCCTTCATTTTACAAATGGTAATTTTGGCTACTAGTTGTTAAAACTTCTTTTCTTGGATTTTTTGCAAAGTAAGTCTATTTTCAGTGCTGCTTATGATATTGCTGATCATAAACATCCAGTTATGTCTAGGTCCAATGACAGACAGTTGCTATGCACTAACTTGAGATGGTATATGATTGGCTGTTGGATGCTGGATAATGGGAAAAAATATCAGTAGTAGAACATGAGGCCCATAGAGCCCTATCGGTCAACTGAGTCAAAAGAGTATAAAAACAAATAAATGTCCACCAGATTATGCTACATACTAAACATCAAAGCTCTAAGTGTTTTAGTTTTGGAGAAGAAGATTTTTAAAAGTTTTCACTAAACAAGCATTTGTTTAACTTGGGACATCTAGGAACGGGCTAATTCTGACCCTGGGGCAATAAATCATACAATTTTGATGGAAGTCCACCAGGTGATGCTACATAAAAAATATTTAAGCTCTAGAACCAGTCTGGGAGAAGAAGAGTTTTAAATTTTCACTATATAAGCCCTATGTAAAATTTGTGACATCCAGGAATGGGCTATTTATGATCCTAGGGCCATAATACACACAATTTTGATAAAGATCCACCAGATGATGCTACATACCAAATATCAAAGCTCTAGGCCTATCTGTTTGAGAGAAGATTTTGAAGGTTTTCACTGTATAAGCCTTTGTTAAATTTATGACATCCGGGAATGGGTTAATTTTAATCCTGAGGCAATAATTTGTACAATCTTGATAGAGGTCAACAAGACGATGCTATAATACCAAATATCAAAGTTCTAAGCCCTCCTGTATGGGAGAAGAAGAATTTTACAAATTTCAGTATATAAGCCTATGTTAAATTTGTGGCAACTGGGAATGGGCTAATTTTAATCCTGAGGCAATTATTTGTACAATCTTGATAGAGGTCCACCAGATGATGCTGTATACCAAAATATCAAAGTTCTAGGCCCTCCTGTTTGGGAGAAGAAGATTTTTAAAAATTTCACTAAACATGCCCTTTGTAAAACTTATGACATCCTGGAACGGGCTATTTCTGTCTCTAGGTCCATGATTTATACAATTGTGATAGGAATTCACCAGATGATGCTACATACCAAACATAAAGCTGTAGGCCCTCTAGTTTGGGAGGAGATTTTGAATTTTTCACTATATAAGCCCTTTGTAAAACTTGTGACGTCTGGGAACGGGCTAATTCTGTCTCTGGGGCCATGATTTATACAATCTTGATAGAAATTCACAAGATGATGCTACATACCAAATATAAAAGCTCTAGGCTCTCTAGTTTGGGAGAATAAGATTTTTGAATAAGCATTGTTTAAATTGTGATGTCCGGAAATGGGCTAATTTTGACCCTGGGGCCATCATTTATACAATATTTGATATAGGTCTACTAGACTACTAGATGATGCTACATACCAAATCTCAGAGCTGTAGATCTTTTGGTTTGGTAGAAAAAGATTGTCACTTTATAAGCTTATTTACCCCACCCATTTTGCCCCCCCCCCCCCCCCCAGGACGGCCATTTCAGTACAGATTTTTTTTCTTGTACAAACTTGATAGTCCTTGCCCTAAAGACTCTAAATTCCAAATGTGAATCTAATCTGACAGCTTTGCATGACAAGAAGACTTTTAAAGAATATCACTTTCAATTTTGAACAGTCTAAAAGTTTTAAGTAGCATTAGTTTCATGTGATCTTTATCATCTTAGATAGACTCAGACAGATGAACAGACAGACTGTTGGAGATAGATGGATGGATGTTTAATGCATAACAGTTCAAAAGCTAAATTTAAAATTGACCAACCAATTAACAGAAAGATAGATGAAACCAAGGATCATAGTTTAAAGCAAACAGACAAGAGAAACAAAAGTTCTATTAAACCTTGTCATGCTGAACCAGGAATATTCCTGTTTTTGCATGAGGTGTAGACAAAGATCAGTCTGTACATATGTGCAGTCTGATCTTAGTCTGTACCTTTCAAATCAGAAGCATTGACAAGTATAATTTTCGAAAAAAATTGTGAGCCATGACAAGGGTTTCCAGTGCTTTCAGCTCTTTGATTCTAGTGCAGTTTTGACAAAGATTCTATTCAGCATGACAAGAGTGAATAATCATGCAGAAGAACAGTAGCTCTGGAAGACTGTAAAGTTTTTTTTAACAAATATTCTTGATAGATTTAACTCATTCCCACACAGTGACACTTTTAAACACCCCACAATATGAAAGCTTTGGAAAAACAATTGTGGAAAATAAAGAAATTGCTTGATACAAGCAATTTCTTCATTATCCACAATGTTTTCTACCTCAAAAGACAAAGATTGACAAAATATCATGTACTTGAAATTGTCGTCTGCAACTACTTAAACTTTGAATTTGGACTAGCCTTCAATTCTATCGTATGGTAATGGTTTAAGTGAAGTCAACAATATAGAATTGACCTACAGTACAAACTGGGTTACTGACCTTTCATGGTCCTAATTTATATATTTCAACCATAAAATATTATGCAAATTTTAATTTAAATGTACTCTTACATCAAGGTAAATTACGCTTCATAATAAAACTATTCAGTTAGCCCCAATTTATAAGTAAAACTAGAACTGGTGAATTTTATTGCCTTAACTACAAGAAATCAGTCATCAGAAATTATGCAAAGGCATTTTTTCAACCTATTCATTCAAGAGATGAAGAGAATATTTTTTGTTTTCATGGAGGTATGAACCGAAAAAAACTAATCACACTGTATGAATATGCGAAAAAAAACTTTACACATTTTGAATCCTTTTGTTTGGGACTATTTTGTGCGGCAGCATACAAAATCACTGCCTGATCAAAATTTTGTTCATGGAGTTATGAATAATATCTTTCGACCAATCAGAACGCTTGTTTTTGATAGACGAAACTAAAATTTAAATTATTTAATCTTGAAAGTAAGAGTGCTTGAGTGATCAGGTCACAGATACAAGTCCAACTATCACCAGGGTGTGTTCATGTGAAAGCCATGGGTTTAGCCACTGCCTAGCTCTTGGGGACATAAAAAAATCTGGTCATAGTGCTCAAGATACTTTAACCCATTACCAGATGTCAAAATTTTATACTGGTCCAAATTGAAAGGAATTGCAGATGACAATTTAAAGTTTGTGAAATTTTAGATTTTTTCAACTTTCTGGATAGAAAAGATTGCGTAAAATGAAGAAATTGCTTGTTACAAGCACATTTCTTCCTTTTAGCACAATATTTGACAATTGCTTTTCTTGAGGAGCATCAAAAAGCGTCATTGTGTGGGGATGGTTTAACCCTTTCCTGTTTTGCAAAATTTTAGACCTGTCCAAATTCAAAGGTTTTGCAGACTAAAATTTAAAGTTGATTTCATTTGAAAAACAACGATTCAGTAGGATAGAAAATATTTTGGAAAAAGAAGAAATTGCTTGTTACAAGCAATTTCTTCTTTTTCCACAATGTTTCCTCAATTATGAAATCTAAGGGACGTAAAAACCAGGGATTAACCAGGAAAGGTTTAAACAAATATCTAATATAATATTTTGATAACGGTATCACAGACTTTCAGCCTTCTCTAATCAAATTCTAAATATTTCAATAGAGTAATGATTGTTTACATTAATCTCAAAGTAAATTTTCTCATCAAATAAAGCTCTGACATGAGGATATTGACCCATCGCATTACCATCAACGTAATATTAAATAATAATGGGAAATCGAAGAAGATTTCGAATATCATTACATCTCCCCAGTAAGTTTCGGATAAACTATAATCCTAAGATAAGGTTTCTGATTGAATATATCATGTGGTATTATGCTATTTTCAACAGTATTTTAGTGATATCTCATTGAGTGGTGCACCAAACAATGGATTCCTGTCACATCTTGCACAGAACAACCACAATAATGGATCAAAGTCATGGGATGCTCATGGGATGCCTAATCTTTGGTTTTTAGCTAGCAAAGCGTCAGCTTTGATGGCTTAAGTTAATAGACAAAATGAGTTCAATGAGCACAAACTGCTACTGGAGGCTTAACAACTAAATCAATTGAATGTCTACGCCATATAAAGTAATTCTTATGTATTTAAGGAATATTGCAAACTGTATTCAAATTGAAGAAATCTCTTTCAAAAGCATGCTATTTAATCCATCTCCACTTAATTCTGCTTTTTAAGCTTCTGCTTTTTAAGCATCTGAACAAAAGAAGCTTTGGAAAACATTGTGAACAATGAAAAAATTTCTTGTTTCTAGCAATTTCTTCATTATCTAAAATGTTTTCTATCCAACCAGTTAAAGATTTTCTGAATTCAACCAACTTGAAATTGTCGTCTGCAACTATCAAACTAAATTCACTTATGAACCTTCTCTCAGGAGAAAAGAGTAAAAAGACACAGACTGAGAGTATCTATTTTGTACCTGAATTCCATATAAGTTATTCTTTTTGTTTTGTTCCTTTAACCCATTCCCACAATATGATGCTTTTTGATGCCCCAAAAGAATAATTGGGAAAACATTGTGTAAAAGAAGAAATAGCTTGTAACAATCAATTTCTTCATTTTCCACAATGTTTTTACCCAGACTGGTTCAACTATTAACACAAAATCAGTGTTTTCCGTGCTCTCAGACCTATGATTTAGATGCAATTTTGTAGGAATTTTAATTCAGCATACAGGGGTTAATAGATTACATAATGCAATTTTCATCTAATCTTACATGTAATAAGCCTAGCCACTCATGTGTTCTAAACAAACAACTTGTTGGTGTTCTACAAAAACATCCTAACTACAGCTTACAAGGTTTTTGAAGAACACTGTCAAACTGTCAGTCAAGTTGCTCTTGTCAGTCATTTTCTTGTCTCAAGGAACAATTAGGTGAAGATTAAGATCAGACAGCATCTTTATGCACTGATCTTTGTCTTAGAATAGCTCCAGCCAAAAACAGAAATATTCTTGGAAGGCAATTATGCTGATAGACTGTGCACAAGTATATACACATCCTATTTGCAGGTAGACATAGGCCTAAGTCTTGTCATGCCAAATAAAATCCTCTACAGAATTGCATTAAATTCAAAGGACTGACAGCACTGGATACACTAATTGTGGGTTAATAATTATCTTAAAAAAAATTCATTTTATGAACATCATATAATGGCTAAAAAGATACGAGCAGGTATTATAGACTAACATCAGACTGCACATATGTGTAGGCCTATCTTTGTCTGTACCTCCTACCAAACCAAAAATATTCAGGTTTAGCATGACAAAGGTTAATTGTCACCTAGATGCTTGTGCATAAAAATCTCTGGCTCAGTGTATGATTAAGCTAAAGAAGAAATTACTAATGACATTATCGATCCATAAATTTTTGCTACAATGATTTCAAAAATCTAACAGTAAACCTTGAAAGCATGTTGTGGATTATTTACTACTCCATTCAAATTCTTTTTCAAATTTACAGAAAAAGGTCAAAAACTAGGAAATTAGGAGACATGTTCAAACGTACACAGTGACTCTGCAATTTTTGAAAATGAGGCAATTACGGGAACTTCAATTTTCTAAATTCACACTTTTCCCAATATCATACTACTTAGCTCAGATAGAAGAGCAGATGATGTCTGAACAAACTAATCATAATTGACCAATCACTTACCCCACCCACTAACTTTGTTAGCCCCACCCGACAAGAAGTCATGCTTTGAATTTGAACAGTCTTATTCAGAAAAATTTATGGCCAGTAGCATGTAACAAACAAGAGGGCCAGAATGGCCCTAAAATCGCTCACCTGACTAATGTAAGATGATTCAAAATTGAAATTGGCCCAATGGTTACTGAGGAGAAGATGTTTAAAGATTTCAAAGTCAAAAACTGCCCTACCCTTCCAAGCCCTTATTTGGTCATCAATCAAAATTCACAACTATTGAAAAGGGTCACTCAATGAACATTCATACCAAATTTGGTTGAAATTGGCCCAATAGTTACTGAGGAGAAGATGTTTAAAGATTTCAAAGTCAAAAAAGTGCCTGACCCTGCCACGCCCATATTTGGGCATAAATCAAAATTCCAAGAACAACTTTTGAAAAGGGTCACCAAAGGAACATTCATGCCAAGTTTGGTTGAAATTGATCCAATGCTTACTAAGGAGAAGATGTTTAAAGATTTCAAAGTCAAAAAAGTGCCTGACCCTGCCACGCCCATATTTGGGCATAAATCAAAATTCCAAGAACAACTTTTGAAAAGGGTCACCAAAGGAACATTCATGCAAAGTTTGGTTGAAATTGACCCAACTGTTACTGAGGATAAGATGTTTCAAGATTTCAAAGTTAAAAAAACTGCCACGCCCATATTTGGGCATAAATCAAAATTCTGCAAACAACTTTTGAAAAGGGTCACCCAAGGAACATTCATACCAAATTTGGTTGTAATTGGCCAAATAGTTACTGAGGAGAAGATGTTTAAAGATTTCAAAGTCAAAAACAGCCACGCCCATATTTGGGCGTGAAACGAAATTCTGCCGAACAACTTTTGAAAAGGGTCACCCAAGGAACATTCATACCAAGTTTGGTTGAAATTGGCCCAATGGTTCCTGAGGTGTAGATGTTTAAAGATTTCAAAGTCAAAAACTGCCACGCCCGGCCACGCCCATATTTGGGCATAAATCAAAAATCTGCGAACAACTTTTGAAAAGGGTCATCCAAGGAACATTCATGCCAAGTTTGGATGAAATTGGCCCAATGGTTACTAAGGAGAAGATGTTTAAAGATTTCTAAGTCAAAAACTGCCACGCCCTGCCACGCCCAATAATTGGGCATAAATCAAAATTCCATGAACAACTTTTGAAAAGGGTCACCCAAGGAACATTCATGCCAAGTTTGGTTGAAATTGGCCCAATGGTTACTGAGGAGAAGATGTTTAAAGATTTCTAAGTCAAAAACTGCCACACCCTGCCACACCCTGCCACGCCCATATTTGGGCGTAAATCAAAATTCCACGAACAACTTTTGAAAAGGGTCACCCAAGGAACATTCATACCAAATTTGGTTGAAATTGGCCCAATGGTTACTGAGGAGAAGATGTTTAAAGATTTCTAAGTTAAAAACTGCCACGCCCTGCCACGCCCATATTTGGGGGTCAATCAAAAATCCGCGAACAACTTTTGAGAAGGGTCACCCAAGGAACATTCCTACCAAGTTTGGTTGAATTCTGCCCAGTGGTTACTGAGGAGAAGATGTTTAAAGAATTGTTGACGAGTCCGACGCACGACGGACAAAAGGTGATACCAAAAGCTCACCTTGAGCACGTTGTGCTCAGGTGAGCTAAAAAGTAGAATAGTTGGTTGGCAATCTAAATGACGTAACTTCAGCTTGAATAAGCTGTAGCTACACATTTAAGTCACCAAACCAACAAAAAGACCTGAAATGAACTTTGACCTTCAATAGAGGTTGACATTTATGTGAAGCATTTTTTTTGGGTTGGAGACTTAAACGTGTATACTACAGCTTGAATAAAGTTTTAGTTATATCACAGGGAAGATGTTGCAGAAGACATGTTTTAGTTGATGGAATTCTAACCATTTTGTCTTCCACAATGTTTTCCAAAGCCTTCAAGGGGTGTCAGAAAGTGCCATTATGTGGTAATTTGTTAAGATTGTTAGTTTGAATCGGGTTTAACGCAGCATTAACAATTTTTGGGTCATATCATGGCAGCTGGAGCACCTAAAAATTGATTCCTGGTATTTCTCACACTGGTACTACCACTACATCCTTTCCTAGCCTCCAGCTGATATCCAAACTATGTTTACAATTATCCACCCATTAGGGAGAGACATATGTCTGAAAGGATTTGTGCCGTTGTCAGGGGTAATGTGTTAAGAAGGTTACTTATAGAGATATAAGGGTAAGAACATGGAGAACAACTTGCCAAGACAAGAAATTTGCATTAATTAATAAGCCTCCCTTTTAATGTAATGAAGCCATAAATGGCAAAAACCTAAAAAATATGCCCAAGAGCTATGCTATATATACAGTTACTGGGAACATTCTGTGAAAATTTCATTCAAAGTTGTCCATAAATGTAGGTGGCCATGTGTTTAGAAGAAATTTTGCATAAAGCCGGCTTTTTGAAGGCCTCTTTTACTGAGACACAGCCTAAAATATGGAAAGTTTAGGTGAGTAGGAAAATTTGGTGAAAACTTCATTCAAATTCATCCATAAAATGTAGAAGGACATGTATCAACTCTTGTCAAGCTGAATAAAAATCTTGATTAGAATTGCACCAAAATCAAAAGACTAAAATCATAGTGCTAGTTGCAGATCTATTTCATTTAAAAACTGGTTTAATAATCAACTCTCGCTTGAAAGAGATAAACAGGTGGTGTAGACAAAGATCAGACTGCAGCATGACGAGGGTTGACAAGATGTGGATGTACAGAAGGACTGACAGATGAACAGACAGAGAAGATGATAGCAATAGACCAATACTTTCCGTGGTGTATATACAGGAGGCATTCACCCTTGTCATGCTGAACCTGGAATATTCCTGTTTTGGCAGGTTGTGTTTACTAAGATCAGCCTGATCTTAGTCTACACCACCTGTTGGAATTTAAGTCATTAAAGTTTGTAAGATTACTTAAACAAGAGGGCCAGAATGGCCCTAAAATCGCTCATCTGACTAATGTAAGATGATTCAAAATTTTGCCAACACTTTTGAAAAGGGTCACCCAATGAATATTCATTTAAATTTAGTTGAAATTGGCCCAATGGTTACTGAGGAGATGTTTAACAAGAGGCCCAGTGGGCCTTAACGGTCACCTGAGTAAAAGAGCACCAAGACAAGTGATTTTGTTTGAAAGAATTAGAAAAAAGTTTGGTTGAAATCCCCTCAGTAGTTCTTGAGAAGAAGATGAAAATGTTTAAAAGTTACCAAAAATTACCCCCTTTTGGTCCCCATTTTAGGCACCCCTGACCTCCAGCCTTTTAATTTTCACAAATCTGTATAATCAGTACCCAATTTGTTTGAAATTGGCTTAGTACTTCATCAGAAGAAGATGAAAATGTGAATTTTTTAACATGATGAACTTTGACCTCTGGGTGTGGCCCCATACATGACCCCAGGGACATGAATTTCACAATTATAATATAACTGTCCTACTTGTCATGCACACAGAATATTTAAGCTCTGGCATTAACGGTTTATTAGAAGAAGATTTTTAAAGAATTACCAAAAATTACCCCTTTTTGGCCCCTATTTGGGCCCCTATGACCCCAAGAACCCCTATTTTCACAAACTTGAATTTGCATCCCCCAATGATGCTTTCTACCAAGTTTGGTTGAAATCCGCCCAGTAGTTCTTGAGAAGATGAAAATGTTTAAAAGTTAACGGACGACGGAAGACGCACGACGGACGACGCACGACGACGGACAAATGATGATTGCAATAGGTCACCATGACCATTTGGTCAGCTGACCTAAAAATTTCAAAGTAAAAAAACTGCCCTGCCCTGCCACGCCCATATTTGGGTGTAAATCAAAATTCTGCAAACACCTTTTGAATAGGGTCGCCAAAGGAACATTCATGCCAAGTTTGGTTGAATTGGCCAAATGATTACTGAGGAGAAGATATTTAAAGATTTCTAAATAAAAAACTGCGCCAACCTGCCACGCCCATATTTGGGCATCAATCAAATTTCACAAACAACTTTTGAAAAAGGTTCACCAAAGGAACATTCATGCCAAGTTTTGTTGAAATTGGACCAATGCTTACTTAGGAAAAGATAATTAAAGATTTCTAAATAAAAAACGGCCATGCCCATGTTTAGGCGTCAATCAAATTTCCTAAACACAATTTGAAAAGGGTCACCCAAGGAACATTCATGTCAAGTTTGGTTGAAATTGGCCCAGTGGTTACTGAGGAGAAGATGTTTAAAGATTTCAAAGTCAAAAACTGCCCTACCCTTCCAAGCCCTTATTTGGTCATCAATCAAAATTCTAGAACAACTTTTGAAAAGGGTCACTCAAGGAACATTCATACCAAATTTGGTTGAAATTGGCCCAATAGTTACTGAGGAGAAGATGTTTAAAGATTTCAAAGTCAAAAACTGCCTCGCCCATATTTGGGCGTGAAACCAAATTCTGCAAACAACTTTTGAAAAGGGTCACCCAAAGAACATTCATGCCAAGTTTGGTTGAAATTGATCCAATGCTTACTGAGGAGAAGATGTTTAAAGCTTTCAAAGTCAAAAAAAGGTCTGACCCTGCCACGCCCATATTTGGGCATAAATCAAAATTCCAGTAACAACTTTTGAAAAGGGTCACCCAAGGAAAATTCATGCAAAATTTGGTTGAAATTGACCCAACTGTTACTGAGGATAAGATGTTTAAAGATTTCAAAGTAAAAAAACTGCCACGCCCATATTTTGGCATAAATCAAAATTCTGCGAACAACTTTTGAAAAGGGTCACCCAAGGAACATTCATACCAAATTTGGTTGTAATTGGCCCGATAGTTACTGAGGAGAAGATGTTTAAAGATTTCAAAGTCAAAAACTGCCACGCCCATATTTGGGCGTGAAACGAAATTCTGCGAACAACTTTTGAAAAGGGTCACCCAAGGAACATTCATACCAAGTTTGGATGAAATTGGCCAAATGGTTACTGAGGAGAAGATGTTTAAAGATTTCTAAGTCAAAAACGGCCATGCCCTGCCACGCCCATATTTGGGCGTAAATCAAAATTCCACGAACAACTTTTGAAAAGGGTCACCAAAGGAACATTCATGCCAAATTTGGTTGAAATTGGCCCAATGGTTACTGAGGAGAAGATGTTTAAAGATTCCTAAGTCAAAAACTGCCACGCCCTGCCACGCCCATATTTGGGCATAAATCAAAATTCCACGAACAACTTTTGAAAAGGGTGACCCAAGGAACATTCATACCAAATTTGGTTGAAATTGGCCCAATGGTTACTGAGGAGAAGATGTTTAAAGAATTGTTGACGACTTCCGATGACGACGCACGACGGACAAAAGGTGATACCAAAAGCTCACCTTGAGCATGTTGTGCTCAGGTGAGCTAAAAAGGAAGTATTAATCCTCAATAAGGGGCCTATTGGTACTTTCAACCATTTAATTTCAATGCAATTCTGATCACAGATTTCATTCAG
Source organism: Fragum fragum (assembly GCA_946902895.1). Classification (NCBI taxonomy): domain Eukaryota; kingdom Metazoa; phylum Mollusca; class Bivalvia; order Cardiida; family Cardiidae; genus Fragum; species Fragum fragum. Next base: position 46,450,572 of record OX336369.1, read on the forward strand.
CAAGCCAACAAGGGTTAATACTTTTTGTTGATGGCTAATCTCATTTCCAAATATTGTGTTTGTTGTTTTTTTTGGGGGGCGGGAAGGGGGGGGGGACATGTTTTGCTTCAGTAATAAATGCCAAAATTTTCTGTGACAAACTGATATATTCCCATTCCTTTAAATGGATACTCAATAAAAACCAGTTTTCACCAAGGAGATTATTTGTATACATCCTTTTGGATTCACATTATTCAGTATTATTGGAAACCATTTCACTTGGTGAGTAGCAACAATCTACTTTAATGTGCAACAGTTTAACTTTGACTGGCTGCCATCTAAAATGGTTACCATCTCATTTTTTACTATATTAATATCTTATTTCAGCAAAAGTCTGAGTTCTAGATTTTCAGGGTTGAAATAAGCTTTAACCACAAATATTAGTCATTAAATTTATAAGGTTTACTACAAACAAATTTGTGGTTAGATTCAGACTTATTGCAGTTATCAATCATGGAGCAGGTACAAGATCTTCACTAAAACAAACCAAAACAAGAATGACATCATTTGACTAACTTTTAACCAATTCCCACAAAATGACACTTTTGGATCCCCCTCCCCAAAGAAAAGCAAGTGGAAAGATTGTGGAAAAAGAAGAAATTACTTATAGCAAGCAATTTGTTCTTTTCCACTATATTTTCTCAAGTATAATATCACAGGATTTTACACAATGTTTACTACCCTGAAAGTTGATTTTTTTTTTACAAACTTTAAATTGTCATCTGAGACTCCTTTCAATTTTGACTAGTCAAAAATTTTATCATCTGTATTATGGGTTATATGGTAATGTCATCTAAAAATGTCAAATTTTTCCACTTCATCATAATATTTCTTTCCAAAGGATACCATAATATATGCAAAGCTTTCTTGCAAAATTTTAGACTAGTGAAAGGGCTTGCAGACAACATTGTAAAGTAAAATTAAACAAGAGCCATGTCGGACACAGCCATCCCCCGCCATAAAAGCTTGATAGTAAACTGAAGCCAGTTAGATTTAGGCTTCTTGTGCACTGAATTTATTCGATAATAGCTATTATACTTTCAGAGATATGCTCAGGACAAAATCTAAGTCTTTAAAACCTCAAAGGGCAATAACTCCAAAATTATGCAAGCAAGAGTTGTGGTTCTTGTGCAATGCACTTCTCCTCAATGAGATCTATCCACCTATTAAGTTTCAAGTTAATAGCTATTATACTTTCAGAGATATGCTCAGGACAAAATCTAAGTCTTTAAAACAACAAAAGGCAGTAACTCCAAAATTATGCAAGCAAGAGTAGTGGTTCTTGTGCACTGCACTTCTCCTCAATGAGATATATCCACCTATTAAGTTTCAAGTTATTAGCTTTTATACTTTCAGAGATATTCCCCGGACAAATCTAAGTCTTTAAAACAAAAAGGGCATAATTCAGGGAAAAATTAATGAACCATAAAATCCTTACTTCATGCACATCTACCAATTTAGGTTATAACAACCACCAAGTTTCATTTAGATCCAGCACGAAAATTAGGAGGAGTTGCAATCACAAGACTGCAATTTCAAGAAGCCCCAGAGATTAAGTTTTAAGGGGGCATACTTGAGAGGCAAAAATCAATGAACCATAAAATCACTACTTCATGCACATCTACCAATTAATGTGATAACATTGACCAAGTTTCAAAAAGATCCAACCAGAAAATTAGGAGGAGTTGGGCTTCAGAGAAAAGTGGACGTATGTACGGACAGATGGACTGATGGAGAAGATGATCATGCAGCCTTTATTCGACCGCCTCCAGCGGCGTATAACAAGAGGCCCAGTGGGCCTTAACAGTCACCTGAGTAAAAGAGCACCAAGACAAGTGATTTTGTTTGAAAGAATTAGAAAAAGGTTTGGTTGAAATCCCCTCAGTAGTTCTTGAGAAGAAGATGAAATATTTAAAAGTTACCAAAAATGACCCCCTTTTGGTCCCCATTTTAGGCACCCTGACCTCCAGCCTTTTAATTTTCACAAATCTGTATAATCAGTACCCAATGATGCTTTTCACCAAGTTAGTTTGAAATTGGCTTAGTACTTCATCAGAAGAAGGTGAAAATGTGAATTTTTTAACATGATGAACTTTGACCTCTGAGTGTGGCCCCATACATGACCCCAGGGACATGAATTTCACAATTTATAATATACCTGTCCTAGTTGTCATGCACACAGAACATTTAAGCTCTGGCATAAACGGTTTATTAGAAGAAGATATTTAAAGAAGTACCAAAAATTACCCCTTTTTGGCCCCTATTTGGGCCCCTTTGACCCCCAGAACCCCTATTTTCACAAACTTGAATTGGCATCCCCCAATGATGCTTTCTACCAAGTTTGGTTGAAATCCCCTCAGTAGTTCTTGAGAAGAAGATGAAATATTTAAAAGTTACCAAAAATTATCCCCTTTTGGTCCCTAATTTTAGGGCCCCCTGACCCCCCAGCCTTTTTATTTTCACAAATCCGAATTACCATTACAAAATGATGCTTTTCACCAAGTTTGTTTGAAATTGGCTTTGTACTTCATCAGAAGAAGATGAAAATGTGAATTTTTTAACATGATGAACTTTGACCTCTGGGTGTGGCCCCATACATGACCCCAGGGGCATGAATTTCACAATTTATAATATACCTGTCCTAGTTGTCATGTACACAAAATATTTAAGCTCTGGCATTAACGGTTTATTAGAAGAAGATTTTTAAAGAAGTACCAAAAATTACCCCTTTTTGGCCCCTCTTTGGGCCCCTTTGACCCCCAGAACCCCTATTTTCACAAACTTGAATTGGCATCCCCCAATGATGCTTTCTACCAAGTTTGGTTGAAATCCGCCCAGTAGTTCTTGAGAAGAAGATGAAATATTTAAAAGTTACCAAAAATTACCCCCTTTTGGTCCCCATTTTAGGGCCCCCTGACCCCACAGCCTTTTTTATTATCACAAATCTGAATAACCATTACCAAATGATGCTTTTTACCAAGTTTGTTTGAAATTGGCTTTGTACTTCATCAGAAGAAGATGAAAATGTGAATTTTTAACATGATGAACTTTGACCTCTGGGTGTGGCCCCATACATGACCCCAGAGGCATGAATTTCACAATTTATAATATACCTGTCCTAGTTGTCATGCACACAAAATATTTAAGCTCTGGCATTAACGGTTTATTAGAAGAAGATTTTTAAAGAAGTACCAAAAATTACCCCTTTTTGGCCCCTATTTGGGCCCCTTTGACCCCCAGAACCCCTATTTTCACAAACTTGAATTGGCATCCCCCAATGATGCTTTCTACCAAGTTTGGTTGAAATCCCCTCAGTAGTTCTTGAGAAGAAGATGAAATATTTAAAAGTTACCAAAAATTATCCCCTTTTGGTCCCTAATTTTAGGGCCCCCTGACCCCCCAGCCTTTTTATTTTCACAAATCCGAATTACCATTACAAAATGATGCTTTTCACCAAGTTTGTTTGAAATTGGCTTTGTACTTCATCAGAAGAAGATGAAAATGTGAATTTTTTAACATGATGAACTTTGACCTCTGGGTGTGGCCCCATACATGACCCCAGGGGCATGAATTTCACAATTTATAATATACCTGTCCTAGTTGTCATGTACACAAAATATTTAAGCTCTGGCATTAACGGTTTATTAGAAGAAGATTTTTAAAGAAGTACCAAAAATTACCCCTTTTTGGCCCCTCTTTGGGCCCCTTTGACCCCCAGAACCCCTATTTTCACAAACTTGAATTGGCATCCCCCAATGATGCTTTCTACCAAGTTTGGTTGAAATCCGCCCAGTAGTTCTTGAGAAGAAGATGAAATATTTAAAAGTTACCAAAAATTACCCCCTTTTGGTCCCCATTTTAGGGCCCCCTGACCCCACAGCCTTTTTTATTATCACAAATCTGAATAACCATTACCAAATGATGCTTTTTACCAAGTTTGTTTGAAATTGGCTTTGTACTTCATCAGAAGAAGATGAAAATGTGAATTTTTAACATGATGAACTTTGACCTCTGGGTGTGGCCCCATACATGACCCCAGAGGCATGAATTTCACAATTTATAATATACCTGTCCTAGTTGTCATGCACACAAAATATTTAAGCTCTGGCATTAACGGTTTATTAGAAGAAGATTTTTAAAGAAGTACCAAAAATTACCCCTTTTTGGCCCCTCTTTGGGCCCCTATGACCCCCAGAACCCCTATTTTCACAAACTTGAATTGGCATCCCCCATTGATGCTTTCTACCAAGTTTGGTTGAAATCCCCCCAGTAGTTCTTGAGAAGAAGATGAAAATGTTTAAAAGTTAACGGACGACGGACGACGCACGATGGACGACGGACGACGCACGACGACGGACAAACGATGATTGCAATAGGTCACCATGACCATTCGGTCAGGTGACCTAAAAAGTAACTATCCTTTATGTAGAATATATTTGCATAAAAAGAAGAAATTGATTGTTTCAAGCATTTTCTCTTTTCCACAAATTTTTCTTAAGTGTATTATCACAGGAACATAAAAACCAAAGGACAAAAAAACAATAACAAAATAGGAATGTCATCATTTGACCAACTTTCAAATGGTATGTAATAAAGCTGTGCTGTCATCTTAGATATGCAAATTCTTCTATTTCTTTCCAAAGGTATAAAAAAATGTAACCTTTTCTTGTTTAATCCCCGTTTCCTTATGTCCATATAAATTCAGACTTGGGAAAACAATGTAGAAAAAGAAGAAATTACTTGTAACAAGCAATTTCTTCTTTTTCCACAATATTTACTACCCCACTGACTGGCTATTTTTCAAATTACAATCGCTTTCAATTTTTGTCTGCAAAACCTTTGACTTCCACAGGTCTAAAATTTTTGCAAGACAGGAAAGGGGTAAATCTGCAAAGCCCTCAAACATGTGGCGCTCATTTATTACATCTATCACTAATTCTATTGATAGAGGGGCAAGAGTCTCATTCCCACTGGTTTAAGTTAAAAATGAGTCATTTTTGTCTTTTCAAGTATGAAAACATCAAGTCAAATAATATTAATTTCTTTACATATTATGTAAATCTCACATGACTCAATTCATATCTCTCATTTTGATTTATGTACATCAAGCTCATTACAAAACAACACATTTTCAGACTTCACCAAACTCAAAGAAGATGCAGACGACAATCTAAAGTCCATGAAATTTAAAGATTTTTTGGTCTTACACGGAAGTAAAGATCATGGGAATTAATGATAATGCAATACCACAAGGAATTTCTTCATTTTTTCACATTTTTTTCTATCCTAGACAAAGATTTTTAAAATTCAGTCAACTTTAAATTGCATACATTATCCATGAAATTGATTGGATTACAGACAAGAAAGTTTAAAGAAAGCTGACATAGCTGTCAATTGTTTGTGTATATGGGGTTTAATTCTTTCCTGTTCAATCCCTGGTTTTTATGTCCATGTGATTTTAGAATTGAGAAAACATTGCAGAAAAAGAAGAATTTGCTTGCTAGAAGCAATTTCTTCTTTTTCTACAATATTAACCACCCTGCTGAATGGTTATTCTTCAAATCAAATCCACTTTAAATTTTCGTCTGCAAACTGGGACAAGCCTATTTTTCTTTAAAAGAAGAAATGTTTAACACCATTTTTACCAGTATTTCAATCATATCATGGTGGATGGAGAACCAGTCCTTAAAATGGATTCCTGGTATTTTTCACACCAGTACTCTCACTGTACTTCTGAGCTTAGGTTCTTGTCTTTTGGGTGCTGGATACTAAATGAAAAAAAAAATGGCAAAACTTGTACAAAAATTCATATAAAATACCATCCCTTAACCCATTCCCACACAATGACACTTTTAAACGTCCCTCTACTTGAAAGCTTTTGTAAACATTGTGGAAAAAGAAGAAATTGCTTGTTTCTTCATTATCCACAATGTTTTCTACCCCAAGAGACAAAGAAATTTAGAATTTCATCAACCTAAAATTATCGTCTGCATATTCTTTCAATTTGGACCAGTCTAAGATTTTTTGGGGTAGAAAATATTGTTGAAAATGAAGAAATAGCATGTTTCTTCATTTTTCCCAAAGTTTTTCACGAGCTTTTTTTTAAAGAGCATTAAAAAGGGGGATTGTATGAAAATGGGTTAAATTAATGAAAGAAAAAAAATCCATCAGAAGTATGTGACGTCTAAATTTTTTTTCAGCTATTGTGAAATCAGAAATCTTAAAAGTTCATTTAAGACTGCATCGCTTGAAACTAAACTAATAACGAAATTTTCAAAAAGGATAAAAAAAAAAGGAATTTATTAAATAATTTGAATAGGATTTACATTACATCCTGTATAATCTTATGCAATTCTTAGACTCAAAAAGGAGCCAAGTCATAAAGATTAATATATCATAATGTAATCATTAAGAAAAAAATCATTTAAGGTATGTAATCATTCAAATCTGCATCATATTTAAATACTTGTGTCAAAATAGATTTCAATTCACAATGAAATTTATCTTCCTCAAAAATAATTTTGACACCCACTTTAATGATTGCTTTTGAAGGCTTTAAAACCATTTCCTAATATAAAGAAGTAAAAGCCTTCTATTGGCAGAAAAGATAAGCTAACTATATTTAGAGCTGCTTAGAGAAACAAGGTTTGTTTTTGATTCAAAAATATCCCAGCAAATGCATTTTTTGTTAAGGTGACCTTGTCCTTTGACCTTCAAACATGACCTTAGAAGAAATACCAACTGAACAGCCTCACCGCCAGGAATGTTCCTGTGAAATAGGAGGGCACAATCTCTTGCCATATAAGACTTATGGCTGGTGTTATACAGATTCCTACACAGTCACCCTTTTTGAAGAAAAAAAACTCTAGAAAACAATGTGGTCAATAAAGAAATTGCTTGTTACAAACAATTTCTTTATTATCCACAATGTGCTCTTCCCAAAAAAAGATAGGCTTTTAGATTTTTATCAACTGATCATCTGAAAACCTTTTCAATTTGGGTTGTCTAAATTTTTGTTGTTACAGAATGAGTTGAGATACATTTTAGATACACATGATCTGGTCACAGTTTTCATTCAAATAATTTTGACCTTGAAAGTGACCTTGTCTTATATGACCTTGAAAGTGGTACCAACTTCATTGTCTTGTCACATACACATTTTAGATAAGGTGGTTCACTGTTCATTTTGAATATGAATGACTTTGAAAAACAAATTAGACTGATGACAAACCACTTTGAAATATGTAGGCTCTAGCTGTCACAAACCAATCAAAAGATACTGCCACTATGGCCTATGTTAAAGCTTTTGGGGACAAATGGACAGACAGTCAGGGCAAAACTAGCTGTACTTGACCCTTGTCATGCTGAATAAAATCTTTTAAGACTTGCATTAAAATCAAAAAGGTCAATGCATTGGTAGTACTTGCTTTGGTTATCAATAATTCTTTTAAACATTATTTCATGACCAACTCTGGTTTGAAAACTAGAGTTAGGAGGTATAGACTAAGATCAGACTGCACTACATTTTATGAGTTGATAACATATGGATAAAAAAAATTCCTTGTGATCTTATATTCAAAATTCTGAGGCAGTTGCTTATATTGTTTACAAGGACATGCCATTGCTCAGTAATCATGATGCAATTTCAGATTGAAAATTCCAATTTGTAACTTGGCTTTCTAAAGCCATATTAGATTTTAAATTAAAGGAAAAGATTAAAGTAAGATAGCTTGGAGACTTAAAACAAAATATAACATAATATGTCCCCTATTTGAATCATGCAATAAAATTTATATGGTTGCATAAAATGCAGGTAGTAAAATTCCCAGCCATGAAAGATTGAACTGATAAATCACCAAGATTTATAACATTTTTCAAGGATGTAAGACTTCCATATATAAAGGAGTATAATATTTAGGGTTCTGTGTCATGATCATTCACACTTCTTATGTGATCTTTTGTGCTCTATCAGGGACCTGCTAAAGCTTTGTTTTATCACCATTGTACCCTAAAAATCTTAACCATTGTCATGCTAACCCTGGAATGTTCCAGTTTTGGCAAGAGTTGTAGACCAAGATCAGCCTGCACGTAAGTGCAGTCTGATCTTGGTCTATACCCCGTGCTTGCATTTTTCTACCAGAGTTGGTTACAATATGAAATTGATTTCTAAAAGAAATATTGATTTTTTAATAAAAAGTTCTATCAGTGCTTTCAGCTCTTTGATTTTACAGCAATTCAGTAAGGTAATTTATACAGCATAACAAGGGTTAAAATTAATGTTCCCCAGTCTGTTACAGTTGGGACACTCTTCCTTGGATTCAAAATTTGATAGCAATGTTAGTGTGATCTATTGTCCAAACTTTTTAGACTAAATGTCCTCTTAATTCCCAAACCTAGGCAGATCATTGGTCACCCTTTTCATTTTCTACAATTTTCACAGGTTCCCAGGGTGTGTGTATTTCAACCTAAAATTGTAGCCATGGTTTTATTTAAACTCTTTGAAGAGTTATTGACAAAATTACCCTATCTCACAAGTTTCCTTATCCTTTTCTTCGAAACAGAATATTGAATGTTTGCATGACATCTGTGATGTAATCACATAGGCACAAGGGTTATGTGAATATAAACTTCCATGGACTAAGATCTGCTATCAATGAAGTGTGTCCCTTTTGTTTTTTAAAAAATTGTTTGAATATTAAAATCCGTTAAAAATGCACAAAAAATGATTATGCCAACAATTTTGAAATCCATGGATTAAGAAATCATGTTTGTGACAAAGTCAATTTATACCACTTTTAACATTTGACATTGACCTGTGACCTTGAGCTTGGAAACATCCAAATATTTGAAATAGCACATCACCATCTACTATTGAGAACGAGCAGCACCTTTACCCATTGTCACAAGCAGTTTCTTCATTATCCACAATATTTTATACCCCTAAAGACAAAGATATTTGAAATTTCGACAGCTTAAAATTGTTATCTGTAACTCCTTTTAATTTGATTGATTGAATGGGGTTTAATGCAGCTTTAAAAAGTATTTCAGTCATATCACTGTGGCTGGAGCACCTAACAATGGATTCCTGGTATTTCTCAAACCAGTAGTACCAACATCCTTTACTAGCCTCCAGCTGCTATCCCACTTAGTTTTACGATATCCACCAATTGGTGAGAGACAAATGTCGGAAAGGATAATGTGCCGCCACCGGGGATCGAACCCATGACATCCCTTAATTGAAGATTAGGAGTCTGATGTGCTACCAACTGGGCTTTAGTGGGCTGCTTCCTTCTATTTCGAATTAGTCTAAAATTTTGTCATGTTGGAATGGGTTAATGGTTCTGAAAAAACAACACTCTTTGGTGAACTAATATAAAGATTTTAGAGGTAAGATCTGTTAAACTGGGATGTTAGGTTAAATATTTCCTAATAAGTACTTTACAAAAGGTTCAATATTGGCAATATAATTGTTTAGGGTCCAATTAAAGTCATTAGTTATCTCTCAAATTCTTTGTCTTTATGTATCAAACATGACACATTATCTCTCTAGACAATCTTAAAACATTTGAAAAGCCACCAGAAAATTATTTTGTTCAATATTTTAAACCTAATGTCATGCTGATTGCATTAAAATCAAAGGGTTAAAGCGTTAGAGGCACAAAGTGTTGGTCTTTAACTCATTACCAGACCGCAAAATTTAGACCTGACCTAATTGAAAGAAGTTGCAGACAACAATTTAAAGTTTACAAAATTTTGGGGTTTTGTTACTTTTGGGTAAGAAAACAATGTGGATAATGAAGAAATTGCTTGTTACAAGCAATTTCTTCATTATCAACAGCTGCCGTCATAGCGCAGTTGGTAGCGCGTCGGACTGTCAATCTAGAGGTCCCGGGTTCGATACCCGACGGTGGCACTCATCCTTTCCGACTATTTGTCTCTCACCAATGGGTTGATAATCGTATACCTATGTGGGATAGCAGCTGGAGGCTAGGAAAGGATGTAATGGTAGTACTGGTGTGAGAAATAGCAGGATTCCATTGTTAGGTGCTCCAGCCGCCGCGATATAACTGAAAGATTGTTGAAAGCGGCGTAAAACCCCATTCAAACAAATCATTATCAACATTTTTTTCTAAAGCATTTTTTGGGGGGTGTCTAAAAGCATCAAGGGGTGGGAATGGGTTAATTATTTAAATCAATTTCAGTTACAAATCTGGATAAAAGTGAAAAGCAGGTGGTGTAGAAAAGATCTGACTACTTATACATGCAGTATGATCTTTGTCTATACCTCCTGCCAAAAAGGGAATATGTTGAGTCTAGCATGACAAGGGGTGCTGCAACTTTGACAGATAATACTCGCCAGTGTTTCAATCATAAACTTGCAACCACTTCTTGGACATAATTGCAATTAAAAATTTGCCGCATAAATGGGTTTTGTTATCAAAACAATGGTCACTTTCTTGAAAATTATTTAGTTCCTAATGTAGTGTTGATCTATCTGTAAAGTTTACCACAATCTTTCTCTCTGTTACTCTCTCTCTCCCTTCTGCCTCTTTGTCCCATCTGGTAGTCAGGAAGTTATTTTGGGGAATTCTAGCTTGCTATCATTATATAAACTGTCCCGTTACTGAAAAATCTCTTGAAGCTTTTTCTCATACTTTTTAATCTGGTTGTTGTTTATCACTGCTGCAAATAACCATTCCATTTTGATGGGTGAGCACAAATTAGTTGTAAACGCTTGTAAATAAATAGGCAGTTACAACTGTTTAATGCCGACACATCAATTTGTATAACTTTCAGTCAAAAATCATCAAATTCTTAATGTGGCTTTACCTACTAACAATGTCATACCCTGTTCATAACATGTTGCCTGTAATAAGTAATTTAACCTTTGTCATGTGTATAAAAATCAATTTTGGAATAGCATTAAAATCAAAGGGCTGAAAGCACTTGTAGTACTTGCAGTACAATATTTCTTTTGAAAATTAATTTCATGAATAACTCTGGCAGGAAAAGTACAAACAGGAGGTGTAGACTAAGATCAGACTGCACTTGCGGGTTAAGCATGACAAGGGTTAAATAACCTCTTTATAACAATAGCTACCTAATACAGTCAAACTTGCCTTAAAAGGCTACATCAGGGACTTACCGTTAGTCCTCATAATTTTTGTACACAAATTGTGGTCTTATCAAGATTCAGATTGTGGATTGATGATTTAATTTCTCATAACATAACCCACTACCAGACAACAAAATTTAGAGTGATCCAAATTCAAAGATAAAGTAGACGAAAGTATTTAGTCAATGAAATTTTGTGGTTTTTTTTTTTCAGTTTTGGGTAGAAAACATTGTGAATAAAGGATGAATTACTTGTTACAAGCAATTTCTTTATTTTCCAAGATTATTGTGTCCTTTTCAGGCCCTCAGATTTTTTATGCATAAAAGAGAATCTTTTACTTGATTTTCTTTGAGACAAGCTTATCTATTTACCCCTGTCCACCAAAGGAAAGTTATCAAATTTGCCAAGGCATTAATTCAAAGAGCAACAACCCTAAATAATGGAAAATATTGTGGTAAAAGAAGAAATTGCTTATTACAAGCCATTTCCTCTTTTTCCACAAAGTTTTTTGAGTATACTATCAGAGGGACGTAAACATTAGGGATTGTATAGGTAATAATTAATAATAGACTGTCATGGAGATATCATAAAGTAGCTCCTGTAAGCAGGCAGAGATCTTGTGCAGGCGTTCATAAAGCAGGCTTTACCGTATAGCAAGGTGTAGCAAAGAGGGCAAAATCAATCTTCTTACCTTTAATAAATATTCATATCAAAGAATTTTCCAACAAAGTAAACGGCTTTGAAAGTTTACCACATTAAAAAAAGTAAATTGTACACATGCTCCATTAAAGACTTAAGAAATTTATGACAAAAATCTATACATTTTTTTTTTTCAATAAATAGTTTCATTACGAAAGGCATAAAGGCCATAAATACCTGCATAATTTTCAGTGCAACAGAGCTATTATAGATCAGCTCTGGATGAGAGCCACCATGGCAATCTAACATTGGTACTTCTTTTTGAAACCCTATGTTGTGGGTGTTCATTACAATTGCCTCAAAGAGAGGATGCTAATGAGCCATCTGAAAACAGGATCGGGTTAAAATTAAAAGATATTTCCAAATTTGAATCGAGATGATCTACCTATACACGAAGCCTTGAATAAGATCAAACACCCGGTACCCAGGCATGACCCAACACATTATCTCTTTATCACTTGGCCTTAATTTCAAACTTCTCAATTCTTATGCAAACATCGAGGATTGAGTGATCTGATGAAAAATTACAAGTTCAAAATTTTAAATTTCTTTGGTGTTAAGATAGATATTAATTGTGAGTGATTTATTGGTTTATAACTTAATTCACATGGTTTCAAAACCTCTAAACAGTCTAAAGAGTTATGTTTATTTCTATTGTTCAAAGTTGCAAACAGTTAATTTAAGAAATGATTGTTTAGTGTAAAGTGGTTCATTTCACATGAATAACTCAATTACTCTACTGTTACAAAAAGACTTTTTAAAGTGTAACAGAATCATAATATCCCTTTTTATTCAACCCTCACAAGCAAAGCAACAAAGTCTGAGAGCAATGTTAAAAGAAGACCTAGAAAAACCTTTCATTAGTTCAACTAGTTACAATTAGATACAATTATATGTGTTATTATACCTACAACATATTTGCCCAGATAATTCTCCTGGTTATTTCAAAAACAGTGGAACAATACTACCTTAAAGCCTTGGTGAATGGGATCATACAAATTAAACAATGTAAGGTAGAACTGTTTCATGAATAAAATGCTGATAATTAATAAACAATAGGCCCAAAGGGCTTTATTGGTCACCTCAGTCCAAAGAGCACAAAAACTGATTAAAGTACACCAGATGATGCAACATAATCAAAGCTCAAGGCCTTTTAATTTTGGAGAACAAGTTTTTTTTATAAAGTTTTCACTACATAAGCATTGTTAAACTTATGACATCCGGGAACAGGATAATTTTGATCCTGGGACCATAATTTATACAATCTTGAAAGAGGTTCACCAGATAATGATGTATACCGAATATCAGAGTTTTAGGCCTTCCTGTTTGGGAGATTGATTGATTGAATTGGGTTTAACACTACTTTTAACAGTATTTCAGTCGTATCGCGGCGACTGGAGCACCTAACAATGGATTCCTGGTATTTCGCAAACCAGCACTACCACTACATCCTTTCCTAGCCTCCAGCTGCTTTCCACTTAGGTTTACGATTATCCACCCTGTTTGGGAGAAGAAGATTTTTAAAATTTTCACTATATAAGCCCTATGTAAAACTTGTGATGTCCGGGGATGGGCTAATTATGACCTATTGAGCCATAACTTGTACAATTCTATCAAATGATGCTACATACCAAATATCAAAGTTCAAGGCCTTTCTGTTTTGGAGAAGAAGATTTTAAAGTTTTTACTATATAAGTCTTGTTTAACTTGTGATGTCTGGGAATGGGTTAATTCTGTCTCTGGGGCCATAATTTAAACAATCTTGATAGAGATCCAACAGTGATAATTTATATCAAATACAAAGCTCTAGGCCCTCTCGTTAACTTTGGCAGAAGATTTTTATAATTTTCACTATATAAGCCTATGTTAACTTGTGACGTCCGTGAACAGGCCAAATTTGATTCTGGGGTTTTAATTATACAATGTTAATAGAGGCCTTGCAGATGATGTCATATTTCTTGACATTTTTTTTTCTAGTACAAAGTTGATAGTCCTTGCCCTAAAGACTCTAAATACCAAATGTGAATCCAATCCAATAGCTGGTTCATGACAAGAAGTCTCTTAAAAGATATTCCTTTTTTTGACACTTTTTGGTCCCCTATGGGGCCCCTAGGGGACATAACTCCTAGACATGTACAAAACTGAAGGACTTTCCCATTAGCATGCTTCCTGCCATGTTTGATTGAATTTTGTCTAAGGATTATTAAGAAGTCGAAAATGTAAAAAGCTAATGCACGATGGACGAAACACAATTGCAATAGGTCACCATGTCAGGTGACCAAAAAATGCAATCTGACAGTCTTTTACCTATTCCTCCACTAGGCAATTTTAGATTGGTACAAATTGAAAGAAGTTGCAAACGATGAAGCAAAAATTATGCAATTTTAGATTTTTTCAACTTTCTGGGTTTTCCTTACTGTTTATTTTGAAGGGCATCAACAATCGCCACTGTGTGGGTTAACCCAAGTTTACTAATTCTAAACAAAATATAGATTTATCTGAATCTAAATGAATAAGACACAACATTATAAAGTAAGAACAATTCAAAAAGTAACCATCAGAATTATACTGAGGAAAACATTGAGAGAAAAGGAGACTTTTCTTGTGATCTGCAATTTCTCCTCTTTGCACAATGTTTTCCAAAATATGTTAAGCTTTTGTCAAACTCATTGAATTGTCATTTGCAACTTTTATTAACCTGCACCAGTCATATTTTTTTCTAATTTGGTAATGAATACAAACATTTATCAACATATTAAAGGAATAAGTGGTATTCATACAGTGTAGTTTTTATCTACCACTAAGCTTTTGGTGATAAATCCTCAAGGTCACAGAGTCCACAAAATAGTTCATCATGGAACTTGGTACAGTATAAATATATATTCATCTGTTATGGTTCTTTGTGTCAATTCTTCAGTATATTGAGATTAACCCTTGTCATGCTGTATAAATTACCTAACTGAATGGCCGTAAAATCAAAGGGCTGAAAGCACTGATCGGTTTCATAAATGATTCTGGCAAACAGGAGGTGTAGACCAAGATCAGACTGCACTTATGTGCAGGCTGATCTTGGTCTACATCTCCTGCCAAAACCGGAATATTCCGGGTTCAGCATGACAAAGGTTAACCCATTCCAACACAACTCCCTTCCTTTAGACGTACATAATGAAAAAAATGGGAAAACATTATGCAAAATGTTCATTTTCCACAATTTTATCTACCCAGAAAGTTGTAAAAATCTGAAATTTTAGAAAATTATCATCTGCAAATCCATTCAATTTGGACCAGTCTAAAAAAAATTTCAGTGTAGTAATGGGCTAACACATTCCAACACAAGCCTTCCTTTTCACGCCCCTCAAGAAGAAATTTTTGGAAAACATTGTGGAAAATGAAGAAATTGCTTGTATCAAGCAGTTTGTTCATTTTCCTCAATTTTTCCTATCTAAAAAATAAATAAAAATAAAATTACATCAACTGTAAATAGGCATCTGCAGCTTCTTTGAATTTGGACAAATCTAAAATTTTGCAGTCTGGTAATCAACATTAAAGTCAATTTCACCAAAACTTGGTACATCAATTACTTACTCATCTGCTATGGCTCTTTGTGTCAAATCTTCAAGGTCACTGGGATCAAACAACTGTGTCCTTGTCAATCCAAATTGTTTCTCACAGGCATTCAGAAATACATTTACATTATCCTGGAAATATAAAAAGTAAAATACATGATACAGTGTACTTGACCTTCTCTCCCCAAGGTAGACAGACTATAACTCTGAATTTGACATAGCTATTTCTTTAAAGAAGACAAGTTGGTGTATACATAAATTTTGTAAATACCATAAACAAGAATACGTCCTGTATGCATTCCTGTGATTGTGCCAAGTTTAAGGTAAATACCCATAATCAGCCATTTTGGAACATTGGAAATCTTTGGACAAATTCTTACATTTTGGTTAGCTAGGGGAAGATAGTCAAATGACGTTGTGAATAAGTCATAATATTAATTTTAGTGATACTGAAATGATGTGTCTTCACCAGAGGAATCCCAACATCATGTCGATTCAAAAATAGCACATTATGGGTAATTTACCTTAAGCCTGTTAGGAGGAGTACAACTCTTACTAGAGGGTTCTAAATGTTACCTGTCTTGACAGCAAAGGTTGATTTTCCATTTAACCCATTCCGACTCAAGCCCTCCTTTTTACGCCCCTCAAGGAAAAAGCTTTGGAAAACATTGTGGAAAATGAAGAAATTGCTTGTATCAAGCAATTTCTTCATTATACACAATGTTTTCTACCCCAAAATACTGGCAAATTTAAAATTACATCAAATTTAAATTGTCGTCTGCAGCTTCTTTCCATTTGGACCAGTCTAAAATTTTCTTGTGTTGGAATGGGTTAAACAAGTATAAATGCTATATTTTATCCAAATTTGAAATAAATATCAATAGATTAGCATGTGACTCCATTTCCTTCAATGTACATGTATGCAGGCCTAGTTCAAAGCTTTTATTTCGTACCAATTTTTCTACATATTGCTCAAGTCAAATTGCTACATATTGCTCAAGTCAAATTGAACGCTCAGTTTTATTTTACTCTTACTTTCTAATTGATTGAATGGGTTTAACGCCACATCAACAGTTTTTCAGTCATATCACAGTGGCTGGAGCACCTAACAATTGATTCCTGGTATTTCCCACACCAGTACTACCACTATATCCTTTCCTAGCCTCCAGCTGCTATCCCACTTAGGTTTACGATTATCCACCCATTGGTGAAAGACAAATGTTGGAAAGGATATGTGACGCCGGGGTAGGACTGTTTGAGGACTATTTCTTCTAAACAATCAATATAGTTATAGATTAGAAAAACAAGATCCGTCAGAGACAGATTTGGCTCCCCTAATATAGCCCTGTAACAAAAAGTATAAAAAAAATAACATGGTAAAGGGTTCAGACAGACCAACAGACAGAGATGCAGGTATATGCTCGCTCTATTCATGACATACAAAAATTTAACATTCATCCTTGAGCTGTGACCTTGACCTTGGAGCTGTCTGAAGTTATGTTTCAAATGGCACATCTACTCACAATAGAGAACAAGTGTGCAAAGTTATTTCAAAATCAATCCATAATTTTAGGAGATATCCTCCAGACATGCTCAATTCTAATTTTTAAAACTTAAGCTTTGGCCTTGACATTGAGCTGTCTGTTGGTTTTTGTTTTTTGTTTTTTCAAATGCACATCAACTCATGACTAAAAACAATTGTGACAGGTTAAATTGAAATCCATTTGTAACTAAAGGAGCTATACTCTGGACATGCTTAATCTTAATGTTTTACCTTGAGCTGTGACCTTTCCATTGGAACTATATGAATAAAATTTGCAAATGGCACAATGACTCATGACAGACAACAATTTTGAAAAGTTGTTTCAAAATCCATCTATAATTGAAGGATCTTAATTCTGGAAATGCTAAATTTTCAGGTTCTACCTTGAGCTGTGACCTTAACCTCGGAATTAGCTCAAGATTTGTTTCAAACTGCCCATCTACACATGCTAGAAAATAATTGTGAAAAGGTATTTCGAAATCCATCAATAATTGAAGGAGCTTTACCCTGGAAATCCTTAATTTCAATGTTTGACCTTGAGCTGAGACCTTGACCTTGAGCTATCTGATTTTTTTTCAAATGGTACATCTATGCATAATTGAGAACGTTTGTGCCTGGTAATTTTGAAATCCATCCAT
The DNA here is from genome assembly GCA_946902895.1 of Fragum fragum. NCBI lineage: Eukaryota > Metazoa > Mollusca > Bivalvia > Cardiida > Cardiidae > Fragum > Fragum fragum. The sequence continues at coordinate 46,468,173 of OX336369.1, forward strand.
AATTGAAGGAGCTATGCTATGAACAAGATCAATACTGACCTTTGATCTTGAACTGTGACCTTGACCTTTGAGATATCTGTTATTTTTTCAAACGGTACATCTATTCATGGAGAGAACAATTGTGCCAAGTTATTTTGAAATCCATCCATAAATAAGGAGCTATGCTGTTGACAAGGTCAATTTTGACCTTTGATTTCTAAATGTGACCTTGACTTTGGAGGTATCCAAAAACTGGGAAAAATACCACAGCACAATATCATATGGAATTCACATGTGAAGTTTAATCCAATTTGGCTGAAATGTTGTGGAGATATCGGGGCGGAAAGACAGAAAACGGAAGGAGGGAATGACAGGCCCTATGCTTGCCCTTCGGGGAGCATGATAATCTTAGAATTAAAAGAAAATTATGACAAGAAGACCATGATGGTCCTAAATCACTCACCTGAATTGTCTGCTGTTAAGAAAAAAATACAACTAGAGACAAATAACTGTAACCAGTTTCATGAAGATTGAGCCAAAACTGTGACTTCTATATTGTAAACAAAGAAATTGTCATTATGGCCCCTTTTCCTGTGTTTTCCTATAGAACCTTTCCATAATCTATAAGGTTCATCATTGTGACATAACAATTATCCTGACCAAGTTTCATGACAATTGAGCCAAAATTACGGCATCTAGAGGTAAACAAAGAAATTGTCATAAAGGCCCCTTTTCCTGTGTTTTCCTAAAGAACCTTTCTATAATCAATAGGGTTCATCCTTGTGACCTAACAATTATTTTGGCCAATTTTCATGAAGATTGAGCCAAAAAAAATTGTGGCCTCTAGAAAGTAATCATTAAGGCCCCTTTTCCTATGTTTTCTGATAGAATCCTCTCATAATTGATAGGGTTCATCCTCATGACCAAACAATTGTTTATGCAAAGTTTCATGAAGATTGAGCCAAATTTGTGGCCTCTAGAGTGTACACAAAGAAATTGTCATTAAGGCCCCTTTTCCTGTTTTTTCAAATAGAACCGTCCCAAAATCAATAGGGTTCATCCTCATGACATAACAATTTTTCTGACCAAGTTTCATGAAGATTGGGTCAAACTGTGGCCCTTAGAGTGTAAAACACTTCAATTGTTGTTGACACTGCACGAGAGATGACGGACAGACATTCAATGATCAAAAAAGGTCACCATGAGCACAAAGTGCTCAGGTGAGCTAAAAAGGGGGCAACTACTATCAAGTAGAGAACTTTGTAAGGAGACATACCATTGTAAAATCTATGTATATTACACTTTGACCTACTTACATATTCAATCAAAAATAATTTATTTTAGCAAAAAGCATTAAACCTACAAACTAAATTATATTTCTACTACAAGGAGATAATATATTGCCTCATTTCGTGCTTGTTGACAAGTAAATAGTAGGTAATTTTCAGGTCTGTGTAGGACAATTATAGTCCTTTATACAGGTGAGAACTATTACACATACTCAAACAGAACAATTTGTTGAAGTACAAATCCATAAGAAAATGCAGGGTTTTTTATTTTTTTTTTTTGAATGGGATTATACCCATTACCAAATAGCAAAATTTTAAACTGGTCCAAATTGAAAGGAGTTGCAGACGTCAATTTAAAGTTTATGAAATTTTAGATTCAATCAACTTTTGGGGTAGAAAACGTTAGGCAAAATGAAGTCATTGCTTGTAACAAGCAATTTCTTCATTTTACACAATGTTTTCCCAATTGTTTTTCTAGGGCGTCAAAAGCCGTCAACAGTATTTCAGGCTTATTGTGGCAGTTGGAGCACCTAACAATAGATTCCTGGTATTTCTCACACCAGTACTAACCACTACATGCTTTCCAAGCCTCAAGCTGCTATATAACTTAGATTTACGATTATCCACCGATTGGTGAGGATAATGTACCGCCACTACGGATCAAACCAATGACACCCAATGATTATAGATTAGGAGTCTAATGCGCTACCAACAGTTTTCTGCACTATGTAATATTGGACTTCAGTTAATAATAACTAGTATTTAAAGAAATATGTGTAACAAGTAACAAAATATACATTGATTTCGTCCGATATATCATTGTAAAAGCAATTCTATTCAAGTTTGAGGACGTTTGAATCAAATATATAGCCTATAGAACAAAGATTTTACCTAATGACCTAGTTTTTGACCCAAAGTGAGAAAACATCAAACATGAAGCACCTAAAAATGGATTCCTGGTATTTCTCAAACCAGTACTACCACATCCTTTCCTAGCCTCAAGCTGCTATCCCACGTAGGTTTTCGATTATCCATCCATTGGTGAGAAGCAAATGTTGGAAAAGATATGTGCTGTCGCTGGGGATCGAACCCTAACATCCCATGGTTGAAGATTACGAGTCTGACTTCTGAGATAGTGACCAGATATTGCACACATCAAAGAAAATTCATGAAAACAATTACTCTGACCAAATATCAGGATATTTGGGCCTAAAATGTGGCTTCTAAAATGCAAACCATGATTCATAAATTTCTAAACTACTTGTAATGAGTACAAATGGGCAAATTCTTTCAATTCGGAATAGTCTCACATTTTGTCATCTGATAAGTGGTTAACCCATTACCAGAAGATGAAAGTCTAGACTGTTCCAACTTGAAAGGATTGATTGATTGAATGGGGTTTAACGCCGCTTTTAACAGTATTTCAGTCATATCACGGCGGCTGGAGCACCTAACAATGGATTCCTGGTATTTCTCACACCAGTACTACCACTACATCCTTTCCTAGCCTCCAGCTGCTATCCCACTTAGGTTTACGATTATCCACCCATTAGTGAGAGACAATTGTCGGAAAGAATATTTGCCGCCGCCGGGGATCGAACCCATGACACCCATAATTGAAGATTAGGAGTCTGGCGCGCTACCGACTGCGCTATGACGGCGGCTCCAACTTGAAAGGAGATGTGCACAATGATTCAAAGTTAATGAAACTGTAGATTTCTTTCAAATTTCTGGGTAAAAAACATGGAAAATTTTCATTGCTTTCTCAATGGTGTCATTGTGTGGGAATGAGTTAAACATGACCAATGTCTCACTCATTCTCATCAATTAGTGATTTCACTTCATGCAACTCTTAAATTTAAGCAGCTTGGGTGAGCATAAACTTCATAGATTATGAACATTCCAAACCACTTTTTTAAACACCATGTGGAGTCTATCAAGTTTACCTTGGTGTGACCTCTACAAAATATGTCCACAAGATTACCATGTTTGTACAAAGATTTTACTCTGACAAAAGCCTGGATTTAACATTGAAATATCAATATTTTTGTTAATATTTCTGACACCTTTTTCAAAAGGAGTTTTCACAAAATGTCCTCTTAATGCCTTAATTCATTAGTTTCTATCTGTTTGGCAACTTTGATCTCTGATCTTGTTTAACGCATCAAGTAGTGTGAAATTTTAGGATAAAGTTACTTAACTCTTTGAACTCTGTTAATATGCATGAACTTCAGCATTTAGAGAGCATAGTAAACTATCTTTAGATTTATATGAATGAGGCACAAATTCTGGTCAATTTTATTGTACATTTTCTGAAATTTCCTCACAACTGATTAATTGCTTACTACACTAACTGAACTCTCAGCATCTTGGACACATAAATACGACTGATGAATTGAATGGGGTTTAACACTAATTTAAACAGTATTTCAGTCATATCTTGGTGACTGGGGCACCTAACTATGTATTCCTGGTATTTCTCACACCAGTAATACCACTGCATGTTTTCCAAGCCTCCAGCTGCTCCAGCTGCTCATCCTACTTAGGTCTATGAATATCCACTGATTGGTGGGAGACTAATGTCGGAAAGGATATTAGCTGGCCTGGAATCTAACCGGGGACTCCTGAGTAGAAGTCCTATGTGCTACCACTCCGCTATGGCCGTTGCCCATAAAAACGATGTTAATTTGCAAAATACACTATAAGGATATAAAAAATAAGAGACAGAATTGTCACAAAACCAGGTTGTCATTGGCTTCATCAAATCCATCAAGAATTGTAGGAGAACTTGAGTAAGTAAGAATATGACACTAAGTCTCCATTTTCCCCAATACAGCAAGGAATCACAAAATACTGACAATATGCACCTAAGGTCACATGAAGACAAAAATAAGTGAAAATTAAATAAAAATCTGTCAAGAATTGTAGGAGTGGTTGCATTCAAAATAATTTTTTACAATAAGTCTCCTTTTTCCATGCTGCAGAGTTGAATCACAAAATGCTGAAATATGGTCATATGAAGACAAACATTTGGTGAAAATTTGGTTTAAATCTATCTAGAATTGTAGTCCTATCTACAACTAGAGAAGTGGTTCTTAGGAAAACCTAGTTAACTCAAAACCAGACGACAAAATTTTAGACTGGTCCAAATTGAAAGAAGTTGCAGATGACAAATTATAGTTTATGAAAATTTAGATTCTTTCAACTTTATGGGTAGAAAACATTATTGAAATGAAGAAATTGCTTGTAACAAGCAATTTCTTCATTTTCCAACAATGTTTTCCACAGCTCTTTTTCTTTGGGGGTGTCTACAAAAGCGTCATTGTGAGGTATTGGGTTAAAGAAGTAAACTGTTGGCCACTAACTACATATTTATAACTCGCTAATTCTTGATAGAACTTTTTTCTAACAAATGCATCTTGCACATCTAAAACTCCTGACAAGAAATCTGTCAAAACTCACTGAGTATACCCCTGCATGCACTACCACATACTAAAATGAAAATGAAATTCTCCCTCAATGGAACATCTTCAGTAAGCACACACACCTTAAACAAGAGGCCCAGTGGGCCTTAACGGTCACCTGAGTAAAAGAGCACCAAGACAAGTGATTTTGTTTGAAAGAATTAGAAAAAGGTTTGGTTGAAATCCCCTCAGTAGTTCTTGAGAAGAAGATGAAAATGTTTAAAAGTTACCAAAAATTACCCACTTTTGGTCCCCATTTTAGGCACCCCTGACCTCCAGCCTTTTAATTTTCACAAATCTGTATAAACAGTACCCAATGATGCTTTTCACCAAGTTAGTTTGAAATTGGCTTAGTACTTCATCAGAAGAAGATGAGAATGTGAATTTTTTAACATGATGAACTTTGACCTCTGGGTGTGGCCCCATACATGACCCCAGGGACATGAATTTCACAATTTATAATATAACTGTCCTACTTGTCATGCACACAGAATATATAAGCTCTGGCATAAACAGTTTATTAGAAGAAGATTTTTTAAGAATTACCAAAAATTACCCCTTTTTGCCCCCGATTTGGGCCCCTTTGACCCCCAGAACCCCTATTTTCACAAACTTGAATTGGCATCCCCCAATGATGCTTTCTACCAAGTTTGGTTGAAATCCGCTCAGTAGTTCTTGAGAAGAAGATGAAATATTTAAAAGTTACAAAAAATTACCCCCTTTTGGTCCCCATTTTAGGCACCCCTGACCCCACAGCCCTTTTATTTTCACAAATCTGTATAATCAGTACCCAATGATGCTTTTCACCAAGTAAGTTTGAAATTGGCTTTGTACTTCATCAGAAGAAGATGAGAATGTGAATTTTTTAACATGATGAACTTTGACCTCTGGGTGTGGCCCCATACATGACCCCAGGGGCATGAATTTCACAATTTATAATATACCTGTCCTAGTTGTCATGCACACAAAATATTTAAGCTCTGGCATTAACTGTTTATTAGAAGAAGATTTTTAAAGAAGTACCAAAAATTACCCCTTTTTGCCCCCTATTTGGGCCCCTTTGACCCCCAGAACCCCTATTTTCACAAACTTGAATTGGCATCCCCCAATGATGCTTTCTACCAAGTTTGGTTGAAATCCGCCCAGTAGTTCTTGAGAAGAAGATGAAATATTTAAAAGTTACCAAAAATTACCCCCTTTTGGTCCCCATTTTAGGGCCCCCTGACCCCACAGCCCTTTTATTTTCACAAATCCGAATAACCATTACCAAATGATGCTTTTCACCAAGTTTGTTTGAAATTGGCTTTGTACTTCATCAGAAGAAGATGAAAATGTGAATTTTTTAACATGATGAACTTTGACCTCTGGGTGTGGCCCCATACATGACCCCAGGGACATGAATTTCACAATTTATAATATACCTGTCCTAGTTGTCATGCACACAAAATATTTAAGCTCTGGCATTAACGGTTTATTAGAAGAAGATTTTTAAAGAAGTACCAAAAATTACCCCTTTTTGGCCCCTATTTGGGCCCCTATGACCCCCAGAACCCCTATTTTCACAAACTTGAATTGGCATCCCCCAATGATGCTTTCTACCAAGTTTGGTTGAAATCCGCCCAGTAGTTCTTGAGAAGAAGATGAAAATGTTTAAAAGTTAACGGACGACGCACGACGCACGACGACGGACAAACGATGATTGCAATAGGTCACCATGACCATTCGGTCAGGTGACCTAAAAAAAGTGTAGGACACCTAGCTTCACCTCAACATCAAGCATTGATACCAGACAAATGTCCAAAAATAAAACTATTGGCTGAAAAATAAACTAAATCAGAAGAAAGGAAAAAGATAACCTCCACATCAAGTTTCAAGTAGATGCTACGTAAGGTTGCTGAGAAAAATGCAACAAAAATATACCACTAAACCAGGTAATGTCCAATAATAAACTAAGTCGTATAACAGGAAATAGTTAAGTTGCAGACCTAAATAGAGTAAGCGCCATGAAAGACCCCTAGATGTACCTCCAAACCTAGTTTCATGTCAATACTATGAACAGTTGACTACCTCGATGGCCTAGTGGTATAGGTGCTTGACTCGTGATCTGAAGGTCACTGGTTCAAGCCCCACCGTCACCGGGGTGTGTTCATGGGCAAGACACTTAATAGCCAGCCCCAGTCTAGGCAGCTGTACGATTGGGTAGCAGTGGATTTAGCCACTGCCTCTCTTTCAGGGTTGTGAAAACATCTGGGTTGTGTGTTTCGAGAGTGACTCTATAAGCTAAAAGATTTCATCGCAATCGACCTAAAATAAATTAGTATAAACTAACAGTTTCCGAGAAAAGTACAACGAAAGTATTCCACTTTTTGTTTGTTTGAATGGGGCCGCTTTCAACAATCTTCCAGTTATATCGCGGCGGCTGGAGCACCTAACGATGGAATCCTGGTATTTCTCATTTTCCACAATGTTTTCCAAAGCATTTTTTCTTGAGGGGCGTCTAAAAGCGTCAAATAGGAATGGTTTAAAACAATTTTCTCATGTACAACGGGAATCAGACTGATATTGTAGGTGAATTTATTTGGACCACCATTTTAAATGTTAATCAGGGGCAATAACTCAAATATTATACATGGAAGTTTTATACAATGCTTGTTTTTCACTTCTACAGCTCCCTATGAGCCTAACTACCAAGTGAGTTGGACTTAAGATGTAGGAGGAGTAATCCAGACAAGAGTGTGTGGACAGATTGACAACCCAAGTGCCAAACCAACAGGCTGATTTCAGTATACCCCCCACACACTATGTTTCCGGGATTTCACAAGCAATTTCTTATTTCGTGTCGTGCTGATCCAGGAATATTCCTTTTTTGACAGAAGGTATATACAAAGATCGGTCTGCACAAAAGTGGAGTCTTATCTTAGTCTTCACCACCTGTTTGTCTCAATCAATTAAACAATGTTTACCGTATATCATTAATTTTCAGAAGAAATATTGACCCACAACTAATGCTACCAGTGCTGTCAACCCTTTGATACTAATGCAATTCTCGAAAGGACTTTATTCAGCATTCCTAAGTTCTTTCTTGAGGGGTAAAAAAAGCAGATTGTAATTATTGTTTGGAAGTTAAGAGACTTTTGGGTGTTAAGAGAGCTATGTAACAAGGAATGAAAGCAAAAACCATTTTATCAGCTTATCTCAAAAGGACAACAACAATAATACGTGCCCATTATTTGTAGACTGCTCCAAATTTGCGTTAACACCTGCCAGACAGTTTCTCTTATCTTAGAAAATATTCCCTCTGTACTGCCTACACAGGTGATTTCAGATAATATTGTGACTAATTATAGCAATCATTGTCCAAAAGGTAGCAGATTTTTTTCCCCACTCATTAACCCTTGTGATGCTGAACCCAGAATATTCTTGTTTTGACAGGTGGTGTAGACAAAGATCAGCCTGCACATATGTGCAGGCTGATCAAAGTCTACATCACCTGTCTGTCCTTTTCATTCTAGAGTTGTCTATATAATTAAATTTTTAAACAAAATATTGACCCACCACTAGTCATTTCAGTACTTTCAGCCCTTTGATTTTAATGTAATTGTGACAAAGGATTATATTCAGCATGACAAGGGTTAACAATTCTCATGCTGAAACTGGTATATTTCTTTTTAGGCAAAAGGCATAGATAAAGATCAGTTTGCATTGAGTGTGCTTGTTAGTCCATTTAAAGCATAACTTATCCATTTTCCAAAGAAAAATTGAGCCACAAATAGGCCCTCCAGCCCTTGAAATTTGATAAATTCAGTAATGGGATTTTATTTATCATGATTAGGGTTAAAAGAAAATACATTGTTCACTGGTCGAATTTGGAAGATATTGCAGACAAAAAATCAATTTCTTTTAAATTGACAAATATGTGCCATAAAAAAGGGTAGACAACATCATTAGAAAAGGAAAAATTGTTTGTAATAAGTTATTCCTCTTTTCTCACAATGTTTTTAGCTGAGTAATTGTGTGGCAATGGCAGATTTATTTGGACATAAACCCTTATCCTGCTGATCCCAGAATATTCCTAGTTTGACAATAGCTGTGGCAGGTATATAGACTAAGATCAGCCTGCACAGACATGCAGTCTGATCTTAGTCTCCACACTACCTGCTTTTTCTTTTAGTATTGAGGAAATACCTGAACACAAAAAATATCTGAATTTGACAAAAATTTACAATTTTATGAAGGGAAGATAAATATTCAGGAGGACAAGGGTTAAAGTGTTGAAAATGCTGACACTTTATTTTATACTGTGATGTATACAATGAGATCAATGACTTACACTTTTAACCCTAAATGTCATGCTGAACCCAGAATATTCCTGTTTGGGCAGGAGATATAGACAAAGATCAGCCTGCACATATGTGCAGTCTGATCTTTGTCTACACCACCTGCTTGTCCCTTTCTAGCCAAAATTGTTTATAAAATCAGTTTTCAAATGAAACATTGACCTAAAACTAGTGCTTCCAGTGCTTTCAGTCCTTTGATTTTGGTGCAATTCTAAACAGAATTTTTATTCAGCATGACAAGGGTTAATGTTCATAATATTGGTGTTGAAACTACTAAAACCAATACCAGATACTGAAATTTCAGACGGATTCAAATTCAAAGAATTTACAGACAATTTGATACAATTTTATGATTTTAAAGCATTGAGGAAAAATCAAAAAATTTCTTGAAACAAGCAATTTCTTCATTTTCGATTATGTTACACTTTTAATGAGGACCATAAAATTAAAGCAGGATTATGCGGTTGGTCAACTCCATGTGGTCAAATTCAATGTGTATAAAACTTTCTGACTTATAAAAGTGATGAAAAAGATGCAAGAGAAAGAAGAGGCTCAAATGTGTCAAAGATGCTCCTCTGGCCATACCTGGCAAAGAATTCTGGTCCCTAAAATCTTCGAAAGAGATCTGGAGATTTCACTGTTTTACAACAGTCAAGTTGGTTTATGTAAAATTCATTTACTTACTTAGATGAAAAGGTATTTACAAAATTTCTATGTTAACCAAATATGGATATAAAAAGCCATGTCTTTCAACCAATCAAGTTTATATGAAGGAATCTGTCACCTGAGAATCACTCCTGCGATATTTGGTTGAAATCCCTCAACAGGTTTCTCAGAATAAGTTTTTGAAAATTTTCAAAATATATTCCATATATGAAAATTAGTTCTCCCCCACTGAAAAGTCACGATTTTCATCAGATCAAATTCATTGAAGAAATTTAATAAAGGGTCACTTCTTACAAAATTTGGTTGAAATCAATCAAATGGTTTCTGAGAAAAAGTAAAAATTGTTTTCCATATATGGAAATAAGCCCTGCCCATTTTCATCCGATCAAAATTCTTTGAAGGAATCAGATAAAGGGTCACCAAAGGATCATTCCTGTAAAAATTTGTTTGAAATCCATCAACTGCTTTCGGAGAAGAAGATTTTTAAAGCTTTCACCATATGTGGAAATTAGCCCACCCCCTTTAAGTCATGTTTATCATCCGATCAAAATTCTTTGAAGGAATCTGATAAAGGGTCACCCAAGGATCATTTCTGTGAAATTTGGTTGAATTCTGTTCAGTACTTTCTGAGGAGAAGATTTTTAAAGTAAAAGTTTACAGATGGACACACGCATGACGGAAACAACGCCATGACAATAGTTTGGAGCTAAAACTACTAATCTAACAAAGTTTAAAAATACCTTGAATAGCTTCATAAGAATCATAAGAATAATGTAAACAGTGTAAAAACATGCCGAAACCCCCACGTTATGACAATAAGCTTGCTGGTTTTCAGCCAGTGGAGCTTAAGATTACTATGGCCTAATTTCCCATTATGGAAATAAATGTTCCTCAAGACCCTATTCATAGTAATAGAGAAAATATTTATATAATTAATCAAGAAAATGCTCAGTGAAATTCCATAGAGCTCTTGTTCATACACTTTCAGACAGATCCTTCCCAATTTTTAAAGGAATTGCTCCTTTATACACTACAAACAACCTGTGAAAGTTTAAAAGAGATCCTAGAAGGAAGCCCAACTTCACTAGGGTATCTGCCCTTTGGCCATCGGAGCTAAAACTTTCACCATTAAATTATTTGAGGGGCATGAGCAAAGTCACATATTGCACAATATCAAACCTCAGCAAAATATTTTGTTGAGTACTTTGATACCTTTAAGCACATACACACAGAATGGCACTTTTTGATTTAGTAAACTCTAAATCATTATCTTCATCTCCTTTCAACTAAGACCTGACTTAACCCATTCCCACAAGACAAAATTTTAGACTGGTCAAAAATTGAAAGATGATGTAGACAACTTTTTCAAGTCAGTTGAATTTGAAAAATCACTACCTTTTAAGGTAGAAAAACATTTTGGATAATGAAAATGTTGCTTGTTACAAGCAATTTCTTCATTTTCCAAAATGTTTTCCTTACTTTTTTTTCTTGATGGGGCGTACAAAGGCAGGATTGTGAAGTAATGGGTGAAGCAGCACTATACACAACCTTCCTGATGAAGAAATAGATATATGAGACAAAAGTGATTTTGTTTTGTAAGGTATTACATCAATGGGGTGGGGATATCAGACTACAAGTTGATGTCAATTTCATGTGGGTGAAGAATGTAGATGATCTCTGTATCAATCAACTTGACACATTCTTACATTACAAACAACATACTCCATGTCTCCAGTCTAAAAGGTTTTTATACTATAGAACAGAGAATTTTGTGTTCCACCAAGATAATCTCAATTTCAACATCTTGAAAATTCTTTTCATTACTCAATCTGTCATGTCTTTGTTTGTTATGTTGTTACAGAAAAGGAAAGCCAGCATTTTCATTGAATGCTTTTTGCTTATGAAAGATTTCCTTAACCTTTACACGCCCGGTAATCTCGGGCTCCATCTCTTTTTGGAGAACAGTACAAAAAGGAGACATTGATACTTCCGATATGGAGCCAATGACAGGAACTGAACAGAAAAGGTAAGAAAAACAGTTCACCTCGCGTACAATTTGATCTCCATATAACCTATTATGCATTTTCTCAAAACGTCCGGAATTTCATACCACATAGAAATGATTATATTATCCGTTGGCGGTGATACATTTCAAAAATAATTCCGTTTGTGAATAGAAACTTGAATCAAAGTTTGGACATCGGACCTGATCAAACACAAAAATGCATGTTGAAATTGTTCAAATCCATGTTATCAACAGTTCTGAAAGATTTAAGTGGCGAAGACAGTGAAATGAATAACGTGTTGATATAAAATAATGTTACCACAAAGAACTGCGTTTCCTCCCCCTTTTACTGATTTTCTTAGATGAGAATGAGACTAGGATGCAGTGCAGGAGACAAGATTCAGAGGGAGAGGCGATGTATATAAAAGAATACAGTGAATGATTTTCTAGGTCTGTAACCTTATGAATATTACAGGACACTTTTCTTTCCCTTCTACACAGTAAATGTGTCTGTCAGACTCTCTAGAACAGCCATATTTATATCAAAGTGGCAAGAACAGACTTACACAACTCACTAATAAATTAATAAAGAACCCAAGCTTTGAGCACATTACTTGCAGTCACAACTCTGCTACACACTGTTTTATTTTCAGCTGACTATCACACATGAAGTTAATTGGCCATTCAAAATCACTCACACAGCGCTCCAATCATTCATTCAAGACTCTCTCAAACCATTAAAAACTCTCAAATTAGTTCAAAAACATTTAAAAACGGTCAAATGAGCAGCATTTCATTCAAATCGATAACAATTTTCCACATTTTTTATTGGCTGCTGTGGGTTTTAAAGCTTCTGATTGTTCCGTGAAGACAAACAAACACAAAAGCATGTATATTTTGATAAAGGGAGGTAATGTATGTATTTCCGTTTATTTATCGTCTCTACCATAGCACATGCCCATATGAGTGACGCCCCAGGAAAACGGTTAGTTGTTACGGGGGATAGTGCAGGGATACAGGACGAAACTGCTGAGAGCTCTGCCTGGTTCTTTAACGTACTTGATGGATAGCATCGTCACACGGGCCTCGGTTTAACGTCTCATCTGAAAGACAATTAGTTTAGTTAGTAGATATGGTCAGCTCAGAACGCGTGATCTTCAGGTTTGAAGTCAAGTGCTATACCAACTGAGCTAATTGAGCTAATGGGAGTCCGTTGCATACAGCATATTTACTATGGTACTGACTACGGTCAACTATGATATAGAATCAATGGAATTTAAGGGAGGTAATGAATATCTATCTATATATACTGCCTAACTCCCATTTCGGGTATTACTGGCAGGTGTGCGTCTGTGCTGGAATAAAAACTGTTAGTCATTGGTTAGGATGCCATATTTAAAAGTATTGTGAATGCTAGATTAAGAGATCTGATAAAACATATTCTGGTCATTCAGGGACGGCTCACTATCTGAAAAGAATTGAGACTCTTTTTGAACGCTGCAATGTCATGTTGCTGTACTATTGTTTCTGGTAGGATGTTCCAAAGTATCACTATGTAGGGAAAGAAAGAATATTTAAAGAAGAAAGCATTCATGTGGATCTGTCTAAAAGATACTGTGTGCATATGTCGGGTGGTCCTAACTGGTCTTTCAAGATAAGCTGGTACGGGCACTGCAACTAAACTATTAACGATTTTATAAAACATGGTGACTCTTGAAACGTCTCGTCTATATTGAAGAGTTTGCCAGCCAAGCTACTTATGCATGCAAGTGACATTGTCATAAAAAGAAAAAATATTTTGAACCCATCTTGCTGCTCTACGTTGTACTTTTTCCACTTTGTTGATATAGGTTTTTGTGTAAGGGCTCCAAGCGGTTGATGCGTATTCTACCTGGGGTCTGACCAATGTTTTGTACGCTGTCTCTGATCTTCTTATTTTTCGTCTGGATGTTTCTGCGGAGAAAACCTAATGTTTTAATTGCATTTGATGTTATATTGTCAATGTGCTTGTTCCACGAAAGATATCCAGATATTGTAACTCCTAGGTATTTGGCATTGTCCACAGTCTCTAGCACTTGTCCATGTAGCCTGTAATCAAAGGAAGTCTTTTTCTTCTTTTTAGTAACTTTTAGGACAATGCATTTGCTGGGGTTAAACTCCATTTCCCACTTATTCCCACTGCATTAACTTGCCTAGATCTTCTTGCAGGGTGATACAGTCTTGTTATAACTAAATAAACGGCAGTATCATCTACAAATAAACAAACTTGGGAAGTGATGGTATTAGGTAGGTCATTAATATATAAGAGAAACAGAAAAGGACCAAGCACCGATCCCAGAGGTACTCCAGACGTGACTGGAACTTTGGATGAGCATCCACCTTCTAAGACTACTTTTTGTGTTCTGCCTATAAGAAAAGATTCAATCTACAAAAGGGCAGTATTGTTTACTTCATGTTCCTGCAATTTATACAAAAATTTCAAGTGGCTAAATTTATCAAAAGCCCTGCTGAAGTCTAACAAAACTAGATCAGTTTGTTTTCCTTTCACAAGGTTTCTGGCAAGATGGTCGGTCAGTTGCAGTAGCTGGGTTTCACGTGAAGGCCTTGCTCTGAAACTATGCTGTAAGTCATAAAGAATATTATTTTTGTCAAAGTGTTTAGTTAGATTTGATGCTACAATATGTTCAAGAGCTTTATACAGTATACATGTTAAGGATATGTAATTTGCAGGATCTTCTTTGTTTCCTTTCTTGAAAAGTGGAGTCACGTTTGTCTTTGTCCATACCTGGGGGAGGGTGCATGTGTCTAGGGATTTCTGAAAGAGAATTTGTAATAACATAAATTACGTCCAATTTGGACAAAATTAGTGATCTTGGATTACATCCCTTTAATTTCATTCAAAACTTGCTCCTTCCACTCATTCAGTTTCATTCCGAAATCATTCCCAAATCATCCAAAAATTGTCAATTTCACGGTGTTATTAAATGTAGCAGTGAACATGTTTACCTTTTGACATAATCTAGGAAACAGCGCTCTCTAAATATAAAGAAAAAAAACTTAAAGCGAATCAATTATGTAATCATTGAACCATCACACAAGCGGAACATTTGGTTGAGAACAGTTATATTCCCCATCTATTGAATTCATTGTGGCATTGATTTGTTGGGGATTGGGGTTTATTACAGGCTATAAGTTTTCAGAAAATCATACAAAAAGGGTCGGTTATGACGTCCGAAGAGGGGCTTGGGTTACATAAGGGTGGGGGGTGTATTAGAAGTTTTACAGTACATCTATATATGCATCGCCTCTCCCTCTGAATCTTGTCTCCCGCACCGCATCCTGGTCTCCTTCTCATCTAAGAAAATCCGTAAAAGGGGTAGGAAAACGCAGTTCTTTGTGGTAACATTATTTTATATCAACACGTTATCATTTATTTCACTGTCATCGCCACTTAAATCTTTCAGAACTGTTGATAACATGGATTTGAACGATTTCAACACGCATTTTTGTGTTTGATCGGGTCCGATGTCCAAACTTTGATTCAAGTTTCTATTCACAAACGGAATTATTTTTGAAATGTATCACCGCCAACGGATAATATAACCATTTCTATGTGGTATGAAACTCTGGACATTTGGGGAAAATGCATAAAAGGTTAATAGGAGATCAAATTGTACGCGAGGTGAACTGTTTTTCTTACCTTTTCTGTTTAGTTCCGGTCATTGGCTCCATATTGGAAGTATCATTGTCTCCTTTTTGTACTGTTCTCCAAAAAGAGATGGAGCCCGAGATCACCGTTCGTGCTTTAGCACTCTCACAAAATAAATTGTGTCCAATACACTTCCATAAATCAGTCAACTTAAGCCATTCCCACACAGTGACACTTTTTGACGCCCCTGAAGACAAATCCATTGGTAAACATAGTTGATATTGAAGAAATAGCTTGTTACAAGAAATTTCTTCAATGTCCACAGGTTTTTTTGGTTTTTTCTATCCTACAAGGCTAAGATTTTTGGAGCAGTCTAAAATAATCTTGTCTTGAAATGTGTGAAGATGAAATCAGGTGATAATTTTCAATCTGTTTTTGATTTTCAAAGTCATGATCATTTGGTTTAAATAGAATACAAAATTTGTTGTCATCCTCAGATGAAATATAATAGCATTTCAATACCTTTTTTCGTGAAGAAATTTTCAAAGGTGTAAGAAGTTGTAGAAGATAAAACAGTACTTCTCTTCAATGGCATAACCAATCAGTGTGTAGGACACCTTTTCATGCTGATCCTTGATTATTTCTGATTTGGCAGGAGGTATAGACAAAGATCAGCCTGCACATATGTGCAGTCTGATCTTTGTCTACACCACCTGTTTATCTAAATTAAGGATTGTTTGTATCATCAATTTCAAAAGAAATATTGACCAACAATGGCAGTGCTGTCAGTCCTAACTCACGCCATTATTTGGGCATCAATCAAAATTCCACGAACAACTTTTGAAAAGGGTCACCAAAGGAACATTCATGCCAAGTTTGGTTGAAATCCACCCAGTGGTTACTGAGTTTGTTTGTTTGAATGGGGTTTTACGCCGCTTTCAACAATCTTTCAGTTATATCGCGGCAGCTCTAGCACCTAACAATGGAATCCTGGTATTTCTCACACCAGTACAACCATTACATCCTTTCCTAGCCTCCAGCTGCTATCCCACATAGGTCTACGATTATCCACCCATTGGTGAGAGACAAATAGTCGGAAAGGATGAGTGCCGCTGTCGGGAATCGAACCCGGGACCTCTAGAGTGATAGTCCGACATGCTACCAACTGCGCTATGACGGCGGCTTCCAGTGGTTACTGAGGCAAAGATGTTTAAAGAATCTTTGACGCCTTCCGACGCATGACGGACAAAAGGTGATACCAAAAGCTCAGCTTGAGCACATTGTGCTCAGGTGAGCTAAAAATGTCGCTAATTGACGCGCCTCAAGAAAACACCTTGGTAAAACATTGTGGAAAATTTCTGTTTTGTTGCCATGGCAACCATAGTTTTCAAGATTTCAATTCTCGAGGCATTTTTCAAAGGACACTACCCAAGAAATATTTTGCCTAAATTTGGTCCAATTAAGCCCAGTGGTTTGGGAGGAGATGTCATTTAAAAAATCCTGCTTAATTCTTATATTTCTATAGCCCTACCCCGGGGCTTTGCCCATGGGGACCTGAGGGTGATGGTTTTAGCAACTTTGAAAGAGGTCAATGTACTGCTGTTGCTTCATGCAAAATATCAAGGCTCTACGCCTCCTTGGTCAGAAGAAGATAATCATTAAATGATTTTTTTAAAATTTCAGATTTGTTGCCATTGCAAGAAGAGTTTTCAACAGATTTCAATTCTTTAGGAAATTTTTAAAGGGCACCACCTAAGAAATATTCTGAAAAATTTGGTTGAAATTTATCCAGTGGTTTGGGAGGAGATGTTGTTTTGAAAATCCTTCTTTATTTCTATATAAGTCCCCCCTCCCCTTGAGGACCTGAGGGTCATGATTTGGCAATTTTTTAAAGTTTTTTTTTAATTTCAGTTTTGTTGCCCTTGTAACAAGAGTTTCAACAGATTCCAATTTATTTAGCAATTTTAAAGGGTACCACCATGGAACATTTCCACCCAAATTTGCTTGAAATTGCCCCAGCAGTTTGGGAGATGTCGTTTTAAAATTGTTGACGGAAGACAGACCCTGGACGACACACAACGCATGACAGACACCAGACAGAGGACAATCAAAATACCTCACATTGAGCACTTTGTGATAAGGTGAGCTAAAAATGTATTCAGAATTACCTCTCTTTTTTGTATGGGTTAGTCTTTAAACGTGAACATCTGTTCCAAGTTTCAAATGAATGCCTACAGTAATACCAGAAACATCAAAAAGCTAACAATGGCAATCATACCCTCAATGCTATGGTAATATATTTGGTTTTATCCTAAAACAAAAGATCTAAAACAAGAAAATGTTCAATGACCCGGGAGAATGAAGGAGCACTAGACTCGTGTGAAATACAGGTGTGAAACATGATCATGGGCTGATGTAATCGGGTGCATAATGTCCATTGTACCAAGGTGTAAGGAGATGTGCGGGCCAAGATCAGATTTCTGACACAGTTACACTGTAACAATGTTTATAACCCTTCAGTAACTCCTACTACCTAACAAAGTTATATGAGGATCAATACAAAACTATTTTAACCCATTCCCACACGGCAAAATTTTAGACTGGTCCAAATTAAAAGAAGATGCAGACTACAATTTCAAGTTGATGGAATTCTAATTTTTTTCACCTTTTTGGATAGAAAACATTGTGGATAATGAAGAAATTGCTTGATACAAGCAATTTCTTCATTTTCCCCAATGTTTTCCAAAGCTTTTTTCTTGAAGTGCGTAAAAAGGAGGGATTGAGTTGGAATGGGTTAATCCATTCCTACACAATCCAGCTTTTTTACCGGATAGGAAAATATAAGTATAGAAAACACTGTGAGAAAAGGAGAAATAGCTTGTTACAAGCAGTTTCTTCATTTCTTACATTTTTTTCTATCCTATCTCATTCCTATTTTCTAATTTGCACATACATTGCACTTTTGTTAGCCCTAGGATTAAAGCTTTGGAAATCATTGTGGAAAATGAAGAAATTGCTTGTGACAATTACAGTTGTCTTGATGAGACTATTCGAAGGACAATTAATGTACTTTTTACGTAACAAGTTGGTATCACTCTTTCCATTTTAAGCTATGAAGCTTAATATGTTTGTTTTAAATAAATCCCTGGCTTCTTAAATACCTGCACATGACTTCCCTGTTGAGTGATAGTTTCATAGGAGCTAAATGAATTTGTACAGGTATGAATGTACACAAAAAAAGTCTGGACAGATCTTCACTGTATGCAATAAAACTTGTTATGAGTAATCTGTCTGCAATGTGTCTATCAAAATTGTAAAAAATATTGTTCAAGACACTGATACATTATGTGCGTAACCCCTTAACATGACAAACTACATGCAATCCTTTCCGAAACATCATAACTCATTATTATGACGCTGAAACATTGATTTGCATCATAGTTTGATCTGATAAATGGATGGAAAGACAAAAATTTCTCAATATACAGTTAAACCCCTCAATATACAGATAAACCCCTCTATTACAACCACTCACTGTACTTTTTGAAAGTAGTATTATAAGCAGGGTGGTCTTAATTCTGAGATTTTGAGTTGGGTCTATCCCAGACCTCCTCCAATTTTCTTCAAAGATTTTGGCTCTATGACCCAGAAGAGTTATAAGGGAAAGAACTGATTTACATCCTAGGTACAAGATACCAGCAGTACTAAATACATCTTACAGAATTAGGCCTATTAAGTCAGTTATTTTCAACGAATGTCATAAAGGTCGTCCTAAAATCATTTATGTAAAATTTGTATGAGATCCATTTGATGCCTTCAGAGAAGAAAATGTTTTCACTACATACAATATACAGGAACAAGCGCAGTCTAGTTAAGCCAATTTTTGAATATGATAAAAGGTCACCAAAGGACCAGCCTTGGAAATTTGGTTGAAGTAGACCCAGCAGTTTTTTAACCCATTCCCACACAGTGACGCTTTTCGACGCCCCTCAAGAAAAACAAATGAGAAACATTTGTAAAATGAAATTGCTTATAACAAGCAATTTCTTCATTTCACAAAATGTTTTCTACCCAGAAAGTTGAAAAATCTAAAATTTCATAAATTTCATAAAACTTAAATTGTTGTCTGCAACTCCTTTGAATTTGGACCAGTCTAAAATTTTGTCGCGGGGTAATAGGTTAAGAATAAGATTTAAGCGCAAATCATTTGCCATGAAAAATTCCGGTAGTATGGAAATGATTCAAGCCAGTGACCCTTGAATCTTGAGTCCCATATCCTGCCACTGCACCTGACTCTACCCCTATTAGTGCTGATTTAACCCATTACCAGACTGCAAAATTTTAGACTGGCCTAAATTAAAAGGCATTGCGGACGACAATTTAAATTTCATGAAATTTTAGGGGTTTTTTTGGAGGGTGGGTGGGTGGGGGGTGGTAAGAAAACATGTTACAAGCAATAACTTCATTTTACACAATATTTTCCCAATTATTTTCTTAGGGGTGTCTAAATTTGTCACTGTGTGGAAATGGGTTATGATAATGTCATCATTTATCATGGTGTCATCCCTGTTTGAAGGGTCAGCTAGTTTCTGAGTATGAGACACTTTGTTCTTGTGTGCAAAGTACCTCTAGAATCCCTTCCCTTGCATTATAAGGCACCTGGCAAAGATGGGCCTATGATAACCATTTGTTTAAACCTTTCCCGCTTTTTCAAATTGCTGGACTTCTCTAAATTCAAAGGGGTAGCAGACAGCACCATAAAGTAAGTACAACTAAAAAGTATCATCCTATTCAATAGAAAATATTGTTGAAAAATTAGAAATTGCTTGTAAGAAGAATTTTTTTCAAGTTTTCTCAAGTTTGATATCCCAGGGATGTAAATATCAGGAATTTTATAGGAAAGGGTTAACTAGCTGTGGATCACCAACTGGCAGTGTCATTTCTGACCCAATTCACCTGCACCAACCAACATTCCAACCTGCGACTTCTTGCTTCCAAAGCAGATGCCCCAACCTTTCAGCTAATGAAAGAGTATATAATTACAGGTAAGATTAGAACAATGTTAATTTCAAGAACATTATAATTTTCATAGCAAATAAAGCAGAGGAACAAATGGAAAACATCTCTGATATGGTATAGAAATGTTCAAAACTAAACCATTGGTTAATAAGTTGCATCATCAAATTCAGTTTCATTTGATAAATCATAAAATCCTGTTAAAGAGGGAAAGTACCAACAAAAATAAAAGTGAACTCCAATCCACAAAACATCGGAATGTAAATACCAGACAAGTTTACAAAAATGTCAACATTAAGGAAAATAACTTTCCCCACTCATACAAAATTCTTTCGTTGTCAACCATAAGTTACATTACCGATTTATTCTGCCGTACAAGTCTCAATTGTTACATTTTGAGTGCAATTTCTCCTTTTGATGTCAAGATTTCAACTCTGAAATATTTTTAAGGTACTTCAATGCATCCACAAAGTACAATATCTTGTGCATTAGAAAATGAGATTTATAATTTTTTCCAAATTCAAGCACTTAAATTGTTTTGATAAAGTCAAAATCATTTTCAATCAATATCATTGTCCTTACTTTAACCCATTATCACAAAAGCCAAAATTTTTTAGGGCTCAGAGTAATTAACCCATTCCAACACAGTGATATTTTAGACGAGTCCAAATTGAAAGGAGCTGCAGACGACAATTTCAAGTTGATCGAATCTTTTTTTTTTTTTCGTATTTTTGGATATAAAACATTGTGGATAATGAAGAAATTGCTTGATACAAGCAATTTCTTCATTTTCCACAATGTTTTCCAAAGCTTTTTTCTTGAGGGGCGTAAAAAGGAGGGCTTGTGTGGGAATGAGTTAAATGTTGGAAAACAATATAGTGACTAAAGGATGCATCAAGCAGTATTTCTTTTTCTCGCATTGTTTTCAACACTATATGACACTTATTTTTCATTTTATTAGATTTTGAAATAACTGTCGAAAAAAATACTTCCACAAAAGTTGGATGAGATAGACTTTTGTGTTTGAGCACCTAAAAAATTCTAAATCATCACCAGATGACAAAATTTTAGACTGGTCAAATTCAAAGAAACAAGACAGCAAAATTGATGCCATAAAATAAGTCTTTTTTTGTAGTCTGCAGTTATCAGTTTGTAAGTGATTATCATTTTTTTTTTGTCTCTCTCTTTTTGTGTAGTAATAATGAATTGCTTGTAATGAACAATTTCTTGAGGCGCGTCAAAAGAGTAATTGTGTGGGATTGGGTTAACCCTTTCCCACAAGATCTTCCTTTTTTACATCCCCAAAGAAAAAAGCTTTTGAAAATATGGTGGAAAATGGGAAAATGAAAAAATTGCATGCAGCAATTTCTTCATTATCCCCCATGTTTTCTACCTCCTCCCCCACCCCACCCCCCAAAAAAGAAAGAAAAAAAAGAGCACCGCCCACAGGTGCCAATGCTCGGCTGCAGGTGCTGGATAATGCAAAAATTCTAAGTTGAAAAAGGGGCATAACTCTTACAAAAATGCTTTTAGAGTTAGCCCCCTTAATAGTCTAGATAGCCATTGTGATGGTCAATACACATGCCAAGTTTCATGAGGATATCTTCAATAACAACAGAGATATGACCAAGGTTAAAGTTTGTCACGTCAACGCCACCGCCGACACAAACGACGCTCAATGATGACAATACCTCGGGTTTTCTCAGAAAACGGCCAAGTTAAAAATTAAATTGTGGTCAATTTGGACCCGTCTTAAATTGTGTGTGGGAATGGGTTAAGTAAGCATAAAACATGAGCAGTGGATGCCAAAGCTCAGCTGCAGGCCTTTTATAACTTGAGTAGCTATGGGAAATGTCAAATTTTTTGGATGTGATGGCCTTGGAATATGACCTTGACCTTGATCAATGACCTTGAACTTTATAACAGCAGAAAGTTTTTGTCATCAATAAAAGACAAGTGAAATATGATGTTCCTAGTAGAGATAGTGGACAATGACACAGACAACATCAGGGGTGTAATACAATGGCCTTGAAATATAAAATCTGACCTTGACAGCTGATACAATCATACAAATTAGGGCATATGACCTTGAATTTGATTCAGCTAAAATAGTCTTTCAACAAGCACTAAAATTTAGATGTGATAATTTGTATCAATAATTTCAACACAGTACAACAAAATTGTACATTTGGCCAAATGAAAAGAAGTTTCATGTTGATAAGGTTGTAAATATATTCGTTGTATCCAATTCCCAGGTGACAAAACTCCAGACTACCACCAAATTCAAAGATGTAGATCATCATTTCATGTTTATGAAATTTAAAAGATCCTGCCTTAAGGGAAAAAAACATTGTGTTTAATGAAGAAACAAGCAGTTTCTTCAATATCAACAATGTGTTCAAAAGCTTTTTTCTTGAGAGGCGTAAAAAGCAGGATTGTGTGGGCATGGGTTACATGGTAGAAAACATAGAGGTAAATGAAGGAATTGCTGGTTTTCCCGAATGTTCAAGGTCATTAAAAAGCGGAATTGTGTGGGAATGGGTCAAGAGGCACTTACAATAACCTGTTTTCAAATTTTCAGATGGCTTGCATCTTTTGCATGACAGTATAATTCATAATCGTTCATATTATGATTGAATTTAAATGGCTTATTGACCTTGGTGGGTATATCAGAGTTAATTACTGAATTTTTCCACACAGCAACTACTATATTTATGGATAGGATTCAAAATAACTTTGAACAATTTTTCTCTATCATGAGGTAAATGTGCCATTAGAAACACTTTTTTCAGGGGGCTCCAAGGTTGGTGGACTCGACATGATTTCCCTTTATGATTTTCTAGTTTATTTAAACTGCTAGCACAAATTACCCATAGAATATTACACAATATCATGCTATTGGCTATATAACCATTTAAAGGTAAAGATATGAAGGTGTCAATTTCGTTGGGCGTCAACTATGTAATACAAAGTTTATGAACCAGTACAACTTAAAACTCAAAATATTTCAACTTCTTTTAAAACTTGTCTAAACATAACAATAAAAGGTGGAATAGTTACAATTTTCTCAAGCTTGTTGTGATACAAATGGCAATTTTTCAGAGCCATTTGAATTAAGCCTAAATCCAGATTGAACAAGATTTGCGCACTTACCAACTGCCAATTTTCAGAGATATGACCTTGATATTTTACTATTAACTTCATGGACAGACCTTACCTTGATACCTTACTATAAGGAACCCAGAATACAAAATATGAAAAATTTTCCCTTTATAACATGGCAACCTCTTTCAATTTGAACCAGTCTAAAATTTTAAAACAAGAGGACCATGATGGTCCTAAATCGCTCACCTGTGGCATCCGCAAATTACAGTCCTTTTTTGTATAATAATTGAGCAAAATAAATAAAACACATATAAGATTTTGGGCTTTGTACAAAACAATCCAGTAATGCTTTCCAAAAAAAAATCAATGCCTTTGGCTTTATTGTTTAATCCATTACCAAACTATCCCACAATTTGTTACCCTCAGGAAAAAAAGGTTTAAAAAAGCATTGTGAGAAAGGGAGTGACAAGCTATTTCTCCATTTCTATTTAAGAAGTCTTTCAATGCGATTTACGCAATTTTTGACCCCAGGAGCAGAGACATTTTTTATCCTAAGAGCATTTTTTCCTATAACATAGTACAAAATTATTTAGTCATGCTACATACCAAATATGAATGCCCTTCACCATATATTTCAGAAGAAGAAGTCTTTCAAAGTTGCTCTAATTGGATGTTTTCCAAACTTTTGGACCTATGTTTTATCCCAGGGCTAAGATTTTAGCTAACATGGTAAAGAACCATCTGTACATGCTATATACCAAATATGAATGCCTAAGACTTTGTAGATTGGGAGGAGAAGACTGTTGAACATGGTCTAATTGAGCATTTTTACGAACTTTGGACACCCAGGGCAAGGGTAACCTACAGGCACAATTTTAATCAAATTTGATAGATAACAGCCAGGCTATGCTACACTCAAAATATAAATGCTCTCCGCCTTAAAATGAAGATTTTCTTTAACATACTCAAATTTTACTTTTTCCCAATTTTTGGACCTCTAGTGCAGGGCCGTTTTTGACCCTGGGAGGACAACTTTAAGTGATATAGTACAAAACTATCTAGTTATGCTACATACCAAATATGAATATCCTAGACCTTATAGTTTAAGAGGAGAAGTCTTTTGAAATTGCTCTAATTAAGCATTTTTCCGAACTTCGGACTTCAGGGGTGGGGTCATTTTTGACCCAAGAGATTAAATATTTTAAAACTTGGTAGAAAATATGATTAAGCTCTATACAAAATATAGAGGTCTTTGGCCTTGAAGTCTATGTAAAAAAAACCAACAAAGATTTACTAAAATTTCCCATTTTCAAATGTCGCGGTTACCACATTTTTTCACGGAATGAAATTCTTTTAACAACTTTTGAAGAACTTCATCCAAGGAACATCCCTGCAAAGTTTCAGCTTGATTGGCCACTGGTTTAGGAAGAGAAGATTTTTAAAGATATTTAAATGATTACTAAAGATTCCCATTTTCAAATGCCGTGGTTACAAGAGTTTTTGATGGAATTAAATTCTTTTAACAACTTTTGAAGAACTTCACCCAAGGAACATCCCAGCAAAGTTTCAGCTTGATTGGCCTACTGGTTTAGGAGGAGAAGATTTTTAATGATATTTAAAGAATAACTAAAGATTCCCGCTTTCATATGCCGCGGTTACAACAGTTTTGCACAGAGTGAAATTCTTTTAACAACTTTTGAAGAGCTTCACCCAAGGAACATCCCTGCAAAGTTTCAGCTTGATTGGCCCACTGGTTTAGGTGGAGAAGATTTTTAAAGATATTTAAAGAATTACTAAAGATTCCCATTTTCAAATGCCGTGGCAACCAGAGTTTTTGACGGAATTAAATTCTTTTAACAACTTTTGAAGAACTTTACCCAAGGAACATCCCCGCAAAGTTTCAGCTTGATTGGCCCACTGGTTTAGGAGGAGAAGTTTTTTAAAGAAATTGTGGACGGACAGACAGACGGACAGACGCACAACGACCGACCACAATAGCTCACCTCGCACTTTGTGCTCAGGTGAGCTAAAAACAGGAAAGGGTTAATTGCAATCCTGATAAAAGCTGCCGATTTGCAACTGGTTTTATGTACAAACAAAGAATTGGAAAAAGCAAATAATTACTTCTAATAGCAACTTCTGGTGATTTGCACTACCCTAGTCATTTAGCCTTGAGGTTGCCCTAAGTGAAACTTGAATTTCTTGCACTTATCAATTTAAAGTTATGGCCAATGTTGAAAATTTAATTTGAAAAATACGACTTAACAACAGATGAGGATAAACAAGAGCACCGCCCACGACTGCCAATGCTCGGCTGCAGGTGCTTGATAATGCAAAAATTCTAAGTCGAAAAAGGGGCATAACTCTTACAAAAATGCTTTTAGAGTTATCCCCCTTGATAGTCTAGATAGCTCTTGTGACAGTAAATACACATGCCAAGTTTCATGGGGAAATCTTCAATAACAACAGAGATATGACCAAGGTTAAAGTTTGTCACGCCAACGCCACTACATACGACGCAAAGGTGATGACAATACCTCCGGTTTTCTCCGAAAACAGCCAAGCTCAAAATGCTCTTAAAAACAGAGAAATTCCTCATCACTAACAATTTTTCTGTTTCCTATGTTTTCAAATGTCTGAAAAAATAGATTATCATGTGGTAATGAGCTAAAAATAGATAAATTGGTAGAACAGATCATTTGTTACAAGCAATATCTTCTTTTATCACTATTTTTTCCACCCTATCAAATATGATTTCATTTTGATTAAATTTACACTTTATTTGTCGACCTGCAACCTCTTCCAATTTCGTCTGATATGAAATTTGTTGTTTTGTAAAGGGCTTTAGAATTCAATAAGTATTTACACATTTTTGTCTTCTTTTCAAGTTTTAAAATTAATACCTTACAAGCTATGCAAAATAAATTTTCCTTGAAATTATCAAATTTCATTTTATGTCACACTTGAATGGCATAATGATCGCAAGGAATTTCTGTTCAAATATGTATGATCAAAATTGAGTATATAATTAAATAGGAATAAAAAAGAAATTAACACTCAACAAAATATGGCAGTAATGCATGAAATAAACATTTCTAAATAGAAAGATGTTGCAAGTTACTTTACAAACATAGTTTTATTTGAAAGATAAGTGTTTTATATAGAAAAAAACGTTGAGAGAAAAGGAGAAATTGCTGTTTAAAAGAAATTATCAAACAATTTTTACAACAGCAATATTTCAACAGCACATCAAATCACTGGAATGTGTGGTAATAGTTTAATCTTTGTCATGCTAAATAAAGTCCTCTTTGAATTCTATTAAAATCAAAGAGCTGATAGTACTGGATGTAGCAATTGTGGGTTAATGAATCTTTTGAAGACTAATCTTATAAACAACTTTGGCCTAAAAGGGACAAGCAGGAAGTATAGACAACGATCATACTGCACATGTGCAGGCTGATCTTTGTCTTTACCTCCCGCCAAAACAGGAATTTTCCAGTTCAGCCTGACAAGGGTTAAAATGTATGATGGTGAAAAATTTCCAATTGATATTACATTGCGAGCTGGTGTAGCTAACCAGGACTTCACGTCATTTCTCACGCCAGCACAACCACAACATTTTGACAGCTCATCCAACTAGGCGCATTACCTATCATTTACCCATAGCTGAGAGACAAATGGTGAATGATGCATTGACTTTTGTGAATTGTCCCACAGAAGGATTGAGAGCACAATGTATGCCACCACATTACGGTCCCTTTTTCTGGTACACAACCTAGAATGGTAAATAAGAGGACCATGATGGTCCTAAATCACTCACTTGAATCATCTGCTGTTAAAAAAATGCAACTGGAGCCAAATAATAATAACCAATTTCATAAAGGTTAATCCAAAACTGTGGTCTCTATAGTGTAAACAAAGAAATTGTCATTAAGGCCCCTTTTCCTGTGTTTTGCAATAGAACCTTCCCATAATCAATAAGCTTCATCCTTAAGAGCTAACACTTATATTGTTAAAGTTTCATAAAGGTTGAGCCGGAATTAAGATCAGACTACACCTCCTGCTTGTACTTTTCCTGCCAGAGTTGTTTATGAAGTTGATTTCTAAAAGAAATATTGATTTTTTGAACTATAAGTTCTATCAGTGCTTTCAGCCCTTTGATTTGACAGTATTTCAGTTAGGTAATTTACAAAGCATGACAAGGGTTAACAGACACCAGTTTTAGACTGGTCCAAATTTAAGGAAGTTGCAGACATTGCTTTTCAGTTGATGAAATTTTAAAAATCTTTGTCTTTTGGGGAAGAAAACATTGTGGATAGAGAAGAGAAGCTTTTTGCTTAAGGTTAATTAGATAAAATTTAATTGATATCCATTAGATACTTTCTACAGAGAAAACCTGTGAAAATAATTTTCCCAGTTTAAAAGTCATGTTTGTCATCTGATCATTTTTTTCTCCAGAAATCAGATAAAGGGTCACTCAAGGAAAGTTGGAAATAATTCAGTCTGAATTCTCTGAGAAAAAGATTTTTAAAGTTTTTATTATATACCATATAATATAAATAAAAGCTTTTCTTTTCATCCAATCAAAATTCTTTGAAGGAATCTGAAAAAGCATCACCAATTCCTATGAAATTGGTTTAAAATTAGATTCTGAGGAGAAGACTTTGAAAGTAATAATTTAACCCATTCCCACACAGTGACGCTTTTGGATGCCCCTCAAAAAAAAAAAACATTTTGGAAAACATTGTTAAAAAAGAAGAAATTGCTTGTAACAAGCAATTTCTTTATTTTACACAATATTTTCTACCCAGAAAGCTGAAGAAATCCTTAATTTCACAAACTCTGAATCATAGTCTGCAACTCCTTTCATTTTGGACCAGTCTAAGATTTTACAGTCTAGTAATGGGTTAAGGATGGACAGACCAGCCGGACAGACGCACAACAGACACAATGCCATGACAATATCCAGCTAGCCTTTGGCCGGAGCAGCTAAAAAGTGTATGGTTATAAGTTAAAATCATTTAAACAAAGTTAATTTTATTCCAATTGGACGGACCGGTTCATTGTATGGGGTTTAATACCACTTTCAACAGTATTTTATTTACATCAAGGCAGCTGGTTTACCTAATCATGGCTTCCTGTCCTTTCTCACACTGATAAAACCACAGCTATCCTGAGCAACTAGCTGCATCCCACTTCAGCACACTACTTATCATTGTGAGACAAATGATGCATGTTGCGTGGTGGAAAAGAATGCCGGTCTAGTCTGGGTTTGAACTCATGACCCCAGCATGTTACAGACTGAGCTAACCATGCCTGGCTCCAATTTCAGACCAGATTTGAACCTAGGTCCATCTGTCCAAAGACCAATATCCTGCAAGTCAACCCAAATCCAAAAATGTTGACAGCATATCATTTTCATAATACTAAGGGAAGCAAGCGACATAAGAGATAAACTATCACATCAAGAGTTGTATATCATGATTACATACCAATCCAGCTATAGCTCCTGGTAGTTTGTTGATTTTCTTCACTGTGCCTGGTTTGAGTTCATTGAGTAACCTAAAAATAGAAGGAGAAATTGAATGCAAGTTGTATTCTGTTCAGCGTTTAACTCATTCCCACATAATCCTGCATACATACGCCCCCAAGAAATAAACTTTGGAAAACATTGCAGAAAATGAAGAAATTGCTTGTCACACAACCAATATCCACACAGTTTTCGACCAAAAAAAGATTTATTGAATTCCATTAACCATAAATTGTTGTCTACAACTCCTCTCAATCCAAACCAGTATAAAACTTTGCCGTACAGTAATGGGCAAAATCAACTTTCAACAAATTTCAGTTAAATTACAGGAGAGCTAATACGTCAACTCTCATTTATAAGCTGGACAATCAAATAATTTTTTAATCTATTCCCACACAATGATGCTTTTTGATGCCCCTCAAGAAAAACAATAGGGAAAACTTTGTGAAAAATGAGGAACATTGCTTGTTTCTTCATTTTCCATGATGTTTCAATCCCCGAAAGTTGAAGAAATCTTTTATTTCATAAACTTTAATTTTTGTCTGCAACTCCTTGAAATTTGGACCAATTCAATATTTTGTCATCTGGTGATGGGTTAACCCTTTCCTGGTTTTTGAAATTTTAGACTGGTCCAAATTGAAAGAGGATGCAGTAGACAAATAAAATTGGATGCAATTCCAAATAGAACCATCCTATGTGGTAGAAAACATTGTGGGAAAAGGAGAAATTGCTTATTATAAGCAATTTCTCCTTTTTCCACAATGTTTTCTCAAGTATAAAATCATAGTTACGTAAAATCCCAGGTTTATCCAGGAACGGGTTAAGTTATGTATAGACACTGTTTATTTAGTATTGACAGACACTGTACTACTTAGTATTTTGAACACAAACAAAACTTACTCGCATAGCAACACTCCGTTACTGAGGGATTTACGAAAGTCATCAGGGTACTGGAACTTTTTCCTAGTGACAGCCTGAAATAGAAGAGAAACTTATATATTCTGATGAAAATCATGTAATCATACAAAACTCTTATCACCCTGAATAAATTCTTTGTTGAGAACTGCATCAAAATACATATACTTGATATGACATTGTGTCACAGACATGGTCGCCCCCTGCATAATTGCTTGTCACATGAATTTCAGTTTTGATCTTGAGCTTGGGAGAAACCAACAAAATTTTGGGCATGACACTTCAAAGTACTTTTGAAGCGGTACAATTGTGCGTAGTTATTTACAATCTATCAATTAATCTCCAGACAAGAATTGGACACACTAACACCCACACAGACAGAGGTAACACTATATGCTAGATACCAGTGCATGGCAGGGGCAGGAAAAGTGCTTAACCCATTCCCATACAATGACGTTTTTTGACACTTTTTCCGCATAATGGAGGGCCTCAAGATGAACCTTAACATCAAGTTTCAAGACGATGATATGAATGGTTGCTGAGGTAAATGCAACAAAAATATACTACTATACCAGGCAATATCCCAATATAAACTATACGGTAAAATAGAAAGTAATCAATCTGCAAACCTAAATTTGGAAAGTGCCATGTAGGATCCGTAGATGAACCTCCAAACCAAGGTTCAAGTAAATGCTATGAATAGTTGCTGACAAAAGTGTGACAAAAATATACCACTATACAAGGCATTGTCAGAAAAAAAACTAAGTCATAAAACAGGAAGTAATAAACTTGCAGAACCAAATTCGGTAAGCACCATGTAGGATCCCTAGATTAATCTCCGCACCAATTTCAAAATCAATCCATAAATAGTTGCCGAAAAAAAGTGTGACAAAAAATACCACTTTACCATCAATGTCCTAATTTAAAAAAGTTGTTAAATAGAAAGTAGTTAACTTGCGGACCTTAATTCTTTATGAACCATGTAGGACCCCTAAATTAATCTCCACACAAACTTTCAAATCAATGCTATGAATAGATGCTTAGAAAAGAGCGACAAAAATATACTACTATACCAAAAATGTCTTAACCATTTCCCATTCAAAGCCTGGTTTTTACTTCCCTGTGATTTTATTTTTGAGAAAACATTGTAGAAAAAGAAGAAATTGCTTGTAACAAGCAATTTCTTCTTTTTCTACAATATTTTCTACCCTACTGAGCTGTTATTTTTCAAATTAAATTGACTTAAAATTTTCATCTGCAAACCTTTGAATTTGGACAGCCCAAAATTTGGCAAAACAGGAAAGGTTAATTTAAAGGAAGTCGTAAAACAGGACATAGTTAACTTGCAAACCTAAATTCGGTAAGGGCAATGTACGATCCTTAGATAAACCTCAACACCAAGTTTCAAATCAATGCTGTAAATAGTTGCTGAGAAAAGTGCAATAAAAATATACCACTTTACCATCAATGTCGGAATATAAACAGTAATAGAACAAGTAGCAGATAAGTTAGGGACCTAAATTCAGTAGGCCCCATGTAGGACACCCATGTAGGACACCTAGATGAATGACCACAAAAAAATTCAAGTTGATACTATGAAAAGTTGCTTAGAAAAGTGTGACGAAAATATCAGTTACAGACAGACAGACACATGGATTGAAGGAAGCACAGACATGAATAAACCATTATCCCCCCCCCCCTTATAAGGTCAAGAAAATTATCAATGAGTTACTTAAAATCATATTCCTATGTAATTATTGGATCACTTAGGGCCAAGGGAAGCTACTCATTTACATCTTTACGAATTATATCTATTTAATGCCCTTGACTGGAAAGAAACATGGTAGAATGGCAGGATTGGGGAAAATGATAATTCTATAGTCAACAACGATACAGTCACTTCTGCTTAATCAGCAACCTGTACAAAAGATCATGTTGTCTAAGCGAGCTTATTAATCCTTGTCTAGCTGAATAAAATCCTTGTTCACAACTGCTTTCAAAAGGGCTGAAAGCACTGATTATTTTAAGAATATTATATTTATCATATCATTTCATAAACAGTTTTGGATAAAAACATCAAACGGATGATGAGGACTAAGATCAATCTGAACATATGAGCAAGCTAATCTTAGTCTATACCTTCTGCATGAACTAGATCTGTTTGTTTTAACACCATTTTTAACAGAATTTCAGTCATATTGCAGCAGGCATAAACTAGAATATTACAGATTCAGCATGCATCACTCTGGCAAATTACTATATAACTAGAATTGTCGCAAAGCAAGAATCATACCTCCACCAGTTTGATGGATCAATATGAAACTGTTGTAACTTCCTAAAAACATATAGGCATTTACAACTGTTTTGCGGGGACCCATTGTCACTCAAGTAGCAGGCACCTCCTTGGGTCATGGATAACATGTTTATAAAGTTTCAAGGTCCTAGGTAAAATGGCTTATACATTAAAGCAAGGAAACAGTTTTCAATGAAAGCTAAATTGTGACCTTGACCCCAAAACAGTCAGGCAAGTTAATTTTATTTTTGGACAAGTGAAAATAATGTCATACTTGTCTGCTATTCCACACGACTGCCTATCATTTAAGAACCACTTCAGGGAAAAAAGTAAATGAGTTACTATGAATCACTAACAATCTAAAGGTGGTATCATTTAAACTAATTATAGATTGTTTATTTGAATCCTAGCGACACTCAATTTCAAGGTCATATGACAAATGAATAAATATATGGACCTTGATAAGACAGCCATCTGCTTAAGGTGGCTACTTTAGATAAAGCTCTGGAGTGACTGTTTTAATTTTCCCAATCAACAGTGATCGGCCAAGGCTGTGTTTTTTGCAACATTGTCCTCATTATACAGTGCCAAAACCCTCGTAGCTGGAGCGTTAGTGTGACACATAAACTTTTATATATGTCTCAACTTATTCTGGGGAGCGATTTGTTTATTTTCTAAAATGTTTCTATCGAGAAAGAGCACAAGACCAGATAAAAGTCCATCAGATTATGCTATTTACCAAATATCTAAGCTCTAGGACTTTTTGTTTGGGAGAAGCTTTCACTAAACAACCCTAAGACCATCCAGTTTTGGAAGAAGAAGAGTTTTAAAATCTTCATTCTATAAGCCCTATGTAAAACTTGTGTCGTCCGAGAATGGACTAATTATGACCCTGGGGCAATAAGTTATACAATCTTGATAGAGATCCACTATGATGCTACATAAGAAGATTTTTAAAGTTTTCACTATATAAGCCCATGTTAAACTTGTTAATTCCGGGAATGGGTTAGTTTTGATCCGGGGGCCATAATCTATAAAATCTTCATAGAAATCCACCAGACTGATTATGTTACTTACCAAATATCAAAGCTCTAGGCCCTCTCATTTGGGCGAAGAAGATTTTTGAATTTTTCACTATATCTGCCCATGTTAAACTTGTGACATCTGGGAACTGGCTAATTCTGATCCTAGGGTTATAATTTATACAATCTTAATAGAGGTCCACTAGATTATGCTACAAACCAAATATCAGAGCTGCAGGTGTTTTGGTTTGGTAGAAAAAGAATTACTAAGTCGTCACTATGTAAGCTTATGCACCCCCCATCTTTGCCACCACCCCCTGCCCCGTACGTATGACTGTTTCTTGACATTATTTTTTTCTCGTACAAACTTGATAGTCCTTGCCCTAAAGACTCTAAAGACCAAATGTGAATCCAATCCCGCAGCCGGTTCATGACGAGAAGATTTTTAAAGATGTACCCTTGTTGGTCCCTTATGGGGAGATAAAGATAACTATGACATGTACAAATCTGAAGCGCCTTCCCATGAGGATGCTTCCTGCAATGATTGGTTGAAATCCGTCAAATCCTTCAAAGGACTCTTAAGAAGAAGTTAAAAATGTTAACGCATAACACACGAGGTACAACAGACGTAACACGATCGCAATAATTCACCATGACCTTCGGTCAGGTGACCTAAAAATCTTAAATTTCATACACTTTTAATTGTTGTATGCAACTCCTTTCAATTTGGACCACTCTAGAATTTTGTCATCTGGTAATTGGTTAAACAAAGGAAACTATGCTTGCTTGTCACATTCAAAATGTCTGGAAGTCATTGGCAACTTTTACATGGGGCCTTGACCTTGTCTTGTTGTTCAAAAGGACAATCAAAAAATGTTGTTCCAGTTAAGCTGTGTTTACTGATCTTGGTAAAAGAATGCTCCTTTTATTAATTAAATTTGCTTTCAATATTCAAGGATTATCAGTCTGACTCTATAACAGTTCAAATTTATGACATTTGGGTCTTAACCCATTACAAGACAGCATAATTTAGACTGGTTGAAACTGAAAGAAGTTGTAGATGACAATTTAAATGTAATCAAATTTCAGACCTTGTCAACTTTCCAACTAGAAAACATCATGTAAAATGAAGAAAAGCAATTTCTTCATTTTAAAGAATGTTTTACCAATTATTTTTCTTGAAGGGTGTCAAAAGCTTCCTTGTGTGGGAATGGGTAAAGGAGCAGATAAACACTGTGAATATTATTGACAATAACACAGATTCAATATAGTAATCAACCAATATCAACCAATCACTATTAATTATTTTGTCAATAAACAGTATTGATTGTGTGTGGATTAATACTAATTTACCAAATCAATGTGCCGCGGCCATAGCGCAGTGGTAGCATGTCGACTCCTGGTTAAGGGGTCCCTGGCCACTGTGAATATCCTTTCCGACATTATTCTCCCACCAACGGGTGGATACTTGTTAACCTAAGTGGGACAAAGAGCTGAAGGAAAGGATGTGGTGGTAATACAGATGCAAGAAATACCAGGAACCCATGGTTAGTTGCTCCAGCCACAGCAATATGACTGAAATAAGATTAAAAAGTGGTGTTAAACCTCATTCAATCAATCAGTCAACCAAATCAATGTAATTTCTAACTATATTGACAGTGTATGGGCTCCCTTAGATTACACAAGTAAAAGATATTTTATTCAACTACAAATAAATAAGTATCTTTCACCATTTCTTGTTAGATCCCTGGTTTTTACTTCCCTGTGATTTTATAATTCAAAAAGATATTGCAGGAAAAAGCAATTTCTTCTTTTTTTCACAACATTTTTTACCCTAATAAATAGTTAATTTTCATATAAAACTCATTTTCTGGCTGCAAAACCTTTGAATTTAAACATTTTATTTTAGCTATTTCCTGTATGAACCAAGATTTAACCCATTACCAGATGACAAAATTATAGTTTTATCCAAATTGAAAGTTTATGAAGTTTTGGGTAGAAATTTTGGTAAGCAAGCAATTTCTTCATTTTGCACAATGTTTTCCCATTTGCTTTTCTTGGGAGGCAGTCAATGTGTGGGAATGGGTTCTCTTGAATTGTTCAAGTCACTTTTGACTACTAGCAAAAGCCTTTAGTCTCAAATTCTGCCTGTCATCTGGTAAACAATAAGTAATTGGGAGTGACTTTGTGATAACTGTCGAATTTAATTAGCCATTTGTCAATGGTTGAGGACCTATTTGATTCATTTGTTGATAGAGAGGGATCTTTACTGATATAGCTAGGCAAAGTTTAACAGTTCAATAAACCTTGTCGCAAATCGTGTGACGGGCAACACTCTTTATCAAAGGGAAATGATGTATGGAAAATAATTTGTCTTGTTTTGATCACCTTTGATTAAAATATATCATTGGCTCAAACAGAGGTACTGTAGAAGGAGGAATGTTGGTTTTGCAACTGCTTAACCCATTCCCTATCAACAATATTTTGGACTTGTCCAAATGGAAAGAAAATGCAGATAATACCTCTAAGTTGGTGGAATTTTAAAAATCTTAGTCTTTAAAGGAAGAAAATATTGTGGAAAATGAAAAATTGCTTGTTACAATTAATTTCTTCATTTTCCACAATCTTTTCAAAAGATCTTATTAATAGGGGTGCAAAAAAAATGAATTGTGTGGGAAAGTGTGGATATAACTTTCTGAAATATTTCTGTACATATTGCTACTGGTAATTATTCATTTTTTGTACCTCCATAAAACATACTGTTTAAAACATAATAGGAAATAAAGGGATTAATAACCCTTGTCACTCTGTATAAAATCCTCCTAAAAATTACAATAAGATAAAAGGACTGACGGTACATGATGCAATTGTTGTGAATTAGTAATTCTTTTGAAAGTTTATCCTTATAAACACTCTGACCATAAAGCAACAAGCAGGAGGTGTAGTCAAAGATCAGACTGTACATAAATGCAGGCTGATCTCTGTTTATATCTCCTGTTAAACAGGAATATTCCTGGTTCAGCATGACAATGGTTAATAGCTTGGATTTCTTCCATTTCAAATATTGTTTTCTATCCTTTGAGAATCTTTTAATCTTATGACAAATTTTAGACTTGTCCAAATTGAAAACTAGACTTTGTCGCAAAGCGGACTAATACCCCCAACAGCACTAGTTCATATACAAGTGCTATCCGCCAAAGGGCTGTAACAAAAATGGACTTTTTAATTAAAGGGCCATAACTCCATCAAAAGTCAATGTAACATAACCAAAATATGATATGACATGTCTGACTTATACCGAGTGTTTCTGTGAAATTTGAATCCAATCCGTTCAATGGTTGCTAAGAAATTCAGCGGACATGGAACTCTGTCACAAACAAACAGTACTGTGACTTATTTCTATGGGAGTAAATATTGCGGTATAATGCTTGGACTGGTGAGAAAAACAACAGAAAGCCATGTTTCACTGCACCAGTTGATGTGATATAACTGAGTGAACATAAATGGGTAATTCACAATCTTTTAAAGTCCCTATGCTTGGCCATTTTGATGTTCTTAATACTGTAGGTGGGCTTCAGAATTATCCTATCTACAACATAGCAAAAGTTGTATTTACACTATTTTTGAGTTCACAAGATATGGGATAAGTTACTTACTGAACAGATTGGTCACGTAAATATTTACTTTAGAATTAAGTTAGGTAGTTGACCAAATTTACCTTTATTTAGTACATAAATTAATATTGATATCTGACCCTGTGAATCAATTCAGTGTTCAAGACCAATCCAACTATATAAAAGTCAGGGGAAAATACAGGAAATTGAATGATTGATTGGTTGGTTGATTGGTTAATTGATAGATTGATTGCATATTTGGTCATTTGCATGCAAGAAATTTAAAGATTCAGCTAAACATAAAATACAAATTGCATAAATAGAACAAGAGTTGTTTGCAGACAACATAGCTCTCCCTAATGGCTGGTTATCACAAACAAGTGCTAACACATTGAAGTCCTTCATTACCTATTACCTGATGAAGTTATGAACCAGATAAACATAAAACACAAAGTATATCACAAAAAAGAGCAGTTCTTTAAGCCATTCCCACACGGTGACGCTTTAGACGCCCCTACAGAAAAACAACTGACAAAACATTGTGTAAATTGAAGAAATTGCTTGTAATTGCTTGTTTTCTCCCCAGAAAGTTGAAAAAATCTAAAATTTCATATACTTTTAAATGTTGTCTGCAACTCCTTTCAATTTGAACCAGTCTACATTTTTCTTGAGTGAGAATGAGTTAAGTAGGGTGCGGTGAACATCACAAGGAAGAGGTACGACAATAGCCGAGTGCTGTAAAACAGTCAACCCAAGTGAGTTTAAATATGTCGGAAATAGACTGACAGCCATATATCAATGAAACTCTATTGCTGCATTAATACAGTGCTAATGTCTCTTATTGCATAATTATCAGTGTATTAAAGCTTTTGTCAATTCTAAACCCTTTCCTGATTTACCAAATTTTACGGATATTTAAGGTGGATTTTAAGGATAATCATTGAGTAGGGTAGAAAATATTGTGGGAAAAGATGAAACTGCTTGTTACAAGCAAATTCCTTCTTTTTCTACAATGTCTTCTCAAATATAAAATAACAGTGATGTAAAATCCTGGGTTTGTACAGGAAAGGTTTAATGATTCTTATTGCATAATTGTCAGTGTATTAAAGCTATATATCTATTGTATCTGAAGACTTAAATCCTATTATCTATCTCTAAATGTAATAAATCCGGAAAAATCTGTCTTCTGGTTGATTTCATTTCTTTACTATGGACAAGACATTTTTCATACCAAACACCAGGGCTGCCACTACCACAAATAAGTGTCATGGTCCTGTATGAAATAGCATAAGAGTTAGCCCATTCCCTTTACATGAAGCTTTTTGACAACTTTCAAGAAAACAATGGGGAAAACATTGTGTTAAATGTAGGAATTGCTTGGAGCAAGCAATTTCTTCATTATCCACAATTTTTTCTATCCAAAAAGACGAAAGAATTTAAAATTTCTTAAACTTTAAATTGTTGTCTGCAACTCCTTTTAATTTGAACCAGTCTAAAATTTTGTTGTGTTGGATTCAGTTAGAAACCAAGTAGTAGTTTGGGCAAAAATCAGAGTTCAAGAGGAGTAAATTTAGCAATGAAAGGCAGTTTGTTTATTCTGTTTGTTTGAATGGGGTTTTACGCCGCTTTTAACAATCTTTCAGATATATCGTGGCGGCTGGAGTACCTAACAATGGATTCCTGGTATTTCTCACACTGGTACCACCATCACATCCTTTCCTAGCCTCCAGCTGCTATCCCACATAAGTCTACAACTATCGACCCGTTGGTGGGAGACAAATAGTCCGAAAGGATGAGTGCTGCCGTCGGGGATCGAACCCGGGACCTCTAGATTGAAAGGCAGTACGTTCATTAGTAACAATATGTTTGAATATCAGGAGATATTTTATCAATTAGATCCTGAAGTTAAAGTAATCAAGAAAAGACTATAACTTTCATGATCAGGGCTAGAATAAAGTGCAAGTCTGAGGGTACGGGACCTTCTAGAAATAGAATCGGACCTACCAATATTGATAAGGTCTAGGGTCAGACAAACCTGCACCTGAATACATGGTGAAAATCGTAAAAATTTAACAGTTGCAATAAACAATCTGACGAACAAATCTGCATCATAAAAAACTTTTTTTTTTTCGGAATGTTGTGATCTTGAGCATTTTGGTGT
Source organism: Fragum fragum (assembly GCA_946902895.1). Lineage (NCBI taxonomy): Eukaryota > Metazoa > Mollusca > Bivalvia > Cardiida > Cardiidae > Fragum > Fragum fragum. Next base: position 46,507,218 of record OX336369.1, read on the forward strand.
TTTAGACCTTACCCATTCAGGTACTTGTCACTATTTATTTCCTAAGCTGCTCTTCGTTTTGCAAAGTTTTTATAACTGTAGTGTGGAAGCCAGTCTAAAGTTCTTTTCATCATTTCCCTATAGCCATTACTCTGAATAAGTATGAACCTACCCAGCTTTGCTTCAGACCCTCCAATTTTTATAGGCTTGAAAGAGTTTCAGACCTAGCTCCCCTGATCTAGCCCTGATGATGCTACAAAAAGCATTCATTCATTGATTAGTTATTGATGAAAAAATTCAAAGTCCAAGGAGAGATAATTCAGCCACTAATGAAAATTATATGTGCACATTTATATATGTACACATACCATTATTACAAGCACTTGTTTCTTTCTTTGTTTATTACATTGAGCATAAACAAATTGCAAAACTTAATCTATAAGCAAACAACTGAAAATCTTAGACTGAATAAGATGACTGAGTCACAGAATAGAGTTTCAACATCTACACTTTCAATGGTATTTCAGTTAAAATATGACGGTTTTTGCACCTAACTATGCCTTCCTCTCGTTATTCATTACAGCACAACCAACATAGCCTCTCCAACTCACCTTAGAGCTCCTCATCCTACTTAGGGGCCTTACTTATCATTTGCTAATTGGTGAGCAACTTTTGAGAAGGGTCATCCAAGGAACATTCATGCCAAATTTGATTGAAATGGCCTGATGGTTACTGAGAAGATGTTTAAAGATTTCAAAGTCAAAAACTACCCCGCCTTGCCACGCCCATATTTGGGGGTCAATCAATTTTTGTGAACAACATTTTTAGAAGGGTCATCCTGGGAACATTTCTGCCAAGTCTGGTTGAAATCGGCCCAGTGGTAACTTAGGAGAAGATGTTAAAAAAATTGTTGACAACTTCCAATTGGCAACGCACTATGGACAAAAGGTGATCACAAAAGCTCACCTTGAGCACGTTGTGATCAGTTGATCTAAAAATGTGGGGATTTCAGAGCAAAATCTACATAATTGAGAAATGTTTTACAGGGGAAAATCTACATAATTGAGAAATCTTTTTCAGCCTAAAATCTACATAATTGAGAAATGTTAAAATATCTTCCACAGTTATCAAAAATATGGGGGATCTTTGCAAAAAGTTTGGGAATCCCCAAACACAACCCCCCCCCCCCCCCCTGCCTAGAAAAAATTCTGGTAACAAGCAATTTTTTCTTTTCCCAAAATATTTCCAAACCAGTGTAGGTTGGTCACTTTTCAAATTGCACCCACTTTCATTTGTTGTTTGCAGCTTCTTTCAAATTCGACGAGTCTAAAATTTTGAAAAACAGGAAAGGGTTAATTTTTAGAAAATGTGTTAAGACTTGTATAAGATCAAAACCTTTCTAATAGTCTATGTTATAAATCATAATATTGATACAAGACATACAACCACACGGACCTGACACAAAACTATTATAAAACTGCTTTTTTCGCAAATATTAGTGTAATGGATTTCATAGTATATAATTATCCATACATGGAGTATCATAAATGTTGACTCTTGGACCAGTGTAAAGTTTTGCCGTCTGCTAATGGGTAAAAATTATGGCTGAAAGCACTGGTAGTACTTATTGTTTGATCATCAATCCTTCTTTTGAAAATAATTTTCATGAACAACTCTTTTTTTGAAAAGGAGAGATAGGTGTAGACAAAGATCTGACTGCACTTATGTGCAGGCTTACATTGTCCATACCTCCTATCAAAATCAGAATATTCTAGGTTAAGCATGACAAGGGGTAATTTTTAACTTTATCTGAACTTATTTCCCTTGTCATGCTGTATAAATAACTTTCCTAAATTGCTATAAATTCAAAGGGCTGAAAGCACTGATAGAACTTGTTTCTTTTAGAAATCAATTTCATAAACAACTCTGGCAGGAAAATTACAAGCAGGAGGTGTAGACCAAGATCAGACTGCACTTATGTGCAGGCTGATCTTGGTCTACATCTGCTGCTAAAACCGGAATATTCCAGGTTCAGCATGACAAGGGTTAATAGTATAACAGTGAATCTTTCTTAGAACCAAGTTCAGGTAATATTAATGGATATATGCACAGACACTTCTTTGTTTTTGACAATGTTTTAATCCAAATAGACTAAGATTTTTCAAAATTTTAGCAACTAAAAAACCCCATCTGCCAATTCTTTGAATTTCTACCAGTCTAAATTTGTTGTTTGAGAATGGGTTAAATGCTCAAATATACTCAAGACAGTCTTTCATAGTGTTTTGTCAAATAAAATTTGAGTCAATTTCTACTGCTGTCTACCCCAATATATGAGTTTAAAGAGCTAAATCATTTATGCTTGTATGGGCTTTGATAATCTAAACATACTAAGTGAAATGAATTTAGTAATTGTTGAAAATATACAGTGAAAGGTCAAATCTTTTCAATTCGATGACAATCATTTTCTGATATTTTTAACCCATTCCTATACTATTACACTTTTTGATGCCCCTCAAGAAAAATGCTTTAGAAAACAATTTCTTCATTTTCCAGTGTTTGCCAAAGCTTTTTCTCTTGATCAAGGTTCATAGCAAAGAAGGACTGTATAGGAATGGGTTAACTCATTCCCACAAAACCCATTTCCGCACAATCCCACTTTTTTAAGCCCATGATAAAAATCTCTGGAAAACATTCCTGACATCGCAGAAGTTGCTTATAAACAATTTCTTCAATATCAACAATGATTTTATTTTAAAAAGCAAAGATTTGTTTAAATTATCGGTCACAAGCTTGAAACTATCATTATCAACATCTTTCAAGCCAGCTTGTTTGATTTGTTTGAATGGGATTTAACGCTGCCATGAAAAATTTTTCAGTCATATTTCGGCAGCTGGAACCCCCAAAAATCGATTCCTGACATATCACATACCAGTATTACGATTACATCCTTTCTTAGCCTCGAGCTGCAATCCCACTTAGGTATACAATTATCCACCTAATGCTGAGAGACAAATGTTGGAAAGGATATGTGCTGTTATGGGGGATTGTATCCACGACACCCCATGGTTGATTTGTTTGAATGGGGTTTTATGCCGCTTTCAACAATCTTTCAGATATATCGCTCCAGCTGGAGCACCTAACAATGGATTCCCGGTATTTCCCACACAAGTACCGCCATCACATTCTTTCCTGTGTGCTATCCCACATAGGTCTATGATTATCGACCAATAGGTGGGAGACAAATAGTCGGAAAGGATGAGTGCCGCCGTCAGGAATCGAAACTGGGACCTCTAGATTGACAGTCCGACGCGCTACCAACTGGGCTATGACGGTGGCACCCTGTGGTTGAAGATTGGGAGTCTGATGGGCTACCAGCTACGCTATGATTGCGACCTTTCAAGTCAGCCTTATCCATTATTTTGTGAAGCAGAATATTAAGGGCTCGAGGCAGATTATTATGTGCCTCAAGTATTTTCACTGTAAAATTTGTGATGAATTAAACAAGTGTTGAACTATTGAGAAGGAAACAGTTTTCATTAAGGTCTAAATCAGACCATAAAATTGTCAAAATGTCTCAGGTGAATTGACTAGACTAATTTTAACACAATTTAAGTGAAATTATCGAAGGTTTAACCGTTGCTAGCTCCTGAACTGTGACACAAGGCTTTGTTAGCTGATTTTGTTAGCTCTTAAATCTAAAACTCAAATAAGAGTATGCCCAAAATCTTTACAAGTCAATTCATAATTCAAAACAGTATAAAAAGCTCATGAACTTTAACTAAGATTTTTAGAACATCATAATAAAAGTTCATGAGAAAAAACAATTTCCATCTAAATGTCAAAATCTTCATGCCCAATTCCTTAACCCTACCCTGTTTTTTTTTTAAATTATAGACTGGTCTAAATTGAAACAGGTTGCAGATGAATTTCATAGAAGATTTTTGTTCAAGAAATTCATAATCATGTTATATATTGATTCTAATTTAAATGAATTCAGAATATTATCATCATCAGAATATGGCTATCACATTTCTTTTTGACAGATTTTTCAAATCTAACTATTATTACTAACGTAAATTTAAGATTAGCAAATTCCCACACAAATTTTTTTTCAGACTAGTCAAAATTCAAAGAAGTTGCAGACAAAAATTTATTTTTTTTTTTTAGGGCAGAAAAAAAGTGGATAATGAAGAAGTTACTTGTAGCAAGCATTTTTTTAAACTAAAGGAGCATAAGAAAGCGGGATTGTGTAGGTTTGAACAAAATATATAAACTGCACAACCTCAATGTAGAGACCTTAATATGGTAACTATGGCTTGATATAAGTCACTGAATAATCAAATTGTATGAGATAAATGTCAGAGGTCAACATTACTTTTCCTGTCTATATGAATGATTTGATTGGTCAATGGATATTTTGATTGACAGCTGTGATCTGTTATTTGTAAGCCCATAATTATTATGCATATGAGTACTAATAGGATTTCACTGAAGTGGTAAATAAATGCTTCCAAAGGATTTAAAACAAAAAAGACTTTGAACAACTAGTTCAAAATGCAGAAGGACCAGGTTTCTGTTTTGAGATAAATTGAACAATAAAGGGTAAAACATCGCATAAATCATTCAAATCCTACCCTAAGGTGGAATGAAAATATTTGACCTTATATTACACCAGTTTAACTACTACAATAAACCTACATCTGAATGAAATATTTACTTTTATAGTTGTATGGTATCGATAACTTTTTTTCACTCTTTCATACTCAAACTCTCATTTTGTGTAACTTCACTAGTAGTTCCTACACTGTTGATAAACAACCACAAATTGGTAGCTACAGCTAAATCAACCTACTTCCACACAATACCAAATTTGAACACATTTGAGCTATATTGCCATAGAAAATATTGTTATTAACATTTTCTTCTTTTCAAACATTGCCTTATAAATACATTGATTTGGTCAAACACTATATACTGATTGTATGTTCTATCAGAACCAAACTTTATACTGATTCAAATTCAAAGTAAATACAGACGAGTATTCAAAATTAGTGTAAACTAAAGTATTAGTGCCATACCTTATAGAAAATATATGTGCAAAAAGATTGTTGCAAACAATTTCTGCTTTTCATTCAATGTTTTCATTAAACTATTTTTCTAGGAGTATATGTATAAGGGATTATAGACTTATGGGTAATATTAAGTCTTTGGTAAGGTTCTAACCTTTCACAACATAAGATGGGCACCCCAGTATGAAAAATGACCAAGTTATAAAAACTTAAAGTTCTTGGTTAAAGTTTGATAAAAAGGTAAAGGGTCATGGTCACATCCTCAAGATTAGTTTTTGGTTATCTTTTTTTTTATAAAAGGTCACAGTCACAAGTTCACAGAGTCAAGGTCATTATCTCAAATGAAAGTTCCCTTCCTACAGAGTGCATGTGTAAAATACAAGTTCCCTTGCTATAGTTATGAAAGAGATAAAAAAAAACTTAACCAAGAAAAAATGCCCACCCTGATGCATATACTGAGGGTACCCCAATAGCTCTTTCAAGATATTTGTTCCAGACGAGCTATAAAAAGGAGAAATTGCTTATATGAAACAATATCCCCTTTTCTCAGGGTATTTTCTATCCAGTTTGGAACAATTCTCAAATGTAATGCAATATGAATTGTTGTCTGCAACCTCAACAGTTTAAAACAGGAAATTATTACAAATATGTATCAAGTTTAATTGTTTGAAACATACAAAAGGAAATGTAACTCTAACTATCCTGCTTTGAAAATGGGCATCAAATTATACACCTATAGCACCATGGATATGTTACTTTCTTAAATTTAGTTTGCTCCTTTTAAATTTTTCTGAGAGAATATGTAAATCCTAATAGAAATACAAGAAATCATATATTACGAAAGGATATTGATTAATTGAATGGCGTTTAACGCCACAGTATTTCAGTCTCATTCCGGTGGCTGGAGTACCTAACAACGGATTCCTGGTATTTCTCACACCAGTACTACCACTACATCCTTTCCTAGCCTCCAGCTGCTATCCAAATTAGGTTTACGATTATCCACCTGTTGGTGAGAGACAAATGTCGGAAAGAATATGTGCCGCCGCCGGGGATCGAACCCATGACAACCCATTATTGAAGTTTAGGAGTCTGACACGCTAACCTGACTGCCCTATAACGGCAGCACAAATGGGTATCACGCAGTAGACTTTAACCAATTGCCAAATGACAAGTCTTAGACTGGTCTATATTGAAACAAGGTGCCAAATTGTCACAAGATACGTCCGTCACACTGCTTAATATTAACTGGGGGTTTGAATAGAACTGAGGTTATTTTGAATGAATACTTTTTGTCATGTTTTGTGTAGACAGACAGATGGACAAAGGTAAGAGGTATAAATAGTATTTTTTTAAGCCACTCACAGAAAACAAAATTTCAGATTGGTATAAAATGAAAGAAATTGCAGAAACAATAGAGCAAGTAGAAAGTAGACACAGCATGTAAATATACCGTCAACTCAATATCTCACTGACTAATGGAGGAATATGATTGAAAGTTCACATAATATATTCAGTATCAGGCATAGATGTATATACCTTATTTCGTTTACATGATCACTGAGTTTTTACTTGATGTAGTCATAGTTCTTTCATGAAAATCATTACCCATGGAGTATACTCCGGACAAGATTGAAGTATGAAAAACAACAAAGGGCAATAACTCAAACAATAGGCTAGGTAGAGTTATGGTTCTTGTACACTGCACTCCCACTTGGTGAGCTCTATCCATCCATGAAATTTCATGATTCTAGCTATTATACTTTTAGAGATATACTCCAGACAAGATTCAAGTATGAAAAACAACAAGGGCAATAACTCAAAAAATAGGCCAGGTAGAGTTATCGTTCTTATACACTGCTCCCCCCCCCCCCCCCCCCCCCCTAGGTGAGATCTATACACCCATGAAGTTTCATGATCCTAGCTATAATACTTTTAGAGATATACTCCGGACAAGATTCAAGTATGAAAAACAACAAAGGGCAATAACTCAAACAATAGGCTAGGTAGAGATATGGTTTTTGTACACTGCACTCCCACTTGGTGAGCTCTATCCATCCATGAAATTTCATGATTTTAGCTATTATACTTTTAGAGATATACTCCGGACAAGATTCAAGTATGAAAAACAGCAAAGGGCAATAACTAAAAAAATAGGCCAGGTAGAGTTATGATTCTTGTGCACTGCACTCCCCCTTGGTGAGTTCTATACACCCATGAAGTTTCATGATCCTAGCTATAATACTTTTAGAGATATACTCCGGACAAGATTCAATTATGAAAAACAACAAAGGGCAATAACTCAAGCAATAGGCCAGGTAGAGTTATGGTTATTGAGCACTGCACTCCGTATTGATGAGAAGAATATAACTGCCAAGTTTAAAGTCAATCGGACTTACGGTGACAGAGTTATTCTCCGTACAAAGAAGTGGACACCGCCCGGACAACCGGACGCACAGACGCCCGGACGCCACGGGTGATGCCATAATACATCCTGTCTTCGACGGGCATATAAAAAAGAGGACCATGATGGTCCTATGTCGCTCTCCTGATCAATATAGCTTTAGGCTTTTGATAGTTAGCAGAATTATGATTGGGCAATAAATAAGGCAATAAATTATAAAACCTTCACGGTAAGTTGCCGAAATTGTGACTTCTAAAGCAGTAACACTTGGAAATTGTCAATAAGGCTCTTTTTCCCTTGTTGTTGGTTAAGATGTCACCAGCGTTCTTTCATATGACTAAACAAACATTTTCAGCAAGTTTGAGAAAGATTGAGCCAAATTATGACCTCTGGAATGGTTAAAAGGGAAATGTCATTAAGGCACCTTTTCCCTTGACATAAGTCAATATGTCAACATATTTGATAAGGTTCTTCCTGATGACTATTCACTATACAAACATTATTCAGCAAGTTTGAGAAAGATTGAGCCAAAATTGTAATCTGTAGAGTTCAAACACTGAATTGTTGACGACACACAACATACAACAGACAATCAAGTATCTAAAGTGCTCACCATGAGCATGTTTTTTTGCTCAAGTAAGCTAACCAGTAAAGAAGATAACAGTTTTGTGTTATTATAAACTTATTTATCTTTTAGGGTGGAAAAAAATGTAGACAGTGAAGATTTTGCTTGTTATCAGATTTTATTTTAATTATCCACAATGTTTTCCTAAGCTGCTTCCTTGAGGGGCATAAAAAAGCAGGAGTGTGGGAATGGGATAAAACTTATTTACTCAAAAGTATTCTGTAAATCCAAAAATGGCAAAGTTTTCAAAATATTGTGAGGAAAGAAAATCTTTTGGTAACAAGGGTTAATTTAGCCTAAAATTTAATGTTAATTTTGAACCTTTGTCGCACGAAATTGTCCCAAACCCACAAGTCAGGTCCGCCCCCTAAATCTTGCAGTGCTTCCGTAGGCCCTGTAAAATGATTGGGAACACATATACCAACTTTCAAGGCTAGATCCTTGTCAATCACAGAGACAAAATATTGCACATTACAATGGCATTAATTCTATAGCAATGTGATATAATACAAGAGGGCCAAGATTGTCCTAGATTGCTCACCTGAATTTATTTCTCATACCAGCTAATCAACTAAAGTTTGATACAGATATTAAGGTTGTAATTAGTTAAGAAAACTAATATTGTCACTTAAAGGCCCCCTTTTACTTCATAGAAGATTAAAAATCAATGAATTCAATGGGAAACTTCTTGCATGACCATACAAGCATTTATAGCAAATTAGAGAAAATTGAGGCAAAATTGTGACATCAAGACGGGCAACAAAGAAATTCTTAATAAAGCACCTTTTCCATTGATATGTGTCAGAAAATAGTCATATTCATAAAAAGCTTTTCCTTGTGACTATAAAGAAGTTTTCAGCAAGTTTGCCAAATCTGTCACCTTCAGAGCAATGATAAGGAAATTGTCATCAAGGTACCATGTCCATTGATACTGGTAAAAATGTCATAATTGGTCAAAGGATTTCTTCCTCATGACCATACAAACATTTTCAGCAGGTTAAAGAAAGATTGAGATAAAATTGTGATACCAAACTTAGTAATTAGGATAATGCAAAATAAGGCCCCTTTTCCCTTGAAAAAAGTCAGAAAATTACCTTAACCCGTTCCCACTTAATCCCTCCTATCTAAGCCCCTGAAGAAACAAGCTTTCAAAAACATTGTGTGGGTAATGAAGAAATTTTGATATCCAATATGTTTTCTATCCAAAAGATAAAAAAAATCCATCAACTTGAAACTGTTGTCTGCAACTTCTTTTAATTTTGACAAGTCTAAAATTTTATTGTGTTGGAATGGGTTAATAGGGATCTTCCTAATATCCATAAAAACATTTTCTTCAAGCTTGATAAAGATAGAGCCAAAATTGTGACCTGTAGAGTGGTAGCAAAACAATTGTCAATAAGGCCCTAATTTCTCTTGATACTGGTCAAAATGTCATCATATTCATAAGGTTCTTTTCCATGACTATACAAACACTTTCAGCAAGTTTGAGAACAATGCCCCAAAATTGTGACCTGTAGAGTCCTGACACTGAATTGATGAATTACAACAGACAGTCGGGTATCACAAAATCTCACCATGAGCAACTGCACTTTAGTGCAATTTGAAATGTCTTCTGCAAATTCTTTGAATTTGGACTAGTCTAAAATTTTGTTGTCTAGTAATGGGTCAATCAGGGCTACTAGGAAGATAATTTTACAATGGAATGACAATAATGTTGTTAAATTGGTTTTATCCATCAGAGATAACTGTGTCCAGAGACCTTTACACTTCAGTTATCCACTCCCGCAATCTATATATACAAGGAACAATCACTGGCTTGTTCAAGTTCCATTAAGGTCACAGCTGCAGGTCATTTTTTTGTACAAACCTAGACATATTTCAATATGTAAATTTTCAAAGCTGTTCTCCACTATCAGTAGAAATAACTTTTGAAACGCTTTTAAAAATTCTAGAGTCAGTCTTGAAATAAATCATTGTCTCTTAACAGATCGTGAATAGGGCAATTGAAACTTTTACAAAATATCAGTTAATGTCAACAATAGTAAATAATCAAAGTCTTACACATTTTACATTAGTTCACAATGACTTTAATCCATGTAATTTGTGGATTTTCAGTAAGATTTACAGGAGTCAACTAATATATTGTCAAACTGCTATGAAAGTACTCTCCTGGTTATTTATTGCTAAATACCCAATAATATGCACTCAATGTAATATTACTGTAGAATGTATACCAACACATTTAGTTTTGTTTTGTCCAATCCGCGAAGACTTACGTGAGCAAATGTGGGTAAGTCTACTGAAAACCCTTGGACATGAGAATTTCTCTAAATTCTGTGAACTATCCCCAAATCTACAATTGATTGAGCTGCTATCAGGTTGTATTTCGTTTAACTTGTCCGATGTTGATCGAACACATAATTTCAAACAAGTAATAAAGCATATTCATTTACTAGCTATGAGTTTGAGCCTTTATAGAGGTTAATCGCACTCATTCTGATGGTGTATAAACGTTCGTAGATAAGTAGCAAGTATTGAAAATATGGAAATATATATCTTTAGTTAATTGTTCGCATCATGTAACTACTTAAAGCAGAAATTGCAGTCTATCGCTGGTCTGTACGTATTTACTGACTAGTCTTAGTCTAAATCTACAATATCAAAATAAAAAAAGGAAGTTGCTTAAATGGTAGCCGATTGAAATAATTTTCGAATCTATCAATCAATTATATGTATATCATTAATGTATTATGCCTGTAGATATGTATCTATATGTACTTTACACTGACTTTATACGACATTTATACTTGGATGTATGTTTTCTTCATAATACACTGCAACTCCTCTACAACGCTACCCGGCACAGCGCTGACTCCATTATAACGCGGGGTCCGCTTGGCTCCCAAAATTTTGGAGGGGGGGGGGGCATTTTGGGTTGCAGATGCTGAGATACGACGTTAATCCTGATTTGGCCGCGATTTTTTCATCCCGTCTTCGGCCCGTCTGAAGAAAAAGGGTTGCACATAAAAATCGATAATTACCCGAAGTCAGGTAAGTTTTTAATACCTTATGTGGACGGTCCTGGCCATTAATGCATTAGTTCAGAGGTAATTGCTTTGTTTGATTGATGACACGCGTAGTGTTTGAAGTTACAAAATCGTTTTGATTGTTTGGTCTTACTGTTTGACATCGAGATGATCAATGCCTTGGGTCACTGATATTTTCAAAACAATAGTGAATAAGCACGCTCCTCGGTATCCTTCAGTTACAAACCTTGAAGGTGGTGCGATTGAAATATCACACTGTTTCACTCTCGGCGTTCTTAATTTTCTTCAGTCCCCGGTAGGACGTGTTCTTAAAATTAGACAATTAAAAAAATTACGTGAAATTAGACAAATTGACTTGAGCCTAATTTTTATTTCACTTCCTAGTTTGCTGGTATCCGGAGCTCGTAGAGGATAGTAGCTTCAAGATAAAAACGCAACAGTGTGCTAGGAAAACAATCAGTCGTAGTTGCGACGTTTTCAGAAAATACGTGAACTTTAATTGTAAATGTCACAATATCGGAAGATTTTAATCCGAAATGGGGTAGATAATATAAGTAGATTAATAAAATACCGTTATTTTTCCGAACTTCTTTCAATAATCCGAAAATTTAATGCCATTCTGTATGATCAAACACGGCAAAAATCTCGTCGACAAATTTGAAGTCAAGGTTTTTCGGGTACAGTTTATTTTATTCTGAGGGAGGAAAGGTGATCAAAGGCGCCGCCCCCAGATGTTCAGCTATTTATCGGAGAGTTTCCGGAGTTGACACTTGCCAGACGCATACCCCGTGTAATTCTTGCTGACTGAATTTTTTACTCTTGTCGTTATGAAACCAGACATTCAACCGTCTCTGATATTTTTCGATTATTATGACCTTCATTTTTACGATTAAAAGTTAACCCCTACATGTATACGTGCAACTGGTCTGTTTAAATTCCTGATTCGTAAATGACTAGGTTCAGATAGAGTTCTTTGTCTATTTATTGTTACCAATTTTTAACAATGGTAAAGAAATTAGACCAAGTCCATTACCGCGAAAGAGGTTCGAAGGTCGATCCACGCGACATTTTCTCAACGCTTCAGTAACCCCAGGTGTTCAACAACTCGTTGGTCTCCAAGGAGACGTCGCTATGCGAGATACTTAAATTTTATCGCTTTTGTCTACAGATGGAAATATTTACGTCCGAGTAAAAATAAATTCAATTAGATTAATGCCGACGACTATCAAAATAATAAAACATGTTTCGGGTAAAAGTTCTAGCTTCTTAATATTGGGAGAAAGAGAACCACAATTTGTAGACCTGTAGAAATTTACGGATTATTCAATCCTGATAGACCGGGAAGGTAAGGTTAGAATTTAATTCTCTGCACGCTGAATTTCGTCGGGATCTGCTAAAATCTCGTAACTACAGTTGTTGTTTTTCATTTCCCGACTAGTAACTTGTATAGAATTAATCTTGTTACAGGAATTTTATCACGAATTATAGGTAGTTTAGTTCCGATTCCGACGGTTGAACATTTCAGTTACGACGGCGGGGGGAGGGGGGGGCAGCGTTATAGCCGCTGTTTCATTTCTTGGACCCCACCAACAGCGTTATAGTGGAGCTGCAGTGTATGTGTATGATAGTCATGTACTCTTCAATTTTGGAGGAATAAAAGATTATCTATCTATCTATCTATCTACCTTTCCTGTACAGGATTTTACGACGCTGAGAATTCATACTTGAGAAATTACTGTGGTAAAAGAAGAAATTGCTTGTGACAAGCAATTTCTTCTTTTACCACAATATTTTCTACAACATAGGATGATTTCATTTCAAATTGCATCCAATTTTAATTGTTGTCTGCAACTTCTTTCAATTTGGACCAGTCTAGAATTTCCAGATACGGGAAAAGGTTAAATAATGAAAGTCCTAAAATTCAACTTGCAGTACAGAATCCAGACAGTTCAGTTTCTTTGACCCTTTAAGTTTAACCCTTTCTTGTTTCACAAGATTTTAGATCTGTCAAACTTCAAAAGTTTTGCAGACGAAAATTCAAAGTGGATTTAATTTGAAAAATTACCATTTAGAATGGTTAAAAAAAGCTATGGAAAATGAAGAAATTTATTTTTACAAGCAATTTTTTCAACAATATTTTCTCAAGGCATAAAATCACAGTGACATAAAATCCCAGGTTTGTACAGGAAAGGGTTAAGTTTTGTATACAGATGGATATACAGACTAACAAATGTACAAATAGATCAGTGTACCCCTGAAAATATTTGTTTTCCTGAAGGGGGGTATTAATATTGTGTGAAGGATTTCCTAGTTATCTAGTACATTAATTTTGATTAAATGTAATGAATCTGAACAATGGCTGTCTGTGTTCAAGTGCTCTCATTAATTTGATAAATACTGCTGCACACCAGGTACTGGCTAGTATCAAACTCACTGTGACCCTTACTGTATATTATCCAGTAAGCATTTTTTAAACCCATTTGCACATAATAGAATTCTAGACAGGACCAAATTGACAGAAGTTGCATAAGACTTTTCAACATGTAATTAAATTGAAAAATCAATGTCATAAGATGTAGAGAACAACGTGTAACAAGCAATTTATCCTTTTATCACAATGTTTTCTAAACCTGTATTTCTTTCATCTATAAAAATGTAGTATTAAGTGATATGGTTAAGCTGTTCCCATGCATTGACACTTTAAGACGCCCCCTCCCCCGAAAGACAATTATAAAATGAATCAAGCGATTTCTTAATTTTCCATATTTTCCAAGACGTAAAAAGCTGGAAAGTTGGAAAGGGTTAAATGTGTAGAATACTTTTGAATTTTAGAACTTGTAAACTTGAAAACTTCATTATAAAAGTCTAGCATTCCAAATGCTTACTAGATACTGAATTAAATCTCTAGGCCCCCCCCCCTTTTCTGAAATGACCCACTTTTTTCAAATCCGAAGGGCCATTATGTCCCCATGGATTTTATTTCTGGGCAGATCCCTGATTGCTATATTTCTGAAGTCTATTAAAGAGCCTATTGAATGGTTATGAAGACTCTTAACATTAACCTATAGTTTTAGACTGGCCAAGAATCAAAGATGTTGCAGAAGACAATCTTATTTGATGATTTTTTTTTTTTTATTTCTTTTACTTTTAGGGTAAGAAACATTGTGGATAATAAAGTAATTGCTTGTTACAATCAACTTCTTCTTTTTACACAATGTCTTCCCAATTGTTTTCCTTGGTGGGCATCTAAAAGCGTCACTGTGTGGTAATGGGTTAACTTACATTATCTTGATTGATTGACTGATGGAATGGGGTTTGATGTCACTTTTCAGTCATATCGCGGTGACTGGAGCACCTAACAATGGATTCCTGGTATTTCTCACACCAGTACTACCACAACATCCTTTCCAAACCTCCAGCTGCTATCCCAATTAGGTTATGATTATCCACCCATTGGTGAGAGAGAAATGTCGGACAGGATATGTTGGGCTGTCGGAAATTGAACCCGTGACATCCCATTATTGAAGATTAGGAGTCTGATGTGCTACCAACTGCGCTTTGACTGCGGCTACATTGTCTTGAATTCTGTAGAATAAATGCTCACTATAACCATGATTATTTCCATTAAATTCAAAAGATGGAAATAAAAGATGATTTTCCAATGATCAATTTCTCCATTTTTGCCAGGATGACAGAAATTGATCAAGACTAGAGATCAATTAAAGGTATGAAATCCAATATCAATGAGTTGTTTAAGTACACTTAATTGAATATTTTTGACAGTTTTTGAAGTATAGAGTGCCATAGGCCATATCCAACTCCTAACCTTTCATTTAACCCATTCCAACACAGCAAAATTTTAGACTGGTCCGAATTGAAAGAAGCTGCAGACGACAATTACAACTTGATGGAATTTTGAACTTTTTCGTCTTTTTGGATAGAAAACTTTGTGGATAATGAAGAAATTGCTTGATACAAGCAATTTCTTCATTTTCCACAATGTTTTCCAAAGCTTTTTCTCGAGGGGCGTAAAAAGGGGGGATTGAGTTGGAATGGGTTAATGGATCTCCTAAGATGTTGCCATGTATCACCTTACCAGTCCATACTTATTTGTGCTAGTTTTCACTTTCAACAACTTTTTTTGTTCTACAAAAATTTTAGTCCACAACCAGGACTTGAAATTAACTATTTTTTGGATACCGACTTTTTTGGACGGTAGTTAAAATTTCATATAGCAAAAATTGAATCCCACTAGTAGAGTTTTTTTTTTTTATTGACATCCTGGGTGATCTAAGTTTTAGTATGTATGTCTGTTTTTCTTTTTTTTTTTAAAGATAATTTAATATTTAGTTTCGTCTAGCAAAAACAGGCTTTCTGATTGGTTGAAAAAAATTATTCATAACTCCATGAACAAAATCTTGAGCATGCAGCCATTTTGTATAGCTTTTGTTTTTTTCACTCGATGCTATCAAATTATAAGAAATGAAGAGAATATTCTTTGTTTTCATGGAGGTATGAACCGAAAACCTAATCACACAATGCATGAATCCGCTTCGCATATTCATACAGTGTGACTAGGTTTTTCCGATCATACCTCCATGAAAACAAAAAGTATTCTCTTCATCTCTTAAATGTTAACCCTTGTCATGCTGTATAAATCACCTTACTGAATTGTTGTCAATTCAAAGGGCTGAAAGCACTGATAGAATTTGTTGTTCAAAAATCAATATTTCTTTTAGAAATCAATCTCATAAACAACTCTCGCAAGAAAAGTACACAAGCAGGAGGTATAGACCAAGATCAGACTGCACTTATGTGCAGGCTGATCTTGGTCTACACCTCCTGCCAAAACCGGAATATTCCGGGTTCAGCATGACAAGGGTTAAAAAACTCAGTAGTACTGAAATGAGTCACTTAAAACACACTACATTATTTTGAGGATCAATTTTGAATTTGTTACATAAATGCATTACTGTTGTTACATTGGGAGTAATAAATCAAATGCATTATTGATTCTATTTTAGTTTCATCTATCAAACTTCCTTCATTCTGATTGACTGAAAAAAAAATTCCAAATCTCTAAAACCATACCCAACAAAGAACATATTTTGATACCCCATGAAAAAAGGCTTTGGAAAATAATAGTGGAAAATGAAGAAATTGCTTGTTTTAAGCAAGTTTTTCATCATCTACACTGTTTTCTACCCCTAATGACAAAAATATTTAAAATTTCATAAACTTGACTTCTGCAACTACTTTCAATTGGGACATGTCTAACATTTTGCTGTGTGGTTATGGGTTATAAAGAATTTGAGTATGGCACTATATTACACAAAATAGTTAAACAAGGGGTCCAAGATGGCCCTATGTCACTCACCTAAGTTGTGAATAAAGAAACATCAAACTGAAATTGTCATTTTGGCCCCTTTTCCTGTGGTTTCTAATAAAATCTTACCATTTAAAAAAGGATTAATGCTTTTGATATAACAATCATTCTGACCAAGGTGTCAAAATTGTTGCCCAAGAGTGCAAATGAAAGATTAGGCGAATTTTCATGTGTTATTCCCTACTCTCAAAAGGCTTAATCATTTTGACCTAACAAACATTCTTCAAGATTGAGTAAGACAAAGAAACTTTTGTAAAGGCCTCTATGTTTCCAAAAGGTATCTACCCATTTTTAAAGGGCACATCCTTACCACCTAACAAACATTCTTCAAGTTTGAGTAAGACAAAGAAATTTTCGTCAAGGCCTCTTTTTCTATGTTTGCCAAAAGGTATCTACCCATCTTTAAAGGGCTCATCCTTACCACTTAACAATCATTCTGACAAAGTTTCATCAGGTTCGGGATAGAATTGTAGCCCCTTGAGTGTTAATAAAGAAATTTTTAACGTTTGACAATGGACATTCAAGTATCACAAAAGCTCGCCAAAAGCATGTTGTGCTCAAGTCAGCTTCGATCAGTCTCAAACTAATGATTATTTACTATTTTTAGACAGATTTAAGCAGTTGATTTTTAGCATTTCTTTAACCCTTTCCTGTTGAATCCCTGGGTTTTATGTAGAGGTGTAACGATAGATCGATAGGTCGATGTATTGTGATAGTGACAGTCACGATATCGATGTATCGATTGCAATTTCCTGACATCGCGATTGTTTCTTCAAATATCGATAGTTTCGATAGTAAATATTCAAAGCCTTCTTACACAGAAATTCAATGTTTTCTTGGGCTCTTGGGTAAAAAAAAAAAAAAAATAGAGAGAGAAAGAGATAGAGGGAGAACGAGTGTTCTGTGTAACTTATCCTACTTTCAATTTCTATTGTCACATGATAGGCACATTTGATTTTTGTTTCTTCCGTACTCCTTTTTTGTTTAGGAATTGATTTTTAACTTTCGATTTACGAAGTGAAAAGGTTCTCAAAAATCCAGAAGCACGTTAAGTTAAGACTTTTTATCAATGTTTTATGAATTCTCAGTGCTAGAATTATCGAAAAATAAAAATAAGACAATCATAAATGATATTCGATTAATTACCATTATTAATTACTTACTTCGAGCACACTAATCGAGTTATTTCGTTTGACGTATTCTTGTCGTCTGACATGGCTGCAAATTTCGAGATTGTGAAAAACAAAGGCGGAAAGTCCCATGTTTGGGACCATTTTGGCTTCGTAATCGTAAAGGAAGGCGAAAACATTGATAAAAAGAGAGCCGCCTTTAGACTATGCTATATAATATATACAGATCAACATATAAAATAAACAAAGTAAAATAGAGACTGATAGTATCGTGATATATCGCGATTGATTTCTGACGATAATGATAGTATCACGATATCAATACTGTGATAGTTAAACTATCGTGATAGTGATTTTCTTAGCCGATAGTCAGCCCTAGTTTTATGTCCCTGTGATCTTATAATTGAGAAAACATTGTGGAAGATGAAGAAATTGCTTGTTTCAAGCCATTTATATTCCCATTCATTTTTCTCCAGGGGCATCAAATGTCATTTTGTGGGAATGGGTTAATGATAACAAAGCAGACCAAGTTATCTATCTCAATGAATAATTTATTGAGTAAAATGATCTGTGAAGTGAAAGTAATTAAGCTAATGAAGTTTAAATTGACTGGCATCAAATGTTGAATTAGAGACTGTTCTGTAAGTGTCTCACATGTGATGTTTGATTAACCCATTCCTACACAACCCTGCATTTTTACGCCTTGAAGAAAATTAAGACAACTGAAAATGACATTGTGGAAGAAGAAAATGCTAATAACAAACATTTTCTTCTTTTCAATCATTATTTTCTATCCTATCTGATATAAATTTCAAATATGTAACAACATGTTAAAATATTGTCTGCAACACTTTTCCTTTCGAACTGGTCCACAATTTTGTTGACTGGGCAGGGGTGTGGAATTCCTATACCTGACTTGTCCGACACAGGCTTTTCTACCTGCAGGCAAGTAAATTTTTCGAAGATACTTGTCAGTGGACAAGTAAATATCAGGGCGAATCAAATAGATAGAAGAGATTTATGAGATTTATGTTTGTATCTAAGGTTAGAAAATATTGTTTTTAATGAAGAAAATGCTGAGTTCCAGCATTTCCCTCTTAAAAATAATATTTTTTCAAAATTTATCCATTCTTCATCTTTACACGGGCAAGTCCGTTTTGATCCTGGACAAGTAGAAAATCACAATTTACTTGTCCATGGACAAGTAGAGAAAATCCATATTTCCACATCCCTGCTGGTAATGGTCCAAACAAAATAAAATGAAGTTCCAGACTACAATTTAACCCATTACAACTCAATCCCTCCTTTTTACGCCCCCCAAGAAAAAAGCTTTTAAAAAAATAGTGGAAAATGAAGAAATTGCTTGTATCAAGCAATTTCTTCATTATCCACAATGTTTTCTACCCAAAATGACGAAAAAATTCAAAATTCTATCAACTTGAAATTGTCGTCTGCAGCTTCTTTCAATTTGGACCAGTCTAAAATTCCACAGTGTTGGAATGGGTTAAATTGCATTTACATCATTAAAGTTGAAAATGGTAAAATCACTGTCATAAAAGTTATTTGCATCAATTCCTTCATCCATGTAAACCTATTCCCAGTCTATGTAAACCTATTCCCAGTCTAACTTTTAGTCATCTGGTAATGCATTGAGATAAATTCAACACATACAGACATTTTGCAAATATATCCTATCAGTCTTCATTTATTCTCATCACCATACCTCAACTTTTTAAAGCCTTTCCTGTTTAGCAAAAATTTAGACCTGTCCAAATTCAAAGGTTTTACAGACAAAATATAATTTTGATTTATTTTGAAAATCAACCACTCAGTAGGGTAGAAAAAGTAGAAATTGCTTGTTACAAGCAATTTCTTCCTTACCTAAAACATTTTCTCAATCAAATTCACAGGGATTTAAAAACCAGGAATTGAACAAGAAAGGATTAATCTAACCCTTTCCCTCACAATAGGATTTTTGATGCCCCCCAAGAAAAAAAGGTTTGAAAATATTGTCGAAAATGAAGAAATTGCTTGTAACAAGTTTTTCTGCAACCCCCCTCCCCTCCCCCTTCAAAAGAAAAATTATAAAATTTAATAACCAATATTTCTTGTATGTCACATCATTCAATTTGGATCAGTCTAAAATTTTGTCGTCTGGGAATGGGTTATGTAGAAACGTACACCGATAGACACTCCCAGAAAAGGGGGAACATACATTGGAATACGTTGAAACTGGTTACACTTACCAGTCCGATGTGGCCTAGTATTGGTCTCAAACAGTGTGGATAGAGGAACCATTCGATAATTATAATTTGCAACTTTGTACCAAACGAAAAGAGTTGCGTTTTCGTTATATATTAGGACAAATGTAAAGAAATAATGATAACAGAGCGGCAACAAATAGACGCCATCGGACGCTCAGAAACACAGCCTCAATTTGGAAACGCTCGTGCAATATGCTAGTGACGTAATATTTACCTGAATCCACCTTTCCGTCTCGTGCAGTGCCAACTCAGTGAAGAAATCTAGTTCCTCGTCCTCGCGCAATCGGATGTGATTCCATTCGTCTCCAATCTCATTCTCCTCCGTCATTTTTTCAGAAAAGTTTTCACTTAACAAATTTATGTCCACTAAATTTTATTTACACGTTAATCCACATACTGGTCAACACAAGGTGAAAATGTAAACACAAGACCACTTCACGCGCTAAACAGAAGTTGACACGCCTCTTCGCTTGACAAACCAATCGAAGCGAATCAGAATTTCTCTTTTAATAAGGTATTTAGGACAATAATTGAAAAGGGAGCATTATGTTACAATAGTAAAGTAGATATACGTAATCTTTAATACAATTTTACTTAACGGTTTATAGTCATGGTTTAATCTAGTACAGTTTTCTACGATTTAACCAGGACATTAAATCTGTTGACAATTGGCGCAACTGTATCAGATAAAAAGGTTTGCGATTCTAAACCCTGCCTAGTAAAGCATAACCACCGTGACTCCGCCTTTAGCTAGGACAACCATTGACGGATCGCCGCTGACAAAAAGAAACTCGTGTCGCGCATTTGCCGGTTTTGGGTTAGCGAACTGACATTTGTTTGATGACCAGGCCAGTCAAAAAGTACCATGTCGGAGGTCAGCGGGCGAGGTCGGCGATCAATTCATTCATTGACGATCCATCCGCGTTAATAGTTCGGAATGATAAGTATCTATATCTTGAAGCCTTCAATAATTTGATGGTCTAGCTAACGGGACTGTGTTACTGCAGCTAGGTCCCTAGAGAATGTTTTGGTTTTTAGCCAGCAAAATGCCAGCTTTGTTAGCTTAGTTGGCGCTTTGCTAGCTTAAGCTAAGAGACAAAATTTTGAGGTCTTCTCAGAATTCAACGAGTGCCCCTTGATTACTTAAATCCATTGAATGCCTACGCCATTAAAAGAAATTCCTATGTATTTCAGGAAGCATTGCAAACTCTGCCCGCAAGTTCATCTCCTATAGCTATTTTCAGCATACTTAAGCATATTGTGTTCAAAATAAATCTTGTCAGTGTCTTCACTATGCACACTGCTTTGTATGGCCACATGAATTAATTATATTCAAAATGTATAGAACTCCTTTAAAAGCATGCTATTTAACTAATTCCCACTCAACCCCGCTTTCTAAGAATCACAACAAAAAACTTTGGAAAACATTGTGGACAACGAAGAAATTGCTTGTAACAAGCTATCTCTTCGTCCGGTCCACAATGTTTTCTATACCACACAAGGCAAAGATTACCTAAATTTCACCAACTTGAAAATATCGTCTTTAACTTAGTTCAATTTGAACCTCTCTAAGATTTTGTAATGTTGTAATGGGTTAACTCCTGGGTTACTTTAACCTTGTTTATTTATCATGATAACATTTGACAAAGAAGATTATTTTACAAACCATGCTTTGCTTGCTTAAAGTACTTTCAGCATTTTGATTTTAATATATTAATATATATCTGAGAATGGGATCTTGGAATACAATTTTCATCGACGAATACCCTGGTCGACTGTGTAATACGTCATAGCCTATATATGATCTTCTAAAGGTAGGCCCTAGAATTATCCGCAACAAATCTCTGCAAATCTTTTAAACAATGGTCCCTTTATATCATATTAGTTACAGCAGTTCGAACCGTTCGCATATACCACCGGACTCAAACTTTGTCAGAAAGCACGATAAAACAACAACAATAACGAAAAATCAACCTTGAAAACCCCAAACTGGTTGACGGGGAAGTGCCAATTAGTCGTCTCTGGTTTTGTTTTGTTTTATTTGTTTTGCTATGTTTTGTTCATTTAACTTTCATGGAATAAATTTTCTCAGGGAGCCTGCTATATAAAACCCGTCTTTAAGTTTGCCTTATATTGCATCTTCAGATTTAGACGAAACTTGTTCCAAATGTGTATCGGAGGATCGATTTCGAACTCCTGGCACTCTTTGCAAGCGCGTTTCCTTAGAGTAATACGTCTGAGATCATGATTAACCTATTCCCTTACAATTCCGCCTTTCTTTCACAAGAATAGAGCTTTGGAAAGAATCGTGGATAATGAAGGAATTGCTTGTGACAAGCAATTTCTTCATTATCCGCAAACTTTTCTACCCAAGAGACAGAGAGTTTTAGACTTTCACCAGCTATAAAATCTTCTGCAAAGTCTTTGAATTTGGACGAGCCTTTAAACATATAGACAATTACAGCTGTTTCGCGCTGTTATCGATATGTTAAACATTTTGAGGACTTTTGAAGTCATACGAAGTTAATAGCACAAATGCTTCGCTACTGTCGATTGGCTTCCGTTCTTATTACACCGAGTTTTAGGTGAACAGATCGGACGAAAACTTTCAGATTGCATACCTTCTGGGAGTGTCCAAGAAACGGAGTATTAACGGAAAAGCTTCGCGTATTCATACAGTGTGATTAGTTTTTTCGGTTCATACCTCCATGAAAACAAAAAATATTCTCTTCATCTCTTAAATATTTGAAATGAAGAAATTCCATATCATCGAAGGGCCACCAAAATACCTTTACTATTTTTCTTCAAGATATCAAGACATCTTGTCTTGGAAATAGCTTTGGCTTAAACATAAACAAAAGAAGCGAATTGATTCCCTTTTCAATTCGGTTTTAAGTAGATTTTTGACTTGATTTTCCATATCTATTATAATAATCACGTGGTAGGACATTCTTCTTTTGAAAAGCGAAGCACGTACCTGCAAGGATTGTTTCTAAAATTAGTAACAAATCTCTTAAACGATCGCTGCTATACGCACCTCTTTTGCACACATACCGCTAAGGATCACTGTCACATAATCTAACATTTCTCCCCTTCTCAGATTTTATTGCTCTTTGTGCAGTTTATTCATATAAATACTAAAAATATAGTGTAGATCGTACAGTAGTATCTCATTACCAGACGACTAAATTTAAGACTAGTCCAAATTGAAATAAGTTGCAGATGCTTACACTGGAAAGTAAATGCCAACTAAGATAGAAGACATTTCGAGAAAAGGTTGTTACAAGCAATTTCTCCTTTTGCCACAAAGTTTTCCATGATAGTATTTCTTCAGGGCGTCAAAAAGGTGTCAAAAATTGTCATTGTATGGTAATGGGTTAATATTTTCAAACGACTGCCTCTGGTTGAATACGATGGTGTGGGGTGGGGGATGGGGGTGTTAAACGCAGGCTGTATTAGTACCTATACTATGTATCGACTTTAAGTACAATCTTGCATCAAACCCTCGACATCACCGGTTAAATTCCAAAGTAACGTATCTACAGCTAGGTATGAATATTGTTCAAAGTTTTTTTTAGGTAATCCTTAGAAACTCACAGATATATTTCCATTTGATATTACATGAATGTAACTATTTACATCATTTCACTATTTTGATGACTACAATGATACTCGGTTATAACCAGTGTGACATAGTTGCGCAAGTTTGACAGTTTTTGGTAGTGTAAGGTTACCTTTGGATTTATGATGAATGTCACATACCATTTCCTTGACACAAATTATACAGTGTTCACTGATTTAATTTTGGTCCCTTATCCTGGTCACAGTTCACTACGATCTTGCGTCGGGCTCAATAGCTAAAAGGTCTTGAGCTCATGATTTAACCCTTTCCTGTACAAACCCGGGATTTTACGTTGCTGTGATTTTATACTTGAGAAAACATTGTAGAAAAAGAAGAAATTGCTTGTAACAAGCAATTTCTCCTTTTCCCACAATATTTTTATATAATAGGATGGCTTTGTTTTAAATTGCATCCAATTTTTCTTGGTCGTCTAAAACCTCTTTAGATTTGGACTTGTCTAAAATATCTAAAAACGGGAAATGGTTAATCCAACACCAATCGACACGATTTTAGACTGGTCTAAATTGAATAAAATTGCAAACTGCTTTTTATTATTGATGAAATCTGAAAAATCTTTGTCTTTTGGGGGAAAAAATTAGACAATGAAAATTACAAGCAATTTCTTCATTTTTCACAATGTTTTCAAAAGCATTTTTCTTGAGGGACGTAAAAAGCGGGATCGTATAAGAATGGATTAAGCTTAATACTTTTTTTACAACGTTCTCTAACTATAAAAGATCAAACGTTCATTGGGTTTCTTATTTAAGTAGATCCATATTTTTGTTATAGAATGCTTCCGTGTGCCTGAAGTGAATTTGAAATTTGAAATGTAGCCATGTTAATGTTACGTCACTTCATTACAGGTTGGTTAAAAATTGTTTTGTTTTGCTCTTGCGTGCTGAGTAGTGAACAATAATTATAATAATGATAATAATAAAGGCTCTATAGTATGGAAATAATTGATCCTTTTCTTTGGATCCAGTAAAATCTACTCAAATATTGTACAAACTCATTACCACAAAACGGTGCTTTTAACGCCTCCAAAGAAAGGGGCTTGTAACGAGCATTTTTTTCTTTATCCACAACATCTCTATCCCCCCCAAAAAAGTTAAAACAAAAATTGATATCTAATCCACCTGAAATTGTCGTCTGCATCCTGTTTAAAAATACATTTGATAATGGGTTAGATGTAATCGATACTATTAAAAGAAAATAATTATGAGACGTGTATTTCATACCGAGTCCAATCGCTTTGCCTTGGTTAGTCCTTCTGATAGCATTTGCTCGCGCATTAACAGACGACTAATATAAACGTGTCCCAATTGAAAGAAGAAGCAGACGACATTTCAAAGTTCATGAAACTTAAAAATGTCTTTTTGAATAGAAGATATCGTGAGAAGCCAGGAAATTGCTTTTGTGACAATTAAGCAAAATTCGTTCTTCATTTTTCACCATATTTTCCAAAAGCTTTTCATCGTGGATCGTAAAAGCAGGGTTGTTTGGAAATGGGTTAAAACACATGCTATCAATACTAAATGACGTAGCTATGACGATCCTAAGTATAATCGAAGACAGATTTATTAAGTGATCTTTGGCAGCCGACACGTTTTCTATGTGAAGAGAAAAGGGCTGTCGTAGCATTTCATAGTTTCTTTTAAAGAAGTATACATGTATTTGTAGCTTTGTGAGTGGGAGAAGGGGCAGTCACGATTCAAATAGCCTCTATAATTAAAATAACCCTTGTCGTGCCGAATAAAATCCTTGTTAAGAAATGCATTTAAATCAAAGGGCTGTCATCAATGTAGGTCTGTTGTCAGAATCAATCTTTAGTTTGGAAATTGATCTGATGAAAAAAATTGTTTGAAATGGATCTGCATGACAAGGGTTAAAGTAATTGTTTGTTGTTGTTTTCCGAGTGCAGATAACTAAGCAAATCTGTCTCTGTACGTTGCTGGATATAATTCTTGCTTTAACGCAACGGTGATTGAGTGCTGCCTGGCGTTGTTCGTGTGTCTGGTCGATAGACTGATGCCGTTGTCGACTTTAACAAAACCGGCTTTATTAAAGTCGACAGTGGTACCAGTCTAGTCTGGTCGAGAGCTGACTTGAATGCCTGGGCGGTTTTACAGCTAACTACATGTGTATGTCCTCTTTTAATTTTTTCCAATTGAGGAGCGTTTGTACGGAGAATGATCTTTTTTACTGATCTGTTTTATCATGTATTATTATAATCTTTAACCTTTTCCTTGACACCCCCTGGTTTTCCAAGCCATTCTATACCTGAGAAAATATTGTGGAGAAAGAATAAATTGCTTGTAACAAGTACTTTCTTCTTTTCCTAAATATTTCTAAATTTTCTTTAGTTTTCCTTGTAAATTGATTACTTTTCAAATTTCACTTAGTTTTAATTGCACGGTCTGCAACTTTAAAATTAAACAAGTCTAATATTTTGGGGGAAAAAAGAATAGGTTAAGGTTTGTTTGGTCTGAGTTTAGGGTGTTCAAGATATGTCACAATCTTTGTTGGCTTTAAGTTTGCGCGAATGTCTGATTGTTCTCAGAAAATCTGATGGCAATAGCACCGGTACCAAAATCTCAGCCTTTTATTTATCATGATAAACCCTTGGCTTTATCTTCTTGACGGTCTAGCGTGTATAGACTAATTCTTTGGCCGTATGTCGCGACCATGGCGAACTTGGTAGCACGTCGGACTCTCATTCATAATGTCCAGGGTTCGATCGCTGGTCACGGTTAAATGTCCTTTCCGACATTTGTCTCCCACCAATGGATAGATAATCGTCGTAAACCTAGGTGGGATGAGCCTGCAGGTGGACTGGGCTCGAAAAGGATGTAGCCTGTGGTAGTACTGGTATGAAAAATATCAGAATCTATGGTTAGGTGCTCAAGCGTCCGCGATATGCCGGACTGAAATATCGTTAAAAAACTGGCATCAAACCCACATTCTTTGGCAATTGTGTATTTGGCACCTTCCCTTGTTTTGTAGTCGTTTTTAAAGAATGTGATGGCTCTGTTTTTATCCTTTCAAGATTTTCTGCCTTTTTGTAGACAATGGTCCCGGATCACTATCCAAAGAAAAGAACCATTTATTTCCATTAAGGGATCAGACCATAGAAATAAATGCTATTCTCTTGCAGTTTTCTATGCATTGTTAAACGGGTTTCCACGTCCGAGTCCGAATACAACATTTATCCTTTGGAATACCGGGAAAGTATTAAGCCCTTAACGGCTTGTTTTTCCCTTTTCTCTCTGTTCTCGTGGTCTTCCGCTCGGTCATGTGTCTAATACATATGTCTAATTAGTAAATCTCACTGGTTTCAAAACGCGTATCAATCCACAGCTTATCTATTTTTGATTTAAATGAATTCATAGATTCAGAGCAAACCACTTCATTAGGTAATAAGTTCCAGGTGTTTATTACTCTGTGAGAAAAGGAGTTCAATCTGACAGATTTACTTGCACGTGGTTTCTGTAACTTAAACATGTTTCCCCTGAGTTCACGGGGGTTTGTAGAAAGTGTAAACATACGGGTGTAGTCATAGTCGTCTATTTTGTGGATTAATTTAAAAAGCTGTATCATATCTCCTCGTTGGCGTCTGTATTCAACTGTAGGTAGGTTTAGATTTTGTAGTCTCATGTTGTAGGTTAGATCTTTAAGTTCTGGTACTAATTTTGTGGCTCGTCGCTGGACATTCTCAATTATACGTTTGTTCTTCTTAGTTATTGGATAGTATATACTATTTCCATAGTCCAGAATTGGCCTGATGAGTGATTTATAAAGAACTAAAAACAGTTTTTTGTCCACATATGTGAAATTCCGTTTAATAAGACCGGTGATGCTTTTAGCTTTGTTTGCAGTTATGCTGATGTGTTCATCAAATTTTAAACTGTGCGTAAATTTAACACCAAGGTCCTTCTCCGATTCCTCACTTTGTATAGTTAAAACTGCACTTTTAGCACCTGACATCTCATATTTCGAGTTGAAGTTAGCTTTTTCCATACTGCACGGTTTTACACTTGTCACTATTAAATTTGAGTAACTAGTCTTCACTCCAACGACAAAAAGACGTAACATCACTTTGTAAAAGGTCATGATCATTTTGAGTCGAAATAACTCTATATAATTTGAAAATAAGCAGCACTTACTGCTAACACAAGCAGGCATGTCATTAATGAAAAGTACAAATAGCACAGGTCCAAGTATAGAGCCTTGAGGCATTCCAGACTTTACATCAGTCTAACTGAATTTGCAGCCGTTTATAATGACTCTCTGTTGTCTGTTGCTAAGAAAACTACTAATCGAAGCAAACAAATTACCAGTAATACCATAAGCCTGTAGTTTAGACAAAAGTCGCTTGAGCGGAACTGTGTCAAAAGCTTTTGCAAAATCGAAGTATATTGTGTCAACTTAGAGATTTCCATCTATAGCCATGGTCCAATCCTCTAATACATCAAGTGGCTGTAGAATGGTACTACGGTGCTCTCTAAAACCATATTGACTGTCTGGTAATAGATTATGTTTCTTTAAATGGTCAAAAACTGTCTTTTTAACATGTTTTTCAAGCAGTTTACAAATTATAGAAGTTAACGAAACTGGTCTTTAATTACCAGGGTTGCATTTAGGACCTTTTTTTGTAAATACATGTCACATTTGCCTTTTTCCAGTCACTAGGAATTTGTCCCTCAGAAATTGATTTTACAAATAATTCATAGATAGGATTGTAAAGCTCTTCTGCACACTCATGTTACAACTTTGGATGACATTCACCAGGGCCACAAGCTAGTTGAGTCAAAATATCAGAACTTGAAAAATGTACATCACTTAATTCGTGAATACAACTTTTGCCAAAATCAGGTATTTGTGTCACGTCTTCTTGTCTAAAAACAGAAGAGAAAAACTGGTTTAGTATTTCTGCCTTATCTTCATCTACTGTAATGATGTCCCCATTAGTATACCTCAAATCGCCAATTTCACTCTTTGTCTTTGAAATTTCTCGAGTATAACCCCAGAAGGTTTTAGCATTTAGTTTACATGACTCTGAGATGATCTTTTCATGTTTTGTCTTGGAATGATTCACTGCTTTCGAAGCTTTATTTCGAAGCCACAGTACACCTGATAATCCCTGTAACTTCTGCTGTAAGTGTAACGTTTCCATGCATGATACTTCTTTTTAATTGCCCTTACACAAAATTGGTCCATCCATTTAAGTTTTGGCTTACTATTTTTAACTACTAATTCTGGGATAAATTCATTGATACAATGATGAATGTTAGATATTATAAAATTCCATGTGAACATTCATGCTTTCAATTTTATTCCAATTAACCTTTCATAAATATTCTCTACATGACTGATGGTCCCCTTTGAAAAAGTTCTTTATCGGTTTAATCACTGTTTCAACATTGAAGTCACAGTTAATATTAAATGAGATACCAATGTGGTCACTTGCACCTAGATTTGCACCCATTTTAACATTTTCAATGATACTTTCATCGTTGCTGATAATTAAGTCAAGAAGGCTTGATTGCTGCCCATGTCTAAAACGAGTGTCTTCCGTTACATGTTGCGACATATAATTGTCCCTCAAAAGTTCAAGGAATCTAAAAAAATGTCAGCCCGATTAGCTCAGTTGGTAGAGCACTTGACTTCAAACCTCAAGATCACGGGTTCGAGCCCTGGGCTGACCATATCAACTAACAAAACTAATTGTCTTTCGGATGAGACGTTAAACCGAGGCCCCGTGTGACGATGCTATCCATCGAGCACGTTAAAGAACCAGGCGGGGCTCTCAGCAGTTTCGTCCTGTATCCTTGCACTATCCCCCGTAACAACTAACCGTCTTCTGGGGGCGTCGCTCATATGGGCATGTGCTACGGTAGCGACGATAAATAAACGGAAATAATCAATCAATCAAGGAATCTAAATGTGATATGATTTTCACTGTGCTCGGTAGTCCAATTGTTCCAATTTATACCTGGAAAGTTAAAGTCACCGACAATCACTAAATTCTTATGCGATTTTACGTAATCATTGTGGAAAATGTTCAATAGGAGTTCTTCATTTTGAGTTGTGCTAGACGGGCTTTTATGTATTCCACCAATAAGTAGTTTATTGACTCTATCTAATCGCAGTTCGCACCAAGATGATTCCTTAAAGTCAAGATTATTTAGGAAGTCACACCTTTCTGCTGGTATTGTCTCACGAATAAAAATAATAATTCCTCTGCTGTAGTTTACTCAAGTTGCCAAGAAATGAATTATATCCTTTCAACTTGTATACACTTTGGTGAATGTCTAAAACACTCCTATTTTTCGGGAAAACCTCAGAAATAATTAAAACATTTGGATTCAATGTAGCAACAAGTACATTTAGTTCAATTATTTGTTCAATAAGTTGTCTGCGTTTGTGTAATATACTTTTAAGGAATTAACCCTGTCTTTAATGGATTCCTTAAAAGATGACGAACTTTCATTTGAATCGGAAAAACTGTTCGAAGGTGTAGAACTGTAAATTGGTGAATAACTGCCATCAAAAGAACTGTTTGAACTGTAAACATATGTACAGGAACCTTCGTTATTCATTGATGACTTATAAGCGAAAGGAACTTTCCCCACCTACAGTGGTTCCAGCACCCGAGTTCTGCCTATTACTGTAAGAATGATCGCTAGGCAATGATACTATTCGACCTTTCCTGATAGCTAGATTTCTCTCGCCCTCATTTTCCCTCCTTCGTTTTTCAACCCGCAATTGAAATGCTCTTTGTCTCTGTGTTTTAGTGAGATCAGGTGTGAGGTAGACATTGGAGAACTGGGGATCGTTCTTAAGCCGTCTTGCAGAATCTAATATAGAAGATTTGGTCTTAAAATCTTTCACACTAAGTCTTACAGGACTTGGATTGGTTCGACCTGGGAAATCCTTGCCTAGTCGAGTGAGAGTGTAGTTCACACGGGTGACACCACATCTTAATTTGTTATTCAGAATCGATTCTGCTGTTTTGAAGTGGCTTTCTTCAAGTTGTAACTCTATTGATGTGAGTACTCTATTTTAGGTCAGAGGATAGTCAAGAAAGGATTGCCATAAATGTCATTTTTTTTTAAAATGTTTAAGGTGTAATATTTTGAGATTTTCTTGATACTAAGAATATAGCATTGATAGATTGACAGAACTCCTAGTCTACCCAAGTATATCGGTAAAAATCCAGTCTAAAAGTCCGAGGAATTGTCGCCCCTGAAAACTTAGCGTCTATAGAAACATGATAAGTAGAAGGAAAACCTTTAATATCAACGGCTAAGTTAATCAATATGTCAAAGGAAATACGATCGCTTTGTTGCCAAGTTTGTAAAAGACAAATGATGATCATGAAACGATGTACTCGATGCAGAAGCGTCATGTACTGGTAAGATAAGTAGGTAGTACATAATTCGGACACGACGTATTTTCGGATGGACGATATATACTTAATAAAAAGATAAAAATACTTGGATATTTTGTGCAACAGAAATTATTAATAGCTTATAAGCAAAAAGAATACATCCTTGAAACAGTTAAACTTGAAAAGATTGCCATAAAATGTTACTGTTTACACTTTTAGGTGAACTGTTGTTTGTGCAGTGTCCATGTTCTCATCATATTGTGTTATTTAGACACTTGGAGCATTACCAGCTGAGATATAAATTCTTTAGTACTTTAATCATATTTTACAAATAACCAATCATTAGTTTCAATGAGATGCAGAATGTGCATGATCATAAGCTGTAGAGGTCCTCAAGTTAGAGCAACCATTGATAAACACATTTGTAAGTTTAAAGTTTACATTTGTTACCAATATGCTATTCAACATATTGAAGTTAATATGGGCTGTACATGGTTCTTTATAAACCAGGAACAACTGTTTGGCCATGTTGTCTAAACCTCCTTGTGGTTCTGTAGGCTCATATTTTAAAGTATCTTTATTTGTTGCATAAACTTGTGTTGAATCTGTAGAATAGGACTTAATACTTATATGGCCTCATTAGTGACAAACAACATTAACCCATTCCCACACAATGACGCTTTTAAACGCCCCTAAACATAAAAACATTGTAGACAATGAAGAAATTGCTTGTGACAAGTTATTTCTTCATTATCTACAATGTTTTCTACCCAATATGACAAAGATTTTAAAAATTGCATCAACTTAAAACTACCGTCTGCAACTATTTTGAATTTGGACAAGTCTAAAATTTTGTCATCTGGTAATGGGTAAAAGGAACAAATTTTTTTGTGACGAACATCTACGGATTCGAAACCATAATGAGAGACAAAAAATGTTGTATATTTTACTTGAATCAGACTAGATTATTTCTATGGATATCTTGTTTGGTTATGTAATCATCATTTGATTAGCATCGGGTTAGGAGAAATTCCAATGGCATTTTAACAATGTGTCATCCAATGCTTCTTTATGTCAATAGATACATAACCCAAAACTCTTTAGTGTTGTTTACAATAAAAGTCTGCAAAATATGACCTAATGCAGTTTTCAAAAATTTTGATTTTCACTTCATTCACTTCATTTCCTTATCCCTCTTCCCCATCAGAACTAAAATATTATCAATTAACTTAAGATTCAAAATAAAAATTGTTCATGTTCAACAAGATGGCTTATTGTTCTCGCGCTGCCAGTTCTTGTGTATGCATCAGTCAAAAATAGGTAATAATTTAAGGCTCCAAAGGGGGAGGGGATTTGTTGCTGTTGTTTCTCAGCAATAATAACAATGTTTGATTTACACATGTCAGTGTGTTGCAGCAGTTCAAGATATTTCACTTTCCTGATGTTAAAGAGAACAAGTAAGGAATTTACTATAAATAGAAACAACTTAGGAATTTACTGTAAAATAGAAATACTAGTTAAGAGATTTTAGAGAAGATCAAATCTTATGGTCATGCTGAATTTGAGTTTTCATATGTTAAAATTAGGCTCCAATCAAAGCTTTTAAATTTATTCTAACAGTTACTTTTATATCCCTTTAAAGGCCCTACATGATTCAGTTTCATGTACTTTAATATCAATTTAACCAGATGGCAAAATTTTAGGCTGGTCCAATTTGGAAGCAGTTACTGATGACAGTTTAAAGCTTTTGAAATTTTAGATTTTTCAACTTTATGGGGAGAAAACATTGTGGAAAATGAAGAAATTGCTTTTTGAAAGCATTTTCTTCATTTTATACTATATTTTCCTGATGTTTTTTCTTTTTTTGAGGCGCCAAAAAGCATCATTGTGTGGGAATGGATTAAAAGACCAATTTGATTACTTTCTGTTCTTTGACAAACCTCAATACATATGTATACTAAGGGATCCTGGTAGGTACTGTTTCCACAGATTTGATAATTTTCATAGGCCTTATCTAAGACACACATTAATACTCAATTATACAGTGCAGTGTATTTAACTTTTTCATTCTGTATGATTGATAATAGAATATCAGTCGTGATGTAAGGATATGCCAAGCTAATTTGTACTTTTCTATGAATTCTAGTTTCTATCTCAGCATCAGTCTAGAAAAAGGGAATAGGTAATCATGATTAAGTTTAATTAGTTTTATTTCCAAGATCTAACAATTCTTTTAATTGATTTTATACACTGCAGGACCTTGTTGGATTTCACAGTATACTTTTTAACCCTTTCCATTTCAAAACCTGGTTTTTATGTCTCTGTGATTTCATAATTAAGAAAACATTGTAGAAAAAGAAGAAATTGCTTATAACAAGCAATTTCTTCTTTTTCCACAATATTTTTTATCCCACTGAATGATTATTTTTCAAATCAAATCCACTTCATATTTTCGTCTGCAAAACCTTTGAACTTGGACAAGTCTAAAATTTTGAAAATCAGGAAATAGTTAAGTCAACGGATTGGTCTTTTATGTCTCATTGACATCAGTGGTCATTTAGCGTGCTAGAAATTTAAGGATAGTTTATTTAATCCATTCCCACACAATGACGCTTTTAAACGCCCCTCAATATGAAGGCTTTGGAAAACATTGTGGAGAATGAAGAAATTGCTTGCTACAAGCAATTTTTTCATTATCCACAATGTTTTCTACCCTAAAAGGCAAATATATTGAAGATTTCATCAATTTAAATTTGTTGTCTGCAACTTCTTTGAATTTGGACTAGTAAAAAATTTTATCGTGTGGGAATGGGTTAAAACATATAGAACAATACAAAGACAACCTAAAGACATAAATAAACAATGGTTGAAAAAAAAAATGATGATCATTTAGTTTACTCTTACAACATGCCAATTGTCAAGTTTGTTCCAGCAGTTGAAATGGCAGATGTGACAGGGGTTGGCCTGCATTGTTTTATTCTTATACCCTGTTTGGCTGAATATGTAACTTAGATAAATGCCAAAAGTAAAAGACCTTACACTGAAACATCCTCTGAATAATTATTCATTTTCAGTTCTCAAGAATGCCAAAGAGAAGACTGGCCAACACATAAACAAGAGTGTGGTAGAGAGATCTCACAGATCAATGATAAAACACAGTTAAAGCCATCAGTATTCAATCAAAGCGATGGTTCTATATTTCATGAAGGTGGGTTAATTTATCTCCCTAAACAAACTTATTTTGGATAAAGAGTTGTATCAAATATTGATATTTTGCAAGTACAGAGTAGAAGTTATAAACTAAAAAATCTCTTCCTCCCTTCATCAATATTGATATTGAACCCAGAAAATTTTATCAGAAGTAATCAAGGGTGACAACCTTTGTCTAAAACATTTTAAATAGCTGCAGTTTGTGCACACAAAATGCAGATTGAAAAGATGAAAGTATCTTAAATTAGCTGAAAACACCTACCTGATTCTGCGACGGTAAATATATTTGTATTATTTGTGAAATAAATCTGTCAAGACACAACTTTGTTGTTTTACTATCGCCTTCGATTCTCCTCATTTACTATCAAATCTACAAATGCAAATTACTTGCGTCCATTTGCTTTGTAATATACAATACTTTCTACAATCTGATCAAAGCAGAATTCAATGCAACAGTGTAAAAAAAAGGCCAACTGGTGCCGCAAACACAGTGGCAACAGTGGCATGACAAGGAGTAAGCATTTCAGTTATATTGCTAGGGTTTTTCTCTTTTTTTGCAGCAGATCTAAAATTTACTAATACTGTTCTATGATTAAAGATTGTCCTAAGGTATATGCACTCTTTGGAAACAAAAAACTAAATGACTGTATCTCTATAAAACAATGTGTGGGAAATATTTTTGGAAACAAAGACTTTGCTTGTTACAAGGCTATGGCAATACCTAGGAGTTTCTCCTAAAATAGCAAAGCTAAAACTCAGTCCTAAAAATCAATCAAACGATTGGTGCCAATGTCAACACCTGTTTGCAGTGGTTTGTGCACTGAAACATGGCTTCTTGTTTTTAATGACAGTACAAATACCACATTAACACATTTCCACACAACAGAATCTTAGACTGGTTCAAACTCAAAACAGTTGCAGGTGACTGGCCCAAATTTAAATGAAAAATAAGTTCCTATTACAATAAAAAACATCCATGGGTAATTAGATAAATAGTTTAGTTTTTCAATCAAATTTGGCTTTTTCTACGATGTTTTTTGAGGCATTGTTAATGAGAGCATCAAAATGCAGATTTGTGTGATAAAGAGGTAATTAAAAGCCAGCAGTTTCTAATAACAAGAAATTTCTTCATTTTCCACTATGTTTTCTAAAGCTTTTTCCTTGAGGGGCGTAAAAAGGAGGGATTGAGTGGGAATGGGTTAATTTTACTACAATTCTGTAGTGGATATTATTCCACATAATAAGGGTTTAATATTTTATAATCAAGAACATTTTAGTCTATTTTTAGATCACCTTAGATTTTAGCTTTCTCATCCTGTTTTATCTTTCTTTAACCCATTTCCAGACAATTAAACTTTAAAGACTGGTACAAATTGAAATAAGATGAAGACAACAATTTCAAGTTGGACGAATCTTAAATATTTCTGACTTTCTCAGTAGAAAACAACATGGAATAAGAAGTCATTGCTTGTTAAACCCTTTCAGGGTTGTAAAAATGGTGGAATTATATTCGAATGGGTTGAATTCTTGCATTAATTTGATTTCAGAACATCGTCAGAATACTACTTCTCTGCCCATTCACACACCATTAGTCAACTTTTCGAAAGCTTTATCAAGCAGAAACTCAAGTCATCAATCCCATACTTCAGACAAGAAATATTTACACAATAACGAGTTTTATACGGACATTCCAGACGTCAGTGATCAGGATCAACTGTGTGAGGTCACAATGAAATACAACAAAGTGAAGAACAAGCTTAAAGTTCAAAAGACTTGGAGTGGAGCAGAACTTTTCAAGTTCATAGCTTACAGTTTAAGTATTCCATTAGAAAATATCAAATTAATACATAAAGGGAAAGTGTTGACTGTTGAAACCGTTATGGAAACGGTTCAAATTAAGGCTGTTTATCAAATTGTTGGTGAAAAGGCAGAGTGTGAAGACAATATAGACCAGCGAGACATATCTGTTATGATGGAACAGTGTGGAATTGATAGAAATAAGGCCATACAACGGTTACGAAGCAAGGGGGATTTGTTAGACGCTTTATTGGATCAGTGAATTCAAGTCATTAACCCATTACCGGATGACAAAATGTTAGACAAGTTAGACAATTTAAAATTGAAAGAAGTTCGAGAAGAACCTTTACTGTTGATGAAATTTGGAAAATCTTTGTCTTTGACAAACCCTTTTCTGAATTTTTCAATCCCTGGTTTTTATGTCCTTTTGTTATTATAATTGAGAAATCATTGTGCCAAAAGAAATTGCTTGTAATAATCATTTTGCACATTATTTCCCACCCTACTGAATGATTATATTTCAAACAAAATTGATTGTAAATTGTTGTCTGCAAGCCCTCATAATTAGGACAGGTCTGAAATGTTGTAATACAGTAAAGGGCTTTAAGGAAGAAATTGATTGTCACAAGAAATTTCTTCATTTTCCATCATAAACCCAAACTTTCTTCTTGAGGGTTGGGATTATGTGGGAATTAACCTAAAACTGACATTGGGTGATCGAAAAAAACTCACATTGAGCACTAGTTTAGGACATGTATAAACAATTGAAACTGGCTAGAGTCATTTTCTAATAATTTCTTATAAAGTAAATTCAGTATTTCTATAATAGAAAAAAACAACATTGTTTGTGATACTGATTTGATTCAAATTACATCAACATACATTGAATCAAAGTACTGAAAGTACTGTAAGCAAGCAAAGCATAGTTTTGCTAAGTATTCTCCTTTGCTAAAGGTTATCATAAGTATACAAGGTTAAGTAACCCTTGAGTTAACCCATTACAACACAACAAAATCTTAATCTGGTTCAAATTAAAATAAGTTGCAGACAACAATTTCAAGTTGGTTGAATTTAGAAATGGGTAGACAACATTGTGGACAATGAAGAAATTGCTTTTAGCAAAGTTTTTTTTATAGATGCTTAAAAGCGGTATTGATTGGGATAATTTAGCATGCTTATGAAACAGTTCTCTACAATTTGAATAGAGTTTGCATTATTCCTGAAATACATGAGAACTACTTTTTATGGTGTAGACATTCAATGGATTTAGGTGTTAAGCCTCGAGTGGCACTTTGCACTCGATCTTTGAGAAGGCCTCAAAACTTTGTCTGTTAACTTAACCCATTCCCACTCAATGACTTTTTTAAACACCTCTAAAAATGAAAGCTTTGGAAAACATTGTGGAGAATGAAAAAAATTGCTTTTAACAAGCAATTTCTTCATTATCCATAAAGTTTTCTTCACCAATAGACAAAGATTTTCAAGATATCATTAACTTGATATTGTCGTCTGCAACTTCTTTGAACTTGGACTGGTCTAAAATTTTATTGTGTGGGAATGGGTTAAGCTTTCAAAGCTAACTTTGCTAGCCAAAAATGCATTTGTTTCTAGATGCTTCTTAAGTATGTCATTTCAACTACCATACAGTCAATCTGTTTACAATAAATGGATTACTTGCCAATGAGCTGGGACAGGAAGTTACACTTTGATTTTAACCCGTTACAACAAAACAAAATTTTAGTATCAATTCTAGTACCAATTGAAAGAAGTTGCAGACTACATTTTTCAGTTGATGGAATTTTACTTTTTTTAGTTTATTGGGGTAGAAAATATTTTGGATAATGAAGAAAATTGCTTCTGACAAGCAATTTCTTTGTAATCCACAATGTTTTTAAAACCTTTTTTTGTGTGGCGTAAAAAGGCGAGATTGTGAGGGAATGAGTTAAGCAGGGTTATTTTGCAAAATCTTTGGTAAGGAACATGTAACATAAAAGTACAATGGTTGGTTGAATGTCATAATTACAGCTTGACATAATATGCTTCTCATAAATGTCAGCCAATGTCAGAGTTCAAAGTTCACTTCTGGTTTAATTGAATGATTTCATTGATCAGTTGATCATTTAATTGACAATCACAATCAATCAGCTATGTAGCTTCATTAGTTGAGAACCTCATCTTTTCTTTCAAAACTTTAAAAGATTTCTAGTGTGGGCTGAAGTAATTAACCAATCACGGCTGTCAATCAAGGAATCAATGCACCAATTAAATCATTCATTTAGTTTGGAATTGAGCTTTGACCTCTGCCATTGGCTGCCATTTGTGTGAAATATTTTTGTTGTTTTGGCAACTTAAATGTTGTAACTACAGCTTATTCAAGCTGGGGTTTCAACAATTAGGTTGCCAACCAACCATTTCCTTTTGAGTAACATGTTGCTGGCTATAAATTTTGAAATAAGCTGTCTCAAACTGAATAGGAACTTCCTGCGGGAGTCAATGGGAAGGGCAAGAGATTGGTCAACTGAAAGTTTGATCAAGATATCAGATATTAGTTTGTATGAAAGTAACAACCTAAATGTTTATCTACAGCTGTAATTGACCAATTGCGGCTGTCAATCAAGGAATCAACTTCCCAATCAAACAATTTATTCAGCCTGGACCTCAGCTTATCAACTCGGACATTGGCCGCAAATTTGTTTACCTTTATTATTGGTTTGGCAACATAAGCGTCGTAACTACAGCTTATCCAAGCTGTAGTTCCTATGTTTAGGTCATAGACCTACTATTTTAGTTTTATTACTGGCCATAACCTTTTGTGAAATAACGACATGAAATCAAAGCGGAAGTTCCTGTCAGAGTTAAAGGGCTGAGCTTAGGGAGTCAGTGGGTGTGGCCAGCAATTGGCCAATTGTAGCAATTAAGTTACTAAACCAACAAAGATACTTGACATAAATGTCAAAGTCAACATTTATTTCCGATCTGAATGATTTGATTGATCAATCAATTTAATTAATGACTGTCATTTACTGTCAATAATGTTCTTTCATTTAGTCTAGAGTCACATTGGTTACGTTCCAAAGTTACGTTAAGGCAGCAAAATGATTATAGCTCAATGAAGCTGTAGTTACAATGTTTGTTTCTATCCAGTAATTTCCTGTCCTTTACTCCAGGCACAAGCTCATTGCTACAGGTAGATGGGGTTATTTGGATTTAACCTATTTCCACACTATCCTTCTTTTATACATATTGCTAGAAAACAACAATGGAAAACATGGTGGAAATTGAAGAAATTGCTTGTAACAATGTTTTCTACCAAAAGGCTAAGGATGTTAACATTTCATCAACTATGATTTGGACCTTTCTTGAGACATGTCAAATGGAAATGGGTTAAGAGTTATACATTTGAATAATACTCCGCTAAGCTGTGTTGTCATTAGAATCTAAAATGATTCCAATGAGTACACACAGCATAGGGTTTTGTTGACTGTGTTGGAATGGGCTAAGGCCAATATTCTTCCTTACACCAACAACGAACTGGAGTGACAAATATTTGAATCGCCATGACTGTCTATCCATCTGTCTGTAGAGCCAGTTTTGTGCGGAGTTTTTCTGCTGAAGTCACCGCTCTGAAATTTACACATTCTAAAATACAGTCAATCTTGTATAAAGCAACCACTCAAAGAATGACCAAAAAGCGGTCGCTTTAAAGAATGGTCACTAAATACACTTTCTGTCAAAAGATATGAAGGATTGGTTCCATTACATACATGTTACAGAATTCTGGCTTAATCCTATGTTGTTGGAACTCATTGTAATTGTCTCATTGAGACAATTACAATGACTTCCAACAACATATGATTTTATTTTTTCGCAAAATGCCTTCACTTAAGAGATTTTGCTTTTATAAAAGGGATTTTGATTATTGTCTCTTAATTGACATGATCACTTAATAAACCTGGTCACTCATGCCAGATAGACTGTAAATAAAGATTTCCATGATCCTACTATTGTTAGTTAAAACCCGGTATTTCTTTAAGTATTTCCCACTTCTTTGCCATTTTGATTACACTTATTTGGATTGTGACATAATCTATAAGGTTCATTTTTATGACCTAACAAGTATCTTGACCAAGTTTCATGACGATTGAGCCAAACTATGACCTCTAGAGCGTTAACAAAGAAATTGTCATTAAGGCCCCTTCTTCTGTGTTTTCCAAAAACCTTCCTAAAATCAATAGGGTTCAACCTTGTGACTAAACAATTATTCTTGACAATTTTCATGAAAATTGAGCAAAAATTGTTGCCTCTAGAGTGTAAACAAAGAAATTGTCATCAAGGCCCCTTTTCATGTGTTTTCCAAAAGAACGTTCCCATAATCAATAGGGTTCATCCTTGTGCCCAAATAATTATTCTGGCCTAGTTTCATGAAGATTGAGCATAAATTGTGACCTCTAGACTGTAAACAAAGAAATTGTCATTAAGGATCCTTTTCCTGTGTTTTCCAATAGAATCCTCCCATAATCCAAAGGGTTCATCCTCATGACCTAACAATTATTCTGACCAAGTTTCAAGAAGATTGGGTCAAAACTGTGGCCTCTAGAGTGTATAGACGGATGACAGACATTCAACAATCACAAATGCTCACCAAAAAAAATTAAGAAATATTGCATATTGAATATTCCTGTAACTCCTTTAAAGAGTTCAGGAATAATCTACCCTTGAACTTTTTTTTTTTTTTTTGCTATTTCTGATTAATTGCTGCAATTGCTACTTGATGTAAGAGCATCAAACTTTAAAGATGTGCTGACCATAATCATAAGTACACTGCAGAATTGAGGTCACATAGGTCACATAGGTCAAAGGTCAAGGCTACAGATGAATCTTTTCAATTCTAAAACCTTACTTAAGTATTGCCGATGATCTGAGAAAGAGACTTAAGTGTTTTTAATATATCAGTTTTGTTACCTATATTATATTATCTTTAGAACCTAAGAGAGACATTTCCTACCATTACACAATGTTTTCTACCTAAAGAGACCAAGATTTTTTGAAATTCATAAAGTAAGAAGTATCGTCTGCTACTCCTATGATTTTGACTAGTCTAAAATTTTGTTATCTGGCAATAGATAAATGAAATGTCCTACACTGTACAGCACAATGATATAAGAACTGCTTTTCAGAATCAGGCAATGGTAGGGAGGGGTGTAATCAGATTGAATGGGAGCTATAGTATTTTACCTCACCTTTTTCCAAATCAAGGATTTGATACTCTATCTCTTCTTCTGCTTGATTTTTCCTGTAGGATTAAAAGTTAATGGAGCCTCCAGCTTTATGGTTGTTTGTTCAATATTTTTTGTATTCTGTGTCTTTAATCCAATCATTCGGGATTGTTCCAAAATTCTGTAAAGATAACAAAAAACATTAACCCATTCCCACTTAATCCAGCCTTTTATTTATAGTACATAAAATATTAATACATGTACTATACATCACTTTTTTTCTTTGGGTATTTTGTTCATGTTTTTTCTGTGGCCTATGGTGAAACCGCAGAATCAAATAACACAGGTAATTAAGATAAGTAGTTTTGTATTTCTGCATTTTGATTATTGTATATCATTATTTTTAGACAAGAAGTGAACTATGATCTCTGATATTTATGTTAAATTTTTGTTGGTTTTGCAATGTAGACATCGTTACTGCATCTTTATCAAGCTAAAGTTATCGCATATAGGTTGCCAACTAAAATTTGTTCTTTTTTGTTACATGTTACTGAATATAAATTTGCAAAGAAATGTTTAATATATAAGTTGAACTAAATCAGTCAATTTCCTAAATAAAATTTTATTGATTTTGAAACATAATATGTAATATGTGACCTCTTCCAACTTCTAAAAATTAAGAATTTGTTAGTGTTATAATGGGTTAACAAAATTCCGGACTGGTCTAAATTCAAAGAAGTTGCAGATGTTATTTGAAGGTAAAATTAAAACAAAAAACAAAGAGCGCTCCATGTGGATACCAATGCCCTGATTTTCAAGTGCTCAATAGCAAGTTATACATTTTATGTGAAAAAGATGCAAATTCATTAAAAAATACAATAAAAGTTATCCCCCTTGTTGTTACAGATTTCTCCTTTGATAGTAAACATATATTCCATGTTCCAGGTGATTGTGTTACCAGATTTATTGCAATATGCCAGTTACCTGGCAATGCAGACACAGACTATAACAATACCCCAGGTTTTCTGTTAAAAACAATCAAGCTTATAAGTATCATAATGGTAAGAAAACATAATGAGAAATTGAAAGACATTGTTAAACAAGCAGTTACTTCTTTTTCCTCATGTTCTCCTAAATATAAGTCCTTGAGAGTTAAAAGTTGGGATTATGTGCTAAAGGGTTAAACTATAAAATTAGTACATTTATCACCCCTTACCTTCTCAAACCCATATTGGTATCTTTAATGAGATTCTGAACTTTTAATGTATATTTATCCAGAATGAGTCCCAGTATCAAAATGTATGTCAGGAGTTTGTTCTGATGCTTCTTGGAAAAAGATCTGAAATTATGATAATTAATAGAAAGTTACTCCAACTATAGGGTAGCCATAAGTGAATATTTAGCTTTTGTTGTTCATGAAGAGAAGTATATTGATCTTACATGCAAAAGAAACAATTATACCTTTTCTTTGACCCTTTCCTGTTTTTTGAATTTCAGAATAGTCCTCCCAATTTGAAAGATGTTGCAGATGATAATGAAAAGGGAGTGCAAATTTGAGAAGAATTACCCACTGTGGTAGAAAATAGTGTGAGAAAAAGAGAAATTGCACAATCTCTTCTTCTTCCACAATATTTTCTCAAGTATAAAATCAACAAGAGGACCATAATGGTCCTAAATCGCTCAGCCGAATCTGCTCTGCTGTTCAAAAAATACAACTGAAGCAAAATAATTTTAACAAGTTTCATAAAGATTAATCCAAAACTGTGGCCTCTAGGGTGTAAACAAATAAATTTCCAATGTTTTCCTATAATACCTACACATAATTATGTTTGATCATTATGACCTTACAACTATTCATGACAAGCCTTAATTGATGCCTCTGGAGTGTAAAATAAATGTCATTAGGGCCCCTTTTCCTGTGTTTTCCAATAGAACCTTCCCATAATCCATACAGTTCATCCTTATAACCTAACAACTATTCTGTCCAAGTTTCATAAAGATTAGGACAAAATTGTGGCCTCTAGAGTGTAAACAAAAAAATTGTCATTAATGCCACTTTTCCAATGTTTTCCAATAAATTAGTTTGTTTGAATGGGGTTTTACGCTGCTTTCAACAATTTTTCAGTTATATCGCGGTGGCTGGAGCACCAGTACTACCATTACATCCTTTCCTAGCCTCCAGCTGCTATCCAATATAGGTCCACGATTATTGACCCATTGTTAGAGACAAATTGTCAGAAAGGATGAGTGCCATCGTTGGGGATCTAACCCGGGACCTCTAGATTGACAGTCCGATGTGCTACCAACTGCACTATAACGGCGGCTGTTTTCCTATAGAACCTATATTCTTTCTACTCTGCGTTCTTAAAGCAGTTCATAGACATTATGTTACGGTATTTAGGAAACATACGGTTGTAATAGAGTATCTAAAATATATTTTTCGGCAAAATTTTGTGGAAAATAAATTAAGCTTTACGTCGGTCTCGATCATAAGTCATTCGACGTTGTATCTCGCAATGAATTATCGTACACCAACCATAATGTCCCGTAAGTGTTTAACTCTAGACGAACATGTCAATGTTCTTCAGTCTCTTGATTCCGGTCGGTCTTTAGGCAATTTTAAAAATAAAATAGAAAATAATTTGTCAGAATTCATAAATATTGGTGTATTTTCTATTTTTTGTAAATCAATATACTTGTCTTTCAACATTTATGTGGCCATTCTAATATGAAGATATGTCCATGGATCATGACTACTACTCTATGCTGACGGGGTTGTAGAGAAAAAAAACTAAAAAAAATCAACAACACAAATCTGTGTTAAGCAGCCAACTGTCGTATGCCGCCAATTTTGATCTGTCCCTTGGCTGGCTGCATACGACAGGTTCAACTGTATCTGTATAAGTCTTATGAAGATTGAACCTTAATTGTGGCCTCTAGAGTGTAAACAAAGAAATTGTCTTTTAGGCCCCTTTTCCTGTATTTTCCTCAAGAATCCTCCCATAATCAATACAGTTTATCTTTATGACCTAACAATTATTATGGCATAGTTTCATGAAGAATTTAGGCACAAAGAAATTGTCATTTAGGCCCTTTTCCTGTGTTTTCCTATAAAAACTTTCCCAAATCAATAGGGTTCGTCCTTAAGACCATACAACTATTCAGGCCTAGTTTAATTGTGGCTTCTAGAGTGCAAACAAAGAAATTATCATTAAGGCCTACCCTAAAGAACCTTCCGAAAATCA
Organism: Fragum fragum; assembly: GCA_946902895.1. Classification (NCBI taxonomy): domain Eukaryota; kingdom Metazoa; phylum Mollusca; class Bivalvia; order Cardiida; family Cardiidae; genus Fragum; species Fragum fragum. Next base: position 46,551,602 of record OX336369.1, read on the forward strand.
ATCAGGTTGTACCTTATGACTCAACATTATTTTGGAAAAGTTTCACGAAGATTGGATCAAATCTGAGGTCTCTTGATTGTAAACAGTTCGATTGTTACACTGCACAGTGGATGACGGCCATTTAACAATCACAAAAGCTCACCATGGGCACTTTGTGCTCAGGTGAGCTAAAAAGGGTTAATGGAAAGAACAGGTCTGAGAAATTCTTAGTCAGGTTTAACTAGAACTGTTACATAGCAGACAAATACCCCCTTTTAATTGTAGGAGGATTGTGCCCAAAAATAATTGCTAATGGACATACAGCTGGTCTGACAGACAACCAGAGCCAAAACATAAAACCAGCTTTCTGGTGTATGAATAAGTAAAATGGTTGATTGGCGACCTAAACATGGTAACAATAGCTTAAGCTGAAGTTAAGATGTTAAAGTAGCCAAACCAAGATAAATATTAGTACACTTCTGGTCTAAATGATTGATTTAATTAGTCAAACGATTTTTTGATTGACAGCTATGTTCTGTCAATTGTGATCTTGACATTTGACAAACAGCACGGAAATAGTGATTAAATATAGTTCAATAATGATCTTAACCCTTGACCCAACACAATCCAAATACATTTCTTGGTTCAAGGACAACATTTGTGTAGGTAACATGGCCCTTGGTCAAATGATTTTTGGATAAGAGGAAGGAAACCATTTTTGATTTAGAACTGCTCCTGATATTATCAATTAGGGGCACAATAAAAGTTCAAATTTGAACACGTAATTTGACCTGAACGACCCAAAAGCAATAGGGCAACTCTTTGGGTCAAGGGCAACACTTTTCTAAAGTTATATAGTTTTAGGTCAAATGATTCCTGATTTAGAACAAAGTAACAAATTAGAAATTGCTCATGCCTCTGCATAATTACTTGACCTTGAACTTGAGGGTATCCAACACAACTTTACCCATGACATAAGAGCTGTTCAGGGGGAACAACTGTGCCATGTTATTTTGAAATCCATCATTTAACGTAGAAGATATGCTTCTGACAAGAATTGGGCACACACTAACACATCCATCCACACTTTCACACAGAGATGTAACTCTAAATCAATGGTTCAGGGGTCAACACTTGTAACTGCCTATATGTTTATAGGCAAATACCAGTTTTGTGCAGAACTATGGATATGCCCATCGCCATTAAATGGAAAATAGATAGATTGATTGAATGGGGTTTAACGCCGCTTTTAACAGTATTTCAGTCAAATTGCGACTGCTGGAGCACCTAACAATGGATTCCTGGTATTTCTCACACCAGTACTACCACTACATCTTTTCCTAGCCTCCAGCTGCTATCCCACTTAAGTTTACGATTATCCACCCATCGGTGAGAGACAAATATCAGAAAGAATATGTGCCGCCGCTGGGGATGGAAGGAAAATTGATAGTCAGAGATGTTGAAATCATTATACCAACTCCATTTTGAAGAGGGGTAAAAAAAGTTGTCTTTAACATGTGCATGACTTCAAAAATCTCATGACAATTCCATATAATCATATTTTTTAGGTCTAACTTATAGGATTACTATAAAAGTTTCCATTACCTCCTGTATTTAACTTTCTGTGAAAAAGATGCATCAATTGGTGGTGGCCCTGTAAACTGTTCAAGTAATCTTGCCTTAACTGAAGGAGGCCATTCTTCTGGAAAAATATCTGCAAGGACAAACAAATGAGACAAAAGGCACCAATGTTTCTGCAGTTTCAAATTAACCCTTGTCATGCTGAAGCCGGATTATTCCGGTTTGGACAGGAGGTATAGTGCAGTCCTATCTTGGTCTACACCTCCTGCTTGAACTTTTCCTGTCATAGAAGTTATGAAATTGATTTTCAAAAGAAATATTGATTATTGAACAAGTACTTTCAGTGCTCTCATCCCTTTGGTTTTACGGCAATTCTGTAAGGGATTTTATACAGCATGACAAGGGTCAATTTCAAACAGCTATACAAATTTTAGAGAAGTACTCTATACTTGGTTATAACCCATTTCCATAAATCATTTTAATGCTCCTCATGGAAAAAGCTTAGAAAAAATGGTGGAAAAAACAATTTCTTCATTATCTAAGATCCTTATCTACCCAAATGATCAAATATTTGAAAATTTCATCAAATGAAAATTGTTGTCTGCAATTTGTTTTTAGTTTAGATCAGTCAAAAGTATTGTCTTGAAATGTGTTAATTTCATATGCATTTTAAGTTCTAAATCAAACAACGAAAATAAAGTCTATAAATTCAAATTGGGTAAAACTTTTGAAGAAGCAAGCAGCTTACAGGCAAATTTTGCTTTTTTAATTCTGAACAAAATTTAACAAACTCTGATCTAAAATAAAAATTTAAGATAGTTTAAAGGAACAAAATTTTAAGTTCTATGCTTAACAGTTTGGATAATGAAGATTCTTAACATTTCATTCGTACTCTGTATTTTTGCAAGCAATTTTACACAAAATTATCTGAGTTGTTTTTCTTGAGAGGTGTCAAACGTGTCACTTTAAGGGAATGGGTTAAAGCTCTAATAAAGCCAGTCACGCTTTATCTTGCTTTTTCATGACCTCAAAAAAAAAAAAGCATTGCGGAAAATGAAGGAATTGCTTCATTATCCACAATACTTTCCTTTCTTAAAGATTAAGTTTTGTTTTAAAGTTTACCAATATAAAATCATCATCGGCAACTTCTTTCAATTAGGACAAGTCTAAAAAATTTTGTTTTGTAATGGATAAGGACTTGCCTTTTTTATTTGTAACTGTTGTCATGGACAATTTTATAAATGTCATCATGTAGTGCAGATACACTAGACATTTACATTTTTCCCAACGTCTGTCTTCTGTGGATGGTAAATTTTCTAGATGGTTCAATATCATCACTGGGTACCTTTACATAAAGACATAAAAGAGATAATGAATGATTTTGTATGATAAAATGCCATATAACCCAATACAGGACGGCAAAATTTCAGACTTATCTAAATTCATAGAAACTACAAATGAAAATCTATAATTTATAAAACTCTGAAAATATTGTGCTTGTAGCTTGGGAAACATTGTTGGAAAAGAAGAAATTGCTTGTTATAAGCAATTTTATCATGTTCACAATGTTTTCTAAAGCTACTTTCATGAGTGTTATAAAAAGGAGAAATTGGTTGGAAATGGTCACCCCAGAACCTAACAACAAAGTTATGAAGTAATTCAAGTGTAATGATTGCAGTCAACATTTGAAATTATAGCAAGGCTTGAAAATTCTATTCATCCTGCACAATTTTTTTCTCTCCTACTTTGGCCATATACACAGGACAAGTTGAATTTAAAACATTTGCATTCTGAAATTAATGTAAGCCTATACATTCTAATTGTGTCGGAAGAGTAAAAATTTTAGGAATTTCAAGCCTTAATTAAGACAAATTTACTTATGGTTTTGGAATCATTGTGGGAAATGCAAACGATTGCTTGTTGCAATCCTTTTTTCCCACAAAACTATTTTGGGGTAATCTCAGGGCAATGAAAACTGATCATTATAGAGGAAAGGTTAAATAGCAAGTAAGAGGATAAAGATGTTTTAAAAGTGTTTTCTTTGATTATTCTCCTCTGAGAAGTCTGAAACTATCACATTGTAGTGGTCATTCTAAAATGTCGTAACTACAGTTTGAATCAAGCTGTAGTTACAATGTTTTAGAATGACAACGACGATATTCATCTAAACATATAATGTTGGTAAAGCCACCAGTACTGTCAGCTCAGCAAATCAGAAAGTTGTCCAAAGACAACTTGTTGAGCCCAATGAACGTTTGACCTTATATTAGATAAAAGCCTTTCTTTATTTTCTATAATGTCAACCAAACAAACAGACATCCAATTTGAACAAGAGCAGGTACCAGTACACGTCTATTCAAAAGGTTGATTGTTGGTAAAACTTCTAAGTTGAAAAGGGGCACTTTTTTTTACAAAATTGTATTTAGTTATTCCAATTGTTGTTATATATTGCCCTTTTGATAGTGAGGACATTCAAGCAAATGTGTTCATTAATACTAGCGGTATTTCAAAATGTCGAGGTTTTCTGATGCAGAAGCAGACAACAACCTGGTCAGAGAAAACAACCAAGCAGTAATTTTAAATTAACAAAATTGAATCATGGGTGATTCTGACATATTAAGCAATTTTCAAGAAATTCTGACATGAAGTGTCCAAGATATAAGCCGACCTTCTATATGAACCTGATTTAAACAAATTCTGTCAAATAGTCCCCGAGACAATAGCCCAACCAAATTTCCATTCATGGTGGCAACATTTCTTCTCAATGGTATAAAAGAATATAATCACAAACTCTGCCTTACAAACAGTATTTTCGATCCTTTATGATGCATAGTTATAGATATGGCTATATTCAATATGTCATCTAAAACCTCTTTTAATCAATTACCAGACAATATGAATTGAGACAAATTCGAAGTGAAAACATAGACGACATCTGTATTTCCTCAGGGCATCGAAAAGTAGGATAGTGTTGTAATAGGTTACTTTAAGGCTGTGAAATATTTTGATGTCCATTAAAAGGTAAAGGCATAAACTTCATACTTTTGTTCCTTTCTCCATTCAGTCACTGTCTTAACATTACAGTCGAACAACTCCTGGGCGGGACCTATCAAATCTGTCATCTCCTGCTCTGTAATAACTGAAATTAGTAAGAGTATCATTTTGTCAGTGGATGATCAGAATGACATAACTAAAGCTTGAATAGAAGGGTTGCTGACCGCGCCCGCTCTTGATGAGATTGTGTGAAGTGTGACCGAGAAATCAATTGCTATTAATTCAAAAACATATGGACAAGGATATGAAGCTAAAAGTTGGTGGGAAACCAAAAGGTCATAAGGTGTAGTTATGAATTAACCCATTCCCACACAATCCCATTTTTTTATGCTCTCCAAAAACTTTGGAAATCATTATGAAAAAGAAGAAATTGCTTGTTACCAGCATTTCCTTCATTATCCTCAATATTTTCTACCTTGAAAGAAGAACATCTTTAAAAAAAACATCACATTTAAATTGTTGTCTGCAACTTCTTTGAATAAGGACCAGTCCACAATGTTATCATCTAGTAATGGCTTAAGGTCTGAATGAATGATGGGAATGGTCAATATTCTTTTTAATTATATACTTTTTAATGATCTGAATTCTTGATCTTGAACTTCCTAAAATTGAGACCAGTCTGTAATTTTGTTGTCTAGTAAAGGGTGAAGAAAAATTCAATAGGGCCCCATTTTCCAACTGATCCTCTCATATTTCTATAGAAACCTTCCTTATGACCCTACAATCATCCTGAGATAGATTCACAAAATCTGATTATATTTGTGAACTAAGTAGGGAAAAAAAAACATTAAAATTCGAATAGGTCCCTTTCCTGTGTTTTCAATTGATCATCCTGAATTTCAATGGGACCTTCCTTATCACATGGAGGAAAGTAAAACACTAAACACTATCCCTATATTCAACTGTATTGTTTTACTGAAGGTTAAAATATCCTCAGCTTTATCCTAATTACATGGAGGAAGGTAGAACACTTAGATGTCATCAGAAATAGCAATACAAACTGTTAGATATAGTAAAGATATCCTCCTGTATATTGGCATCTTTACCATTTAGAGGAAGGTAAAACATTTGGATATCCTCAGACTGACTATACATACCATTAGATACAGTAAAGATATCCTCAGGTTATCTGCATCTTTATCACATAGAGGAAGGTTAAATGCATAGATATCCTCAGATTGATTATACCTAACTTTTGACTATGTAAAGATATCCTAAGGTTTATCTGCATTTTCAAAACATGAAGGAAGGTAAAACATATGGATAACCTCAGACTGACTATACTTACCATTATATATGGCCAAGATATCCTCCTGTATATCAGCATTTTTATCACATGGAGGAAGGTAAAACATTTGGATATCCTCAGACTGGCTATACTTACTATTAGATATGGCAAATATATCCTCAGGTTTATCTGCATCTTTATCACATGGAGGAAGGTAAAACATTTGTAGATCTTCAGAACTCATGAGATCATCTGAAACAAACAAATAAACTACATGTTCTTGGTTGACTTTTGCTGAAAATTTTCTGGCTTGTATTTCTCAACATTAATTCAACATAATTTTTCATTTAGCTTTTTCATGCAATCCAATATCATTGATATGGAATGTGTGTCAAATAGGACAATGCATCTTAAATGTTTATCTTTTCTCACTTCATTTTTCACACCTAATTTTCTAAATCCCAACAATATTGGGATTTTCATGGTTATGAATTAAGTTTAATCCTTTCCTGTTTTGCAAAATTTAAACCTGTCCAAATTCAAAGGAAATAAATTAAGGACAAAAATAAATTAAAGGTGGAATTTATTTGAAAAATAATCATGGGGTTGAAATTACTGTGTAGAAAGAAGAAACTGCTTGTCACAAGAAATTTCTTCTTTTTCCACATTTTTTTCTAAAGTTTTAAAACATGAGGATGTAAAATCCAGGGATTGTACAGGAAAGGGCTAAAATGGTATCAAAAATTACAGTTCAGTAAACGATCTTTCCTTCGAACAATCTTTCAATTACATCAATGCAAATGTAAACTAATATACCTAGTTTTTGTTGTGTAGCAATGGCTGCAGCCTGACCTTCCAATACTGTTGCTTTCAAAACTGTCTTCAAGGATTCTTCCCCAACCTTTGTCTTTTTTCTTGCTTCTGTAACTAACTTGGCTCGTTTACTACCAAAGGAAGTTGTCAGTAACTCTTGCTGTAATGATACAGAGATGTGTGAGCCTTCATAAAGAAAGGGAATAATTCGAGAACTTTAAATGAAAAACATATTGGGCATATGAGGTGAAAAATATTGCGAGGAAAAATAAATTGATTATTACAAACAATTTCTACCGTTCTTACAATAATTTCCATAGCAACTTTTCTTTGGTGCGTAAAAATGTAGGATTCTGTGGAAATGGGTTAAAACCTGTGATTACAAGGGAGAAAACAACATGGATCAATCCTGCAAAATTTTGTTGAAACCTATTGCCTGGTTTCTATAATGTTATTTTGAGAGTAAGGCTAACACAAAGGATGTAATGGTAAATAATCAACATTTTCAGTTCCATCATGAAAATAAAGACATAAAATCTTTCCAAATATTTAGAAGTTTAATGCACTTAAATAGCATGTGTAATGTCTCTGGGCTTCACTGCCTGACACTGCCTCCACATACTGCTAATAAGCCTCCTTATCTTGTTTTGTGGAATTTGATCCCATTCTTCAAGAATAGCCTGTCTGAGTTCCTGTACAGATGCTGTCTGTAACATATCCAAAGCATGCTCTATTGGATTTAGGTGGCTTGTTCCATATTTTGGTCTGAGATGCATGTTCTATGTGCATGTGCATTGTCATCCATCAGAATGAAATTTTTACCACTAGCACCTGCATCTGTGTGAGCATATGTATCCGAGATCTCCTTAGAGCCATCAAGTTGCCATTGCCAATGATGTACAGGTCGGTTTCCCCTGAACACTTACTCCCCCCTAAAATCATGACTGATCACCCGCCAAACTGATCATGTTCTGCCACACAAACTGGAGCAAAACACTCATATGGCATTCTCCATACCCTAGCATGTCTATTGGTAAATTCCACACAAAACCTGGACTAATCTGTAAATAGGACTGGAGCCTAGTCATTTTTTATCCAAGTCGCATGAAGTTTTGCCCATGCTAAACCTTTTGCACATGATATCAGATCAAGGGAACCCGAATTGCAGGTCTTCTTTATCTCACCGAGCATCATGAAACAAATTTCTGATGGTTCTTGGTACTTGAGCGCACACTGGTAGTGTTCTGGAAGTTCCTACATATCGTTGTTGTGCTGTCAAATAAGTGACGTCATGCCAGAACCCCAGAAATCAGTCTTGAACCTCCTTAGTTCAGTGTTCTCTTCCCAAAGCATACAAACGCCTTACATTTCTAGTTTGTAACAAGAGCCATGTCGTACATGGCCATCCCCCGCCTAAAAAGCTTGATAGTAAACTGAAGCCAGTTAGATTTAGGCACTGCATTTCTTCTCAATTAGTTCGATAATAGCTATTATACTTTCAGAGATATGCTCAGATGCTCAGGACAAATCTAAGACTTTAAAACAACAAAAGGCAATAACTCCAAAATTATGCAAGCAAGAGTTGTGGTTCTTATTCACTGCACTTCTCCACAACGAGATCTATCCACCTATGAAGTTTCAAGTTAATAGCTATTATACTTTCAGAGATATGACCCGGATAAAATCTTAGTCTTTAAAACAACAAAGGGCAATAACTCCAAATTATGCAAGCAAGAGTTGTGGTTCTTGTGCACTGCACTTCTCCTCAATGAGATCTATCCACCTATGAAGTTTCAAGTTGATAGTAATTATACTTTCAGAGATATGCTCCGGACAAGATTAGTGACGGAAGGACAGAATGACGGAAGGGCGGAATGACACAATGACGGATGGAGACCATTACTATATCCCCTTCGCCGAAACGGCGGGGGATAATAAACTGATTCACATTCTGGAACCAATACTCTTGGATTTCTCCTTTTCTCATAATGCTTTTAATCTTATTTGTCACTTATTTCCCAATTCTTATTGATTGATTGAATGGGGTTTAACGCCACTTTTAACAGTATTTCAGTCATGTCGAGGCAGCTCGAGCACCTAACAATGGAATCCTGGTATTTCTCACACCAGTACCACCACTACATCCTTTCCTAGCCTCCAGCTGCTATCCCACTTAAGTTTTATGATTATCCACTCATTGGTGAGAGACAAGTGTCAGACAGAATATGTGCAGCCACAGGGGGTCTAACCCATGACAACCCATGGTTGAAGATTAGGAGTCTGGCGCGCTACCGACTGCGTTATGACGGTGGTGACTTCAGAGTTCTTAACATACTTTGAAATGTGGTCAAAATTCTGTCAATTCGGACCAGTCTAAAATTTTTTACCTGGTAATGAGTTGATTAAATGTATTTTTTTTTCCACATCACAAAGTAGGATGATTTCCAATGGTTGAAGGGTGAAAATCAAAGACAACTACCTGTTCAATATAGGACATCTTTTCAGAGGTTTGGTGTGTATCATCTTGTTGATCCTCATCAAATTCTGGAAAATAACAATAGGTGTAAATTTTTTCTTTAGAATATAGACAATAGTAAGACAGAAAACATTCATAATCTGGCTTGTATATGTAACATAAACAAGACCTGCATGAGAAATGCCCTTAATCATATCCTTCATAAAAGCTGGTTTTTTGTGTCCAAAATGGTCAATAGTTAAACTCTTTACCAGATGACAAAACATTAGACTTGTTCAATCCGAAAAGAGTTGCAGATGACAATTTTAGATTTTTTTAACCTTCTGGTTAGAAAACATTGTGTAAGATGAAAAAATTGCTTATTATAAGCAATTACTCATTTTCAACAATATTTTCTAAAGCCTTCCTTTCTTGAGGGCTGTCTAAAAGTTTCATTGTATGATAATGGGTTAAACCATTCCCATACAATGAATCTTTTGATGCCCTGTAACCCATTACCAGACTGCAAAATTTTAGACTGGTCAAAAAAAAGGAGTTGCAGACAATGTTTAAAAGTTTGTGAAAGTTTAGATTTTTTTCACATTTTAGATTGAAAACATTGTTTAAGTAATTTCTTCATTTTGCAAATGCTTTTCTTGAGGGGAAGTAAAAACGTCATTGTGTGGGAATGGGTTAGAAAAAGGGAAATGAAGAAATTTCTTGTCACAAAGATTTTCTTCATTATCACCAATGTTTTCTCCCCCGCCAAAAAACCCCCAAACAATTCAATCAATCAATCAATTCTTTGATTCTATATAAGAATTGGATGAGCCCAGGCAGAGCCCAAATATGACATCATATGAACAAACATGATATAGGTCCCCTATGAGTTGCTGCAAAGCTATAGGATTTCTGGTTTCAGAGAAGATTTTACAGTTTTCCTTCTTTGTTTCAACTTAAAATGGGGTGTGCCCAGATAGAGTCTAAATCTGACCCAAGAGCCACAATTTGAACAAACTTGATAGAGGTTCCATAGGAGGTGTTGCTTACAAAATATCAAACATTCATTCTTCTGGTTTCAGAGAAGAAGATTTTTAAAAGTTTTCCTTCTTTGTTTCAATGTTAAATGGAGTGCGCCAGGGCAGAACCAAAATATGACCCAAAATTTGATAGAGGTATAGAGGTCCCCTAAGAGGTGCTGCATACCAAATATCAAAGCTCTCGGTCTTCTGGTTTTTGAGAAGATGGTTTTCAAAGATTTTCTTATTTTTTCCTTTTTTGTTGCCATGGCTACCAGAGTTCAGGATGTGTTTCAATAATTGAACAATGTTGGAAGAGCTTCACCCAAATAACATCCCTGCCAAGTTTCATCAAAATTGGCTTTCTGGTTCAGGAGGAGAAGATGTGTAAAGAAATTGTTTACAGAAGCACAATGCAGACGCACGACAACAGCTGACATTGGGCAATCACAATAGCTCACCTTGCATCATTGAGTGGAAAGGGGTTAAGTCAGCTAAAAAGAACAGTTTTCAACAAAGCTAATAAATTTTTCATCATTCAGTTCGTTGTTTCAAAATGTTTTCTATAAATCAACTCTTTTTAAGCAATTTCCACATGGTAAAGTTTTAGACCAGTCTAAATTCAAATAAATTGCAAGACTACAACTTTAAGTTGATGAAATTTTATTTTGGGTTAGAAAAAATTGTGGATAATAAAGAAATTGCTTGTGACAAGCAATAAAATTCTTCAATTTCCACAATGTTTTGCAAAGCTTTTATATTGAAGGGCATTTAAAATGTCATTGTGTGGGAAAGGGTTAAAATATCTTCAAATCACAGAATTCCTTTATAAGACGTTACCAATAAGGCTATCTTACCTGGTAAGTGTGGTCTGAACGTAAACATATCAACTTCAAACACTTCCATCTTGCCAGTTTTAGGACAGAAAGCACCCAAATAAGTGGTGTTGCTAAAAAAAACAAAAATTTGGCTGTCAAGCGTCTTGATACAATTACAATTGTGATTTCCACCCACCGATCCATTCAGACAACAGTCTGACACAATTTCCTGTCAACTGAGTAGAAAAAGTTGCTGCTACAGTTTTTATAGTTTTTCAAACATATAACTTTGAGACCTAGTTCTGACTCCAGAGAGTCAACATTTTTTATATTTAACCCATTACCAGAGGGCTAAATTTTAGAATGGTCCAAATTGAAAGGAGTTGCAGATGACAATTTAAAGTTTGTTAAATTCAGATTTTTTTCAACTTTCTGCGTAGAAAACATTGCGGAAAATGAAGAAATTGTTTGTTGCAAGCAATTTCTTTATTTTCCACAACGATTTCCAACGTTTTATATTGAGAGGGCCTTAAACCCATTCCCACTCAGTAACGCTTTTAGATGCCCCCTGGAAAAACAGTCTGACACAATTTCCTGTCAACTTTAGAAAAAGTGGCTGTTACAGTTTTTATAGTTTTTCAAACATAAAACTTTGAGACCTAGTTCTGACTCCAGAGAGTCAACATTTTTTATATTTTACCCATTACCAGAGGGCTAAATTTTAGAATGGTCCAAATTGAAAGGAGTTGCAGATGACAATTTAAAGTTTGTTAAATTCAGATTTTTTTCAACTTTCTGCGTAGAAAACATTGCGGAAAATGAAGAAATTGTTTGTTGCAAGCAATTTCTTTATTTTCCACAACGATTTCCAACGTTTTATATTGAGAGGGCCTTAAACCCATTCCCACTCAGTAACGCTTTTAGATGCCCCCTGGAAAAATGTGTTGGAAAACATTGTGGAAAATGAAGAAATTGCTTATCACAAGCAATTTCTTTATTTTCCTAAATATTTTCTACCCCATAAATAAAAACATCCAAAATTTCAAAAGCTTTGAATTGTAGTCTGCAAATCCTTTCAATTTGGAACAGTCTAAAATTTTGCTGTCTGGTAATGGGTTGAAAGTGTCACTGTATGGGAATTGGTTAGCATAGTGACCTGGTTTTTAACTCCAACTGATTTGATTCAAATTTGTTCAAGACTAAATCAAAATTTAGGTGTGTAAAATATTTTCAGAATATTCAGAAAAATAAGACATGGCCTACATAGAGTGCCTACAAGGTTCTTCTAGAATTTCATCTATTGACCTAGTTTTGACGGAAAGTGACTCAATTGTGAAACTTACCATGCATTTGTCCTTACAAACAGTCTGACTTATTGTCAGGTTGATTGTGACCTCTAAAATAACACAAGCTTTACACAGGATTTGACCTAGTTACCTTGTTGAAGAACCTGAATTACCCAAGTTCTAACTTCAAAATAAGTTTTTTCAATCAAACATTCTGGCAAATTTTCAGGCTGATTGAACATAAATTGAGGCTCCAAAATCACCTATGAGGTTTTCTTAGATTTGACCTTGTGATCTAGTTCAACCGACTACCACACAAAAAATATCAGACTGGTCCAAATTGAGAGAAGCTGCAGACAACAATTTCAAGTTGCTGGAAATTTAATGCTTTTCATCTTTTTGGATAGAAAACATAGTAGGTGATAAAGAAATTTCTTGATACAAGCAATTTCTTCATTTTCCACAATGTTTTTCAAACTTTTTTCTTGAGTGGCACAAGTAGGAGGGATTGTGTGGGAATCAGTATAAAACACAGACAAACGCATTTTTTGACTAGTCAAATATTTCATCATGACCAACAATCTAACCAATATTCAGGATGATTGGTCAAAATGATACTCATGGACCAAACTTTTTTTGTGTGTCTTTTTTTAAGATTTGACCAATTGTCCTAGTTATTGGCTCTAAGTAACCTCATTTCAATCCATTCCAACACAATGACACCCCAAAGAAAAAAAAACTTTGGAAACATTGTGAATATTAAGAAATTGCTTGTGAAAAGCAATCCAATATCATCCACAATGTTTTGTACACTAAAATGAAAAAGATATTTAAAAAATCTGACTAAAACCTTGATGATATGACCCTTAGATGGGTATTGTTGAAAGCTACATGTATACCAGATAAGGGTATTTTAGTTTGAATAGTATGGAAGTTGAGGGTAAATTTTAAATTCATGTTAACCTTTGTCATGTTGAATAAAAAACCTGTTTAGAATTGTACCATAATCAAAGGACTAAAATTAATGTAGGCACTAGTTGCAGTTTCTGTATTTCATTTAAAAACTGATTCAGTAAACAATTCTGGCTTGAAAGGGACAAGCAGGTGGTATAGACTAAGATCAGACTGCACATATGTGCAGTCTGATCTTAGTCTATACCTCCTGCCCAAATAGGAATATTCCAGGTTCAGAATGATAATGGTTAAGATTTGACATACGGACAGACAATCAAACCAGACAGAGAGAAATACAGACAAATTGATACTGGAAAAAAAATATATCCCAAATCTATTGATTGGGGGTAAATAAAAAATATTTTTTAATATTAACATAGTAGCTCCATCTTCATACTGACCTTTGGCAGCCCTCATTGTTGTTGTCATCATAATTCTTTCCAATATAGGTCATACTGCAAGTTTCTGCTGCCTGAATAAAAAAGAGGTGTCTGTCAACAAGTATTGTGGTTGGTCAAAAACTTATTCATATTTCCATGAACAGAATTTTCAGCATGCAACTATTATGTATGCTTGCCCAAAAATAGTTCCATACAAATTGCATCAAATTTGAAAAATATTTGGGTTTTATGCTTGCTGTCATTAAATTATAAGAAATGAAGTATATATATTTGTTTTCATGGAGGTATGAAACAACAAGAGGGCCGTTGGAACTGGGGCGCTCACCTGAGATAAAGGCTCTTTTTCTTTCAACAGTCTAATTTCATGTTAAGGTTAGAATTATGAAACAAGTGGGCCACAATTACATATAAAGACTATGAACATGGGGATCCAAAAAGCTAAATTACAAATTCCAAGGCTTAAGTGCTGATTTGAAAGAAGGAAAAAACTTTTTCCATGGGTTATAATTTCAGAAATAAGAAAGAAGTCTGTGAACTGATGCTTCATGCCTATACCCTACCCCCCCCCAACCCCAACCCCCCTGGGTCCGCCCCTGGAGACCCGAGGATCATGATTTTAGCTATTTTGTAAGAGATCAATATACTGATGCTTCATGCAAAATATCAAGGCTCTACGCCTTCTTGGTCAGGAGGAGAAGACTCTTAAAGATTATTTTGAAATTTCACTTTTGTTGCCATGGCAACCAGAGTTTTAAACAGATTTCAATTCTTTTAGCTATTTTTGAAGGGGACCATCTAAGGAACATTTCTGCCAAATTTGGTTCAAATTGGCCCAGTGGTTTGGGAGGAGATGTCATTTAAAAAATCATTCTTTATTTCTATATATAACACCCCCCCCCCCGGGCCCCGCCACTGGGGACCCAAGGATAATGATTTTAGCTTTTTCGAAAGAGGTCAATATACTGATGCTTCATGCAAGATATCAAGGCTCTACGCCTTCTGGGTCAGGAGGAGAAGATTTTTAAAGATTATTTTGAAATTTCACTTTTGTTGCCATGGCAACCAGAGTTTTTAACGGTTTTCAATTCTTTTAGCTACTTTTGAAGGGGACCACCTAAGCAACATTTCTGCCAAATTTGGTTCAAATCTGCCCAGTGGTATGGGAGGAGATGTCATTTAAAAAATTGTTCTTTATTTCTATATAACCCCCCCCCCCCCTGGGGCTCCGCCCCTGGGGATCCGAGGAACATGATTTTAGCTATTTTGTAAGAGATCAATATACTGATGCTTCATGCAAGATATCAAGGCTCTACGCCTTCTTGGTCAGGAGGAGAAGACTCTTAAAGATTATTTTGAAATTTCACTTTTGTTGCCATGGCAACCAGAGTTTTAAACAGATTTCAATTCTTTTAGCTTTTTTTGAAGGGGACCATCTAAGGAACATTTCTGCCAAATTTGGTTCAAATTGGCCCAGTGGTTTGGGAGGAGATGTCATTTAAAAAATTGTTCTTTATTTCTATATACCCCCCCCCCCCCCGGGGCTCCGCCACTGGGGACCCAAGGATAATGATTTTAGCTTTTTCGAAAGAGGTCAATATACTGATGCTTCATGCAAGATATCAAGGCTCTACGCCTTCTGGGTCAGGAGGAGAAGATTTTTAAAGATTATTTTGAAATTTCACTTTTGTTGCCATGGCAACCAGAGTTTATTAACGGTTTTCAATTCTTTTAGCTACTTTTGAAGGGGACCACCTAAGCAACATTTCTGCCAAATTTGGTTCAAATTGGCCCAGTGGTTTGGGAGGAGATGTCATTTAAACAAGAGGCCCATGAGGGCCTGAGACGCTCTACTGGTTATCAAGTTTTCCGTTAAAGAAATCTGATATTTAAGGAAGTTAATTGCTCAAAGAAGAATGCATAAAGAAAAAAAAAGGGGCTTTATCCCCTTTATCATTTTAAGCAACAATCCTCAAGGCCCCTTTTCCCATGTTTCATGACGGATCCACTCCATTTCCAAAAGAAAGTTACCTTATGACCCTACAATCATTCTGTGAATATTTCATCAGAATCTGACAATAATTGTGGACTTAATCACATAAACAGGATTGTTTTGAATGAAAATCAATAAGGCCCCTTTTCCTGTGTTTTCTGATGGATCAATTTCATTCCAAAAGGAACTTTCCTTACAACCCGACAATTGTCCTGTGAAATTTAAAAGACAACTTGATAATGATTGTGATCTTCATCACATACACAAGAATGTTTTGAATGATAATCTGTAAGGCCCCATTTCCTGTGTTTCAAATGCCACAATTATTCCATGCATCTTTGAAGAGAATCCAATAAAACTGTTGACTTTATTGAGTTAACAAAGATATTAAATTCAAGTTCTCATAGGGCCCCTTTTCCCGTGATATTTTACTGTTGGTTTTATCATTCTATGAAAGTTAAAAGTGAATCCGATGAAATATTGGAAATTCATTATGTTTACTAGAATATTTAAAAAAAAAAATCATATGTCCCCTTTTTACATGATACTTGATGGATTGTACCCAGTTCTGAAAAGAACCATCTTAGTATTTGTACAATCATTCTGTGAAATTTTGAAGTGAATCCGGTGAAATCAAGGGACATCAATGTGTTAACCAGAATATTTAAGAGAGTTTTTTTTTATAAGGCCCCTTTTTATGTGACCCTTGCTATAGCCAGATCCATTGTCTAAATCAACAATTGGAATGATGGTACAATCAATCTGTTTAATCTGTGGAATTTATTGTGTTAATGAGTTTATAGTGAAATATTCATAGGTCCCCTTTTCTCATGATACTGTACAGAACAAACCAAATTTCAAAAGGAACAATTCTAATGAAGGTAGAATCATTCTTTAAAAGTTAAAGAGAATCAATTAAAACAGTGGACTGAATTGTGTCAAGAATTTTTGTAATTAAATCTTCATAAGGCCCCTTTTTCTGTGAAACTTAACAAATCAGACCCAATGTACAAAGGAACAATCCTAATGATAGTTTGAAGAAAATGATAAAGACTGAGGACTTTATTGTAATAATGATGTTTTGTAATAAAATTTTTATAAGGTCCCTTTTCTTGTGTCACTTAACCAATCAGACCTTATTTACAAAGGAACAATCCAAATGATGGTACAATCATTCTATTAAAGTTTGAAGAGATTCTGATAAAGACTGAGGGCATTGTTGTGTTTATGAGGATTTGGTAATACTTTTTCATACAGCCCCTTTTCCTATGATACTAGACAGATCAGGCCCAATTTGGAAAGAAACAATCCTTATGATGGTACAAACTTGAAGGATACTTGAAGGATCTGGTCTCATGTCAGCATCAACAATTGTGATTATTGTACAATGATTCTGTGAAGGTTTGAATAAAATCCAATGAAAGCTCTGGACTTGGTTACAAGGATTATAGATAAAATTCTCTAAAGGCCCCTTTTCCCATGATACTAGACAGATCACGCCTAATTTGAAAACAAAGAATCCTTATGATGGAATAATCATTCTGTGAAAGTTTTAACAGAATCTGATGAAAACTGTTGACTTTATTGTGGTACAATGATTTTAAAATTAAATTTCATAATGCTCCTTTTCCTGTGATACTTGACGGATCAGGTCTAATGCAAACATCAACAATCATTATTATTGTACAATTATTCTGTGAATCTTTGAAGAAAATCCGATGAAAGCTCTGGACTTGGTAACAAGGATTTATAAATGAAATTTTCATAAGGCCCCTTTTCCTGTGCTTCTTGACAGTTCAAACCCTGTTATGAAAAGAATGATAGTTATGACCTTCCAATCATTCTGTGAAATTTTCAACAAAATCTGATCAAAACTGTGGGCTTTATTGTGTTTTTATTAATTGAATTTTCATATAGCCCCTTTTCCCATGTTACTTGATGGATCTGAACCAATTCCAAAGGGAACTCTTCTTACAAAAGTATAATTATTCTGTTTGAGTATAAAGACAACCCCATCTCATCTGTGGACTTACAAGCATTAATTAAGATTTTTTAATTGAATTTTCCTAAGGCCCCTTTTCCTATGTTTCTCAATGGATCAGACCCAATTTGAAAGGAACAATCCTTATGATGGTACAATCATTATGTGAAAGTTTGAAGTCAATCAGGTGAAATCTAGGGCCATTACATGTTAACTAAGATTTCTTTTATTAAATTTTCATAGGGCCCCTTTTCCCATGAAACTTGATGGATCAAACCTACTTCCAAAAGGAACAATCCATTTAATGTAATAATCATTCTGGGAATGATTGAAGAGAATCCAATGAAAACTATGGACTCTATTGTGTTTTCGAGGACTTTTTCAATCCAGTTTTAATCGGGCCCCTTTTTCCCGTGGTCCTTGACTGATCATACCAAATTTTGAAAGGAACAATTCTTATGATGGCACAATCATTCTGTGAAAGTTTGAAGTCAATCAGATGAAAACTATGGACTCTAAAGTGTTAACAAAGATCTTTGACTTAATTTTTAATAAGGCCCCTTTTCCTATGTTTCTTGAGGAATCATATCCGATTCCAAAAGGTACAATCCTTATGATGGTACAATCATTCTGTGAAAGTTTGAAGAGAACCTGTTGTAAATTGTTGGCTCTAGATTATTAATGAGAATTTTTTATAAAACATTTCATAAGGCCCCTTTTTCCTGTGTTTCTTGAAGGATCATACCAAATTTCAAAAGGAATAATCCTTATGATAGTACAATCATTCTGTGAAAGTTTGAAGGGAATCCGATGAAAACTATTGACTCCAGAGTGTTAACAAGAATTTTTTAATTAAATTTTCATAAGGCCCCTTTTCCCCTGTTTCATGACAGATCAGACCCATTTTCGAAAGGAACAATCCTTATGATTGCTCAATCATTCTGAGAAAGATTGAAGAGAATCCGATGAAAACTGTCGACTTAATCGCGTAAACGAGGATTTTTAATTGAGATTTTAATTGAATTTTCATAAGGCCCCTTTTCCCATGTTTCTTGACGGATCATACCCAATTTTGAAAGGAACGATCCTTATGTTGGTACAATCCTTCTGTGAAAGTTTGAAGAGAATCCAATGAAAACTGTGGACTTAATCGCGTAAACGAGGATTTTTAATTGAGATTTTAATTGAATTTTCATAAGGCCCCTTTTCCCATGATTCTTGACGGATCATACCCAATTTCGAAAGGAACGATCCTTATGTTGGTACAATCCTTCTGTGAAAGTTTGAAGAGAATCCAATGAAAACTGTGGACTCTATCCCATAAACGAGGATTTTTTATGGAATTTTTATTAAATTTTCATAAGGCCCCTTTTCCTATGTTTCTTGACGGATCATACCAAATTTCGAAGGAACGATCCTTATGTTGGTACAATCATTCTGAGAAAGTTTGAGGAGAATCCAATGAATACTGTGGACTCTTTCTCGTAAACGAGGATTTTTAATTGAATTTTTAATGAATTTTCATAAGGCCCCTTTTGCCATGTTTCTTGACGGATCATACCAATTTTCGAAAGGAATGATCCTTACGTTAGTACAATCATTCTGTGAAAGTTTGAAGAGAATCTGATGAGAACTGTGGACTCTATCGCGTAAACGAGGATTTTTTAGTTAAATTTTCATGAGGCCCCTTTTCCTGTGTTTCTTGACAGATCATACCAAATTTCGAAAGGAATAATCCTTATGATGGTACAATCATTCTGAGAAAGTTTGAAGAGAATCCGATGAAAACTGTCGACTTAATCGTGTAAACGAGGATTTTTAATTGAATTTTAAATTAAATTTTCATAAGGCCCCTTTTCCCATGTTTCTTGATGGATCATACCCATTTTCGAGAGGAACGATCCTTATGTTGGTACAATCATTCTTAGAAAGTTTGAAGAGAATCCAATGAAAACTGTGGACTCTATCCTGTAAACGAGGATTTTTAATTGAATTTTTAATGAATTTTCATAAGGCCCCTTTTCCTGTGTTTCTTGAAGGATCATACCCATTTTCGAAAGGAAGTATCCTTATGTTGGTACAATCATTCTGTGAAAGTTTGAAGAGAATCTGATGAGAACTGTGGACTCTATCGCGTAAACGAGGATTTTTTAATTAAATTTTCATGAGGCCCCTTTTCCCGTGTTTCTTGAAGGATCATACCCATTTTCGAAAGGAACGATCCTTATGATGGTACAATCATTCTGAGAAAGTTTGAAGAGAATCCGATGAAAACTGTGGACTCTATCGCGTAAACGAGGATTTTTAATTGAATTTTTAATTAAATTTTCATAAGGCCCCTTTTCCCGTGTTTCTTGAAGGATCAAACCCATTTTCGAAAGGAACAATCCTTATGATGGTACCATCATTCTGTGAAAGTTTGAAGAGAATCCGATGAAAACTGTGGACTTTATCGCGTAAACAAGGAAAAGTTTAACAGACGGACGACGGACGGACGCATGGACGCCGGACGGGAAAAAGCCATCGCTATAGCTCTAGTGGCCTTCGGCCAGTAGAGCTAAAAATTGTTCTTTATTTCTATATAACCCCCCCCCCCCTGGGGCTCCGCCCCTGGGGATCCGAGGAACATGATTCTAGCTATTTTGTAAGAGATCAATATACTGATGCTTCATGCAAAATATCAAGGCTCTATGCCTTCTGGGTCAGGAGGAGAAGATTTTTACAAATTATTTTAAAATTTTACTTTTGTTGCCATAGCAACCAGAGTTTTTAACGGTTTTCGATTCTTTTAGCTACTTTTGAAGGGGACCACCTAAGGAACATTTCTGCCAAATTTGGTTCAAATTGGCCCAGTGGTTTGGGAGGAGATGTCGTTTAAAGAAATTGTTGACGGACCAAGCACAACGCACGACGGACGCCGGACAAAAGGGGATCACAATAGCTCACTTGAGCACTTTGTGCTCAGGTAAGCTAAAAAGCGTTATCATACTGTATTTATGTTTACATTATACAAGTGTGTGAAATATTAGATAACTTAGACCATAGATTCAAAAGCTACTCAAAAGCTATGGGCAAGATACAATTCTGACCCTTGACCCAATGTTACAAGGTTGTCCCTTGGGACATGAGTTCGAATCAAACTTTTTCGAGGTAATATAATCAATATATGAAGATAATATTAATGGGAATTCTGTATTCCAAGACCAATATAGGAGAAAGTTTTATTTAAATATTAAAGATAACATCATGCATCTCTTAATCAGTGGTGTGGAAATACAGATTTTCTCCACTTGTGCCCGGACAAGTAAGACATGACTTCTTCTTGACCAGAATTTAATTGAGTTTGCCTGCAAAAAAAGAGGTCCTATAAATGTTTAAAAAAAAACAAACCCTGTGTTGTAAATGAAGAAAATGCAGGGACCCTTTCTCTACTCACTACCTTTCAATATAAATATGATAAGTTTCAAACATTTAATTAGTTTTCTTTGAGATTCTTTTTGTTCCACTCCAAAATTTGCCCTGCTGCAATCTTCTTCTAGACTAGTGGCCTTGAAAAGTAAACTTGTCCCCAAGTAGAGAAGCTTATGTCAGACAAGTCGGGCATGAGAATTCCATACCCCTATTAATCTGTTACCAAGTCATAATATGATATCAGACAAATTCTAAGTAGAAGACAAATTTCTATCCTGGTCTAAACTGAAAATGATTAAACTGATTGATTGAATGGGGTTTAACGCCACTTTTAACAGTATTTAAGTCATATCGCGGCAGCTGGAGCACCTAACAATGGATCATGGTATTTCTCACACCATTACTACCACTACATCCTTTCCTAGCCTCAAGCTGCTATCCCACTTAGGTTTACAATGAAAATGATTGAACATATCAAGTAAATAAAACCAAACAACTTAACTATTACCACGCTGAATAAAATAGTTTTCAGAATGAAAGCATTGGAAACAAACACTATCTGAGTCTCAAAATGTCTTTTGAAATCCAATTTTAATCACAACTTTGGCTTGAAAATGACAAACTGGCAGTGAAGACTAAAATTTGTCTGTGCATATGTGCAGGCTAACCTTTTCGTCTATATTACCTTCAAAAAAGGAATATTTCAGGTTCAATATGAATGAGTTTATTGTTTTTAAGGTAGAAAAGCCCATGCAACATACAAAAATTCTTCAAGCAACATTCTGCACATTAAAATGCTACAAAGAAGTTGTATGAAGATGTGATGTATAATGCAAATTGATGCCACTATCTGAATTTTGATGCAAGAATTTATAGATTCCAATTTTCCTTTATTCCTTAATATCATGGTTGTTAAATTTTTCAGATAAATGGGTGAAGAATATTTAAACCGTTCCCATGCAATGATGCTTTTTAATGCCCTCAAGAAAAGCAAATGGGAAAACATTATGTAAAACTTATTACAAGCATTTTTTTTACATTTTCCACATTGTTTTCTACCTAGAAAGTTAAAAAAAATATAAAATTTAATCAAGTTTGACTTGTTGTCAGCAACTTCTTTCAATTTGGACCAGTCTACAACTTTCTCATGGGGTAATGGGTTAAGAATCATACTCATTACCATTATTTGTTTCTTTTTTGATGCACTCCCATGCTCTTCATACATATGACATCTTGCTAACTCAGTTCTGTCCCTTTTGATCTGTCCATGTGTGAAAGTGCCTATACAAGAAAAAGAAGCAGGCCATAATTATCAGTAGTGTCAATAGTTTTTCTTGACTCACAGAACCTTTTATGGTTGGGTAACTCAGAATTCAGTTTCTTACAAGTTCAGTGTGTGGTCAAAGTTCTAGAAAATATTCCAAGCCGCTACCAAGGTGCACAATTACTGGCATTGATTTACTTGATTCTATGGTGTTGACTGTACTATATGTCCAGTTCAATCCCTTGTCTATACCTATGTATCTACAGGGTTTTCCATTGGCATGAGAATTTGGGGGTCATTGTGACCCCTATGCCTTCAGAACTGGGGGTCTTTTCTCCAATTTAGGGGGTCAAATCTGAAAGACTGCTGGAGACTACAAGCATTCAAAAAATAACAAAGGAGACATGAAAGACGAAAGTTCGTACAGCCAGTAGTGAAAGGATTATTTTTTTTTTTCATTTTAATACACGGGTCACGCAGCATTTCACCATCTGCGAATTTAAGCCAACTGAAGGTTTTTAACCATTTCTGACAGAAAGACCTCCCGGTCTTTTTCGAATACGGGTTTCATCATCAGACTCTCACTATCAGTGCTCTCTGTGGTAGTCTGATTGCCATGACTGCCCGATGCAGACGAGAGGAATATCGACATCTTTGTTTGATGCGACATTTTTACATTTTCTAGTAGTCGGGTAAACAATATGTTTTATCACCGGAAACAGAGTCTGAATTTGATAAAAATCACTATAACCCGTCTACATATTTTATCTGTCAACTAAAAATAGAACAGGATATTGCTATAAATAAATGTTGGAAACCCAAATTACCGACAGTCGCTAATTTGATTGATTGTCGTAACTCAGATTTCTAAATGATTTATTTCAACTTTTTAGCCTTTACCGACGATTCTATTCATAAAGAATTAGGTTTTAAAACTTGCGTCATTTATGACGCACAGGTAAAATTTTTAAGGGTCATTTGTTTTGAAATTGCGACAATGACGCACGAATTTTGCGTCATGGAAAACCCTGGTATCTAGTATAGAAAAGTTTCAAATGTTACAAGTCCTAGTGACTGTAACTGGGAATCTTACTTTGCTTCAAACAACCATTATGACTATATGCACTTTGCTGGTTAGGTCAGCTTTATGTTCAAAAGTTCTTAAATAGGGCTGACTATCAGCTTAGAAAATCTCTATTGCAATAGTTTACTATCCCATTATTGATATAGTGATACTACCACTATTGTCAGAAATCAATCACGTTAAATCGGGATACTGAATGTCAGGTGTTTACGTTTTGGGTGGTCTTGCAAATTTGACATGTTCCCACTGTTTTAGGATTGTGTAGCATAGTCTACAGGTGACTCTCTTTTAATCAATGTTTTCGCCTTCCTTTACAAAGCCCACTTGGTCTCAAGCACAGGCCTTTCCATTTTTGTTTTTCACCATCTCGAAATTTGCAGCCATGTCAGACCTCAAAAATACGTAAAACAAAATAACTGGATTAGTGTGTTGAAGTAAGTAATTAATTATCATAATTATTCGATTATCATTTATAATTGTTTTATTTTTATTTTTTGACAATTTTGGCATTGAGAATTCATAAAACATTGATAACAAGTCTTAACTAAACGTGCATTTGGGTTTTTTTTGTAAAGAAATTCAGATAGTTGGTAACAATTTAAGTTTGTAAATTGAATAGGCAACATTGTAGATAATGAAGAAAATTTCTTGAAACAAGTTTTTTTGTCATTTTCCAAAATATTTCCAATTCTCTTTTCCTGCATGAAAAAGAGAGGATGTAAGGTAAAAGGTTCAAGAAATAATCATTGTCCATACTTCAAATCCAAGAATAATATTCAATGATGACTTCTAACGTATTATTTACTATATTAAATGGGAAGAACATGTCAGAAATGTTTGTACGCTGTAGTAACTCTATTTAGTTACAATATGAATACAATACACCACACAAGCCCAGTAGGTATTTATCACTGATAACAAAATTAAAGCAAAAGTAATATGTATCATTGCAAACAAAGGCTTAGAGGAATCCTCCTTTCTATAGTCTTCAATCTTTCCCGCAAAGAACTGAAAATAAGTAACAAAAAGCAATGTGATGCCTGTCACTTTATCACATGATACGAGTTGACTATGATTTTCACTTTGGGTACGAGTTGACAAAATTGTGTACGAGTTGACTTGGCTACGAGTTGACTGGTTGCCAAGAGTAAGGCGACAGACAGAATTATCGATTTATAAGATTCATAATTAGTTAAGGAAGAAACCTAATTGAACTCTTTGTCTTCCATAGAAATTTTCATCACAATCAAAAACTATTTGAGCCGTATCCATCGCGAGTTGTCTGAAAATTGGCACTCATGGATCTCCTGTATAAATCGCAGTGTTTTGGAATATTGCTAAAGATAGACTGGTTAATTTTTAAAAGTGTAGACTGAACAGAAAACATCTAAGCTTCGAAAGTTACTGAAAACAACCACAGCATAATTCTCTCTAAATAAGTCTTTGTCACAACACTAATATGATAACTAGATAAAGGGTTACTTGAGGTACCACTTTTTTTCTGGCTTACATGATTCCCGACAAAAAGCTCCTATCCTTTTCCTGTTTTTTGAAATTGTAAAATGGTCCATATTCAAAAGTTTTGCAGACGACAATCTAAAGTAAAACTTATTTGAAAAAATAATCATTCAGTAAGATAGAAAATATTGTGGAAAAAGAGGAAATTACTTGTTACAATCAATTTCTTCTTTTTTCCACAATGCTCTCTAAAGCATAAAAACATAGGAACGTAAATACAGGGAATTAAACAGGAAAGGGTTAATGCAAGTGAACCCCCTACAGAAAAATAGCGTTGTAATCAAAGAGCCTTTAAAAAAAAGAAACCGTGAAAGTCTAATTTGCTCTCTGAATAAGTCTTGTCACAAAACTGATATTTTAAATAGATAAAGTGTTAAAGAGTTACTAGAGGTTCCATTTTTTTCTGGCTTACATGATTCCCGACAAAAAGCTCCTATCCTTTTTAACGCTTTAGAAATTGTAGACTGGTCCAAATTCAAAGGTTTTAAAGACGACAATCTAAAGTGAAATTTATTTGAAAAAATAAACATTCAGTAAGATAGAGAACATTGTGGAAAAAGAAGAAATTGCTTGTAAGCAATTTCTTCTTTTTCTACAATGCTTTCTAAAGCATAAAAACACAGGAACATAAAAACTAGGAATTATCAGGAAAGGGTTAATGAAAGTGACCCCCTACCGAATAATTAGCGTTGTAATCAGATAGCCTTTCAGAAAAAGAAACTACGAAAGTCTAATCTATGAACAAATAATACGCAAAACTAAAAGTTTTGTGGCATTCTGAGCCTAAGCCACATAGAACATTTTCCGTTGCATGCCGTATGCGAACACATGTTCTATCAATACCAGAATTATATTGGAAACGTTTAGGCCTATAGTGTCAATCATATTTAAATGGTGATTCACCACGATCGAATTCTCGATTACACACACGTAGATTAGTGGTACATGGAATTGACGGATTACTGCGCCTGTCAATCAATGGTCCAATGGACCAATCAAATCATTCATTCAACCCGGAATTGAACTTTGAACCCCTACATTAGCAGCTATTTTTGTAAAACATCATAAGCATAAAGTATGTAAGTTTGGCGACTTAAACGTCGTTACTGCAGCTTATTCAAGCTATAGTGACGACGCTTCGGTCGCCATCCAACCATTTCACTTCTCTGTTACATGAAGGCCCAGATTGATATGAATTTTGCAAGATAACGCCGTTTAACCCATTCCAACTCAATCCCTCCTTTTTACGCCCCTCAAGAAAAAAGCTTTGGAAAACATTGTGGAAAATGAAGAAATTGCTTGTATCAAGCAATTTCTTCATTATCCACAATGTTTTCTATCCCAAAAGACGAAAAAATTCAAAATTCCATCAACTTGAAATTGTCGTCTGCAGCTTCTTTCAATTTGGACCAGTCTAAAATTTTGCTGTGTTGGAATGGGTTAAAACCGGAGCGGAACTTCCTGTCAGAGTCGGGACCAACGGAGTAAGTGGGCGGGGTCAGCGATTTGTCAATTGACGGATCACGTGTGTCAAACTAAATGGCCGCTTTAAAATTCGGAAGGCCAATCATGACTTAACCCTTTCCTGTTTATCAAATTTTTAGACTTGTCCAAATTGAAAGAAGTTGCAGACGACGACTAAAAGTGAGTGTAATTTGAAAAGTAACTGGCTTACAGGGTAGAAAATATTGTGGGAAAAGAAGAAATTGCTTGTTACAAGCAATTTCTTCTTTTCCCACAATGTTTTCTCAAGTATAAAATCACAAGGACGTAAAAAGCCAGTGATTATACAGGAAAGGGTTAAGCGAACAATAAAATTTGAAGCGTCCAATCTATGTTAAGCATGTTTTGTTGGTCTGGCGACAGTGGCATTCATGTCGCCAACCAACAATTTGCGTTTTTTGTTGTCGGTGTAATTGTTGTTGTTGCTTTTAGATTATCTCTTTCACGATATAATGATTAAACAATTATAACATAAGTCAAATTGTCAAGTAAGAGGTCAGTGGGCGTGGCTAGTCTGATCATGAGAGAAAGAGACTATCAGGAAACATAGAAATATGGGCCCCAAGTGAACAAAAATTGTTAATCATTGCTGGTCCTATATAGGATATTCTCAGTTCAGCTGACTAACATAATTGACCAATCGCGGCTGTCAATAAAATAACCTGTCGACCAATGAAATCACCCATTTACACCAGTTATGGGTTTTGAACTCTGACACTGGGCGCCATTTTGTTTACCCATTGTGTTGGTTTGGCGAGTTAAGCGGGGTAACTATAGCTTATTTAAGCTGTAGTTACGACGTTTAGGTCGCCAACTAACTATTTTATTTTTGTTACATGTTACTGGCGATATATTTTTCAGAAAAGCGCCGTTTAAAATCGAAGTGGGACTTCCTATCGGAGTCAGTGGGCGTGGCCAAATGAGTAAGTGAGGGGCCAGCGATTTGTCCATTAGATACCCAACACATGCAGTGATTTCAGACTGTTACAGAGTGAGAGAGAGAAAGAGAGAGAGAGAGAGAGAGAAAGATAGAGGGAGAGAGAGAAGGAGAGAGAGATTCCCAGTAAACATAGGAATATGGGTTCAATATGGGCAGGAACTGGTCAAATTCCCACACTAGACCCTTGCTGGTCCCGTGTTTTAAATTTAGCCCATATATGACCCATATCTAGGACCCATATTGATGGGTTGAAAATGCTAAAAAGGGCAAAATGAAGAAAGGGCAAAGTTCCAAAATTTCAATGTCTTTCGACCTATATTATTGCTCCAATAGAATATTCTGATGGCCCTCAGCACGTGTAAATGTGGTATCAAACATCAATACATCAATAAACAAAACTCTTGTGACAGAAAATCAAACGGCGTAAACTGTAATTGCAAAGTTTGAAAAGTGATTTGGATTTAATTTGTGTGAGCTTCGAAAGTATCTAGATACAGTTTCCATGAACCCCACCCCTCAATTAATGTCTGAAACTTTTTCATTGAAAAGCTGTATATGTCTACTTTATTTGTGTATACTTGTCCAAACTGTTGCCAATAACAAATGTTCGTGTCTATCTTTGAACACAAGGGTCCTTCATAGACATTCTAATACCAACGTTGCGCCACAATCTTACCATTCAGATAGGTCCATAAATATGGTAAGGGAACCCCTAAGGTCGATGGGCATATTATGGCCCACATCGGTCCAAGACCCATATACGTTGTCCACACGGGTCACTTATTAATCTCATTTGCTCATCTCCCCTGGGTCTAAGACGGCCAGTCCATTTTTTTGATCCATATAGGTCCTCAAGTGGGTCACATTTTTTTTTTTTTTTTTTTTGCTGAATAGGTTTTAAGTTGAACAATTTTTGGACATCCAATGGAAAACGTAGTGAATGTAACAAGAAACTTTTAGTTGTCACTTGTAAGTTTCCCCCTTTCCCCCTTCAGACTGGCACCACAACAAGGGTTTGTGTGCTGATAGATAAAATGCTGTTATCTTTTGTATGGTTTATTCACCATTCAACAGATTTAGGGTCCGTGATAGTTTCAAGACGGCGCTTTCAGTCTAACGGGTCATGGGATGAAAAAATAAAATTGTCACGTGAACTTTCATTTGGCGTTGAGTAAAAACGTGACTTTGTCCAAGTTTGCCAGGTTTGCCAGTCCTTGTGCGTATTCACACAATTTCAAATCGGAATGTTCAAACATTCGTTTAACGACCGCATATCACAACTTTTTAGAACCAAGGTACAAAGTACCTCGGTAAACGTATACATGATAATCACCGCTGTAAAATCTAATTTTGAAGAAAAAAATGTATTTCGAAATATATTCACGACCATTCTCGGTTTACTTGACAGACTGAAACAACTAGATTCTAAGTTTCGATCCATTATTACTACAATAATTTCATCTTCGTCAATTTTATCTTCATCATCACTATTTTTTTTTTTTTTTTTTTTAATATTGACATTATTAGAGAAATATCATTAAAAGCTTTTAAATTGCCATCATTCATAAAATCATTACCATCTTTATTACTTTTTACCCATTCCCACACAATTCCGTATTTTGACGACATCAAAGAAAAAGGAGTTGGAAAGCATTGTGGAAAATGAAGAAATTGCTTGTTACCCCAGATGACCGAGATCTTTACTATTTTTTTTTTGTCAACTTGAAACTATCGGCAGCAAGTTCTTTAAAATTGGTTTGTCTGTTTGTTTGAATGAGGTTTAACAGCTTTTCAGTCATAACGCGGCGGTGGGGCACCTAGCCATGGATTCGTGGTACATGTATTTTTCACACCGGTACTACCACTACATCCGAGCCTCCATCTGCTCATCCCACTTACCACCCATTGGTGGGAGACAAATGTCGGAAAGGATATTTAACGCGACCCTTATTCTTCCAGTTTTAACCAACTTCGATTTGTCGTCTGCAACATATGTCAATTTGGACTAGTCTAAAATTTTGTTGTTTGGGAATGGATTAAAGTGCAATACCGATGATAGGTCACCATTACGAAAAGACCAATTTTTGCTAGAACGTTTTCATCCACGTGAATTGAGTTAGATAAATACAACTGATAAGGGATCTATACAAGACACACTTCTATCTCCTGGAAAAAAGAAGTTTGTTTGAATTATTGTCATGTCAATAATGAAGATTTTGGCGCAAATTCAGGTAGAATGATAATGTCTTATTATAATAATAATGTTCATTGTGTAATAATTAACCCTTTCCTGTAGAATCACTGGTTTTTACGTCCCTGTTTTTATTTTAAACTTGGGAAAACATTGTGGAAATTCCACAATATTTTCTACCCTACTGAATGATTATTTTTGAAATAAATTCGACTTTGAATTGTCGTCTTCAAAACCTTTGAATTTGGACCAGTCTAAAATTTCATAAAACGGGAAAGGGTTAAAAGATCGATGGACCCCATCCACTGACCTCCGACAGGAAGTTCCATTTCGACATTCATCGGCGTTATTTTGCAAAATTTATGATCAGTAACATGTAACGTAGCAAACAAGTGGCGACACAAACCTCTCAACTACAGCTTGAATAAGCTGTATTTACGACGTTTTTGTCGCCGAACCAACTAAAACGCTTCACATAAATGTAGACCAATGTAGGCGATCAAAGTTCGCTCCCGAACTGAATGAATGAATTGACTGATCGATTGATTCTTTGATTGACAGTTGCGATCTATGGATTACTGTTTCTATTATAATCTAAATATTCATAGATATTCTTTGATATTATTATTATAAAACTTACAAAGACCATAGTTACTCACCGTTAACCCATTGCCACACAATCCAACACTTCTTTGTCCAAAAATAAAACACTGTCGGAAAAGGTAACTGATTGTAACAAGAAACTTCTACTTTCTTCTTTATATTGCTTTTATTGTTTAATTTACACACACTTAGAACTGTAGTAAGTGACCTCTTTCAATTTGGACAAGTCGGAAATTTTGTGATCTGACAGTGGCTTATTGGCGAAATATGAAGAAACGGGCGAAAGAAAGAAATAAGTATAATCAGCGAAGTTTGTGTGTGTTTCCGTTTATCTATCGTTACTACCGTAGCGACATGTCAATATGAGCGACGCCCCCAGAAGACGGTTAATTGTTACGAGGGAAAGTGCAAGGATACAGGATGAAACTGCTGAGAGCTCCGTCTGGTTCTTTAACGTGCTCGATGGATAGCGCCGTCACACGGGGCCTCTGTTTAACGTCTCATCCGAAAGATGATTTGTTTGTAAGTTGATAAGTCCAGCCCAAGGCTTGAACCCGTGATCTTGAGGTTTGAAGTCAAGTGCTCTACCAACTGAGCTAATCGGGCTGACAAAGAGCGAAGTTTATTTTTTGCAGAATATTTTATTTAAATTTGGATAACACAAGCAATTGACCAATCGCTGGCCCTGCCCACTGATTGATTTGGACCAGCCCATTGAATCCGACAGGAAGTTCCGCTTCGGTTTTTTAAGGGTGATATATTTTAAAGTTTATGGCCAGTAGCTTGCTACAAATAACTACAGCTTACGAAGTTTAAGGCGCAAAACCAAAAAAAAAAAAAAAAAAAGGTTGACAAAAATGGCGCCCTATATAGGAATTCAAACTGGACGTCCAGTCTAAATGAATGATTGGTCGACCTATTATTTGATTGACAATCGCGATTGGTCAATTGTGAATCCTAATGCGTAAAAAAGGATCTCCCGGGAAAGTGCGAAGAAAATAAAACATGGTTTGACGGCATGGCCTGCCCAGCCTCGAAAGGGATCGAAATCACTCGCCTTTTGACAATTTTTATCCAGATTTTTCGAGGGGGAAAATCTGGGTATTAGATTGGTGGATGTCGTTGGCGAGCTGGCGAAGTTCAAAATTACTTGATTGGTCTATCGACTGCTTGGTTGAGAACTGCGATCCGTCAGTTAGACTTTCCTACGTCTTTTATCCACCGTGATTTTTTTCAGGTACTCTTCGTCTGGTTATCTAATGCATTCATCCTATCGGACGCCCAGGGTTGCATGACCCCTCCCCCAGCTTCAAACTTTACAAATGAACGCTACAACGGGCTATGGTATGAAATAGGTAATATCAAGATTTTCATTTTCTCACAATAGGTATTTGAACGTGATCGGGGAGGTTTTTTGTTTGTTTATTCTTTCCTTTAAAATCCCTGGTTTTTACGTCCCTGTGATTTTATAATTGAGAAACACTGTAGAAAAAGAAGAACTTGCTTCAAGAAGCAATTCCTTCTTTTTCCACAATATTTTCTACCCTACTGATTGGTTATTTTCTGAATTCAATCCACTTTGATTTTTCGTCTGCAAAACCTTTTAATTTGGACAGGTCTAAAATTTTGAAAAGCAGAAAATGGTAAGATCGCAAGCTGAAGCCAATTCCCTCTTATTCTTGTCGTACTGCTACAGCTTCCACATTTAGTCCGTGCCAACAGCTTCCAATTGAACAATCGCTGGCTCCCCCCCCCCCCCCACTGACTCCTTAGGCCCGCCCATTAAGACCGACAGGAAGTCCCGCTTCGATTTTTACTGGCGTTACTTTGCAAAATCTATGGCCAGTAGTATGTAACAAAAAATAAAATGGTTGGCTGGTGACCTAAACCTCATAACAACAGCTTGTATAAGCTGTAGTTACGACGTTTAATTCGCCAAACCAACAATAAAGGTTAACCAAAATGGCGGCCATTGTTGGAGTTGAAAAGCTCAGGTCCAGGCCGAATAAATGATTTGATTAGTCGGTTACTTCCTTGATTGACAGCCACGAATAGTCAATTGACGGACCCGTCTGTCAAAATATTAACCAACCCATCAAATAATTCATTTAGTTCGAAAGTGAACTTTCGCGAAAGTCTTAACAATGTCGATACTTTTCGTCCTTCTTTTTGAGGTTCCTTTTCGCATGAAAGGTCACATGTCTTCGTTGTCGTTCTAAAACCTCGTAACTATAGCTTGAATCAAGCTGTAGTTACGAGGTTTAGAACGACAACGATGATATTAATTTTTTGAAGTTGCATTACGTGTTATAATAGAACCCTATTCTTTTCTTAGCCAAATACCAAATGAATATTAATGAAGACTCTGAAAAAGAACAATAAATTTGCTGTTACATAGGTAAAATGCAGACTCCTGGAGGCGCTGCGTTCGAGAAAGACTGTGTATGCACGGTGATAGACATCACTCCAGTACAGGGAGCTAAGAATGGAGATTCAACAGCAGTTAATAGTTGTCGAAAACTAGCTCCCACTGGTGGATTTCTCAACGCTACAGGTAGGGTTTGAAATGGGCTTTATTGCTGAACATCGTTTTAGATCGCCCATTTAAATTTTGTATGTAAATCTGTTGATTTGTAAATTGACAGGTTGCTCATTATAGATGAATTTTCATTTACACGAATGATATACATGTTTTTAGAATGAATAATTAACCTATTCCTGCATGCATAAGCCCTCCTTTTTACTCCCCTCAAAAAAAAAAGCTTTGGAAAACATTGTGAAAAATGAAGAAATTGCTTGTTACAAGCAATTTTTTTATTATGCACAATGTTTTCTATCCAGAAAGACAAAAATTGTTAAAATTTCATCAGTTTGAAATTGTCACCTGCATCTTCTTTCAAATTGGACCAGTCTTTCACAAATTTCTGTTGTGTGGAAATGGGTTAATTACCCTTTTTGCAATAGTTTGATCGAGTTTGGGCGTGCCAAATGTCGTAAGTGTAGCTTTATTCGATATGATAAAATACCGATTAGGTATGCTATATCCTCATATTGACGATAGTATGAAATGAGTAGCATTTTCGGACAAAAAATTCTAATATTCTTGCTAAATACTAGCCAAGTTTAATTACAAAGATTTCAACGAGTCTTCGTTGTTAAAAGTAGGGACTGAAAGTGTGGGTCAAGGAAGCGATCTATATCAAGTTTCGACGATATCAATAAGCTAAGTATATCGATACTAAGTATACTTCGCCGAGGATAAAATGTTACTTGTTTACATACAAAACCTTTAAGTGTCAAAATATTGGCGACTGTATCGTTAAAACACTGAAATTAGCGGCTATCGATTACTTATAAGTGTTCTCGTTGTATAAGCTATGGAACGTTTCAACCTGCAACATGCCTAGACGTAAGTAGGTCTTCGACAGGTGACACATTGAAAAAAAGCTTTGGAAAACATCGTGGAAAAATAACATATTGCTTGTATCAAGCAATTTCTTCATTACCCATTATGTTTTCAATAAAGAAGACGAACAAATTTGATATTCCACCAACTTGAAATTGTTGTCTGCAGCGTCTAAACGTTTAATGTGTGTGAATGTGTTGAATTTTAATGTCTGTTTAAGGTTTATATCACCTTTTTTCAGGAAAGTTAACAGACGAAGTTGTACCTGGACACTGGAAAGAGGGGTTCTTCTTCTTCACACCTAAAGTAAGTTGTAGTAGCCCAAAACATGTCCGCAAATCGAAGAAGACGGTCAAAAGGAGAGAAAAAAATGATTCTCCCATACTTGTCACAATATAATACGTGTAGTTACAGAAACCATTGGTTTTTGTTTTAAATGAACTTACTAGAGGGACAGAAATCGTCGTCTCCGTAAGACTTTAAGGCTACGATTTAACTCATGTCCCGACGACAAAATTTTAGACCAAATTAATTTAAAGAAGACCACAGACGACAAATTTTAGTTGATGAAATTCTAAAATTGTTTAATTTTTGGGGTAGAAAACATTGTTACTTGCAACAAGCAATTTCTTTATTTTCAACAATTTTCCCAAACATCTAAAGCGTTATTTTGTGGGAATGGGTTTAAGTTCTTTACTAGAAAACCGTTTGTTGAATGTGTTTTTAAGAGACGAAGAGAATATTTTTTGTTTTCATGAATGTATGAACCGAAAAACATAATCACACTTTATGAATACGCGAAGCGGATTCATACATTTTGTGAACAGGTTTTTCGGTTCATACCTCCATGAAAACAAAAAATATTCTCTCCATTTCTTATAATTTAATAGCATCGAGCGAAAAAAAAACCCCAAAAGCTTTACAAATTTTGATACCCTTTTGTATGGGACCATTGTGTGCGGAAGCATACAAAATCACTGTGTGCTCCAAATTTTGTTCACGGAGTTAGACGGAACGCTCGTTTTTGAAAGACGAAACTAAGAATTAATTTTTTTGTAGATGATAACAATGGAATATAAAACATCTTAACTATCGTAGGAAAAAGAGCACCAATATTTGTTCTCTACAATACAGTGGTCAAAACTTCAAATAATACTAGTATTCTATGACACGGAGACTTTTAAAATATAAAGCCAAGATGATTCGAATGAATAACAACATAAAAATAGGGTTTATGGCAGTTTCAAATCTAATATCAAATAACTTTGTGTATCTGTGACATTGTAAAGTTTGAGTCGATAGATATCTACAGAGCGCACAGTGAAGAATCTGATCAGCCTGTGCGGATGCACAAGCTGATCCGAGTATTTACTTGGCACACATGTGAAACTGTTGGGAAAAACAAGCACAGAGTGATTCGTGTTTGTGTGTGTCTGTGTGTGTAAGAGTGCTTGTTTTTTTTTTATATGTTCCCCTTTTTATTATCTTTTTATTTTTTTAATAGGCTGATTACACAATAATTTACTTAGATGACAATCTAGCTATAGAATACGACTGTACAAGCGTCCTCTTCCTGACGAACTATTGTATCCACCTTTTATCAAGGACGCCCACCATCTCAGCAGCTGACGAACAAATGTTGATAGACTTTGCTAACAAACTACAACTAAATAATCAGAACATTCCTTACAAAAAGACCCTGCAGTCTGGTTGTTGGTGATAGTGTATTGCTTTTGTTGTTGTTTTTCTGTAAATTATTGTATTATATTTATCGAATTAAAATTATCCCAATAAGTTAATCTGTGTGAATAAAGGTTGATAAAGATTTGGTAACAGATGTTTGCGAGGTGTTGCCAAGCGCGCAAGATTTCCTAGATGTAATCTTGAAGTACTTATGTTTGATAAAATAAGAACAAAATATTTCATATAGGTAAAAGGTATGATTCAGTGTCTCTTAGTTAAGGACCCTCCTCCCCCCAAGAAAAACAGTTGGGAAACATTGTATAAAACGAAGGAATTATTTGCAACAAATAATTTCTTCATTTTTTACAATGTGTTCTACTCAAAAATTTGAAAAAAAATCTAAAGTTTTATAAATGGTGGACTGTCATTCGTTTCAATTCGAATCGGTCTAAAATTTTGCCGCCCGGTAAAGGGTTAAGGTGCGTTAAAATGAAAGCAAATTCCATTTTCAATTGGTCAAAAGTTAATATCGTCATACAAGATATTAAGTGACGGTTTGTTGTATTTACATGGAAATGGTTTCAACATAGGCGTTACGAGTCTTCAAAGATATGTATAGTCCAAGATTTTGTTAATTAGGTCAAAGGTCAGACCCAATGTTACGGGGTCAATGCACTTGATGTTAAGTGAAGGTCTAACATCTGACTGATTTGATGGCCGAGTGGTATGGGTGCTTTACCGATTATCTGCAGGCTACGGCTTCGATCCCAGACGTCACCGGGGAGTTTTCATGGGCAAGAGTGGATAAGCCACTGCTTCTCTTTCAGGGACCTGAATAACAGCAGATTTGCAAGTGTTTGAGAGCGACTCTGAATTAGTATAAACTGAGCATATGAAGGGTACACACTTTAAATTTGATTGGCATAGTTGAGGACTCTATCTTGTTAACTGGATAATTCAATTCAATTTTTATGCGACCCATTTCCTCATGTAACCAATTTGATTCGTCAGACGGATCGCTGGCCCCTCCCACCGACCTCTTACAAGAAGTTAGACCAGGCTTTCAACAGCATGATTTACGATAAGTTGTGTGTCACGAAAATAGAACAGTTGGCGATCAAAACACCGTATAACATTCTAGTCGTCAAACCAAAAATGGGTTTGTGAACATAAAATTTCTGAGCTGGAATTCTCTTCCGGACTAAACTAATGATTTGATTCGTCAATCGACTTTTTGATAGACAGCGGTGATTCGTCAATTTCGAAAAAGAACCATATATATAATTGGCAAATCGCGGCTGTCAATCAAGGAATCAATCAAATCATTTATTCAGCCCGACATTGAGCTTTGAACTCCGCCATTTGCCACCATTTGTATGAAACATTTATGTTGGTTTGATTTGTCAAGCTGTAGATACGACATTTAGGTCACCAATCAACCATTTTACTCCTTAAATACGTTTCTTTTGCTATGGATTTTGCAATATAACGTCGTTTAAAATCGGAACGGAACTTCCTGTCGGAGTCAAAGGAATAAGTTGGCGGGGTCAGAGACTGGTCAATTATATAACAATCATGTGAAAGTTTAAGGAGAATTGATAAATTAAACAAACACATCTGTGGATCTTATCTCGTTAACAATTATATCATGATTAAAATACCAAAAGGCACTTAGTTACTTGGCGGGAGTGATCCATTTTTAAACGGAATGATACTGGAAAATCAACATTAAATTTTCAAAACTCCCCATTCTTGAGATACTCGGCAGAATTAACCCTTTCCTGTTCAATCCCAGGCTTTTACATCCCTGTGTTTTTATACTTGAGAAAACATTGAGGTAAAAGAAGAAATTGCTTGTAACAAGCAATTTCTTCTTTTACCACAATACTCTCTACCCCACTGAAGGATTATTTTTTATATGAAATCAATCTTATATTGTCGTCTGCAAAACCTTTGAATTTGGACAGGTCTAAAATTTTGAAAACCAGGAATGGGTTAAAGGATTACGACTGTCAATCATCCAATCAATCAAATCATTCATTTAGATAGGAAGTGAACTTTTAACTCCAACGTTAGCCGACATTTATGTGAAGCAATTTTGTTGGTTTGGTGACGTATATGTCGTATTTACAGCTCACTGAAGCCGGTTGTTCAGTTTGCCATCCAACCTTTACTCCAAACACCAACTGAGAATAAAGTTTGTAAAACAACGTCGTTTAATATCGAAATTGGACCAGCCGGATCGGGCATTTTTCGAAATGTTTGACCTAAGTGACCCATTATAATAGGACACTTCCTTGGATTATTTGAAACAATTGTATGAAGTTTCTAGTATGTTTAATTGATCCAGCTAGCAAGGATATTTGAAACATATTAACCTTATAGCACTTTCCCGTGTTACTTGACAGAAAAGGTCAAATTTCGAAAGGAACAATCCTTCACGTGAAAGTCTGAAGAGAACCCTGTGAAAATTGAGGAAATTTAGGCTAATTAGATTTACATTATACACCCTTTCCCTGTGTAATATGACAGAACTGGCTCAATTTTGAGCGGAACGATCCGCTATTCGGAACACTAATGTTCTAATTTTAAGCGAATCCGATGAAAACTGCGAATTTATCGTGTTTACGAGGATTATGTAAATATATTTTGTAAATATAATTTCTAAAAGACTTTAAAATTTAGGAACAAATCTGTCCGCGTGATGGAACAACCACTCCGTAGCTAATAGGATGAAAACTGTGCTCATAACCCTTTGCCGTTCTTCAAATTTTGGATTTTTCCAAATTCAAACTGATGATTGCTTGATTGTATGGGTTTTAACACCGCTTTTAACAGTATTTCCGTCGCAGCGGATAGTGTATCTATTCTCACTCGTACCATTCAATCCGAGCCACAAGTTGCTCATCCGACTGAGCATACTTCTTTCCATTCGCTTATTGGCGAGAGACAAATGACGATTGTCGTCGCTGGGCGACCAAAATATCGTAAATGCAGCTTTATTGAAGACGATATCGTAAATGCAGCTTTATTGAAGACGATGTCGCGAAGACTTTTATCAGATATTGGAAAGAATGATGGCCGAGTCTGGGTTCAAACTCACTACCATTCGATTTATAGCACCGCGAGCTACCGACTTAGCTAACCGTTGGACCCGTTAGTTACGGACTGCGGCATCCTTTATACTCTCATTCTTAACCATTGCCATGCTTACTGAATTGCTGTAAAATCAAAGGGCTGAAAGCACTGATAGAACTTGTTGTTCAAAAATCAATATTTCTTTTGGAAATCAGCTTCATTAACAACTCTGGCAGGAAAAATACAAGCAGGAGGTGTAGACTAAGATCACACTGCACTGAAATGCTGTAAAATCAAAGGGCTGAAAGCACTGATAGAACTTGTTGTTCAAAAATCAATATTTCTTTTGGAAATCAGCTTCATTAACAACTCTGGCAGGAAAATACAAGCAGGAGGTGTAGACTAAGATCAGACTGCACTTATGTGCAGGCTGATTTTGGTCTATACCTCCTGCCAGAACCGAAATATTCCGGGTTCAGCATGACAAGGGTTAAGAAACCTTTTTGGTCACGACGTCTACATGGTGATATAGCAAATACTACTGTTGGCCTCCTTAAACATCGCAACTAGAGCACAATCAGACTCTAGTGGCACAACTATAAAATGCTCTTATAGTAAAGTCGACTGCAATGACACATATTATGTGAAGCAGTTTTGTTTACCTGGCGATTTAGTGATTTTGTGTTCAAGTGGAGATGACGTTATTAATCTATGCCTTGATCTTGACGTACCATGTAGAATATGTCCTGTCGTCTATCAGGAAACTTCCCGTTCCTTGGTACGGAAAACATTTACAATAAAAATGAAACGAAGTTAGATGAATTTTCACTCATTTTTTACTAAAGTAATCACTTCTATACATATATTGCAAAATAGATTCTCAGGACAAAAAAGATTTAATACTTTATTTTCAGCCCTTGCCATGCTAAACAAAATCCCCCCCCCAAAAAAAAAAAATAATTTCGTTGAAATCAAAGAGCTGAAAAAACACACGCTTATATTTGGGGTAATGGTAATTTTGATAATTTATCTTAAAACAAATCTAAAGGTAGCAGAAGATTATATATTTGCAGGCAGATCTTTGACTAGATCTCCTGCCAAAAAAAAAAAAAAAAAAAAAAACATCCTTGGCCCAGCATGACAAGGGGTACAGCCCTTTCCTTTTGAAACGATGTACTATTTTATCTATTGAGATATCTACTAGGGTAGGGAGGCTTGAACCGATGCCGGAATCAACACGTGGTCTATTGTGTGGATGACGCCATTAGAGGCGTTAATATCGACGTCACCTGTGGAATGGGTGCTACCATCTACCAGAAAACTTCCAGTCCCTTGGTACCTGTCTGTAATAAAAAGGTTGATTTATTGATTGGTGTATTGCGGCGCATCGATAGCTATGTTCATTTATCGCACAAGAAAGCTAAGGATAGTTCAACATAAAACACACAGATCAATACAAAGAAAACCACAAGATATATAAAATTATGGGGAATTAAACAAAAACATTAAATGAAGATCATTTTGTGACCTCTAACGACAAGCCATTTGTCACGTTTGTTCGGCCAGATGTGACAGGGGTACAGTGGGCTGTAATAGGCCTTCAGTAGTTTATTCTTATACCTCGTTTAACGACACAGGGCCTTTCCTGTATAATCACTGGTTTTTACGTCCCTGTGTTTTTATACTTGGGAAAACATTGTGGAAAAAGAAGAAATTGCTTGTAACAAGCAATTTCTCCTTTTTCCACAATATTTTCTACCCTACTGAATGATTATTTTCAAAATGAATTCAACTTTGAATTGTCGTCTGCAAAACCTTTGAATTTGGACCAGTCTAATATTTCCAAAAACAGGAAAGGGTTAAACAAAGGCTACAAAGGTGTGTATATAGAGGTATACTCGTACATTTATAGATATACACTTTGAAATGAAAAACACCAACCCGCTGGAATCCAGGAGTTACAATGAAAGCAGTAGTTAGTTTCTGATTTGAGTTGCCTCCTACAACAGGCCACAAAGGCCGAGGTACTATTCTTGAAAAAATGCCCGGCACCACACCATGCGTTAAAAAAGACAATCGAAAAAAATCAAATTGCTTAAAAGATGTATAGGTAAAATAGCTTGAAACTTATTAATAATTCAATAGCGAATCTTTCAAAGGGTGTATTTCATGAACGCGTCACTAAGTAACAACTGTCGAAAAAAATAACATCAAATCAACTCGCGTAACTCTGTATTTTCAAAGCTTAGTTCGACTTACCGCTCACATAGCTAACCAGCCGTTCACTATCGGCTGTATCCAGGCTGTGTAGGTTCACTGCATGCATTCCAGTGGAATACAGGGTACCAGGTATCACGTGGTATAACAAAATGGCTGAAAAGGCGAGGAACAATCTCTATTTTCGACATTCTCGGTTATTAAAAGACGAATGATTACTTAAGACATGCAGAAGTTTGATTTCTTAGATATAGTGTATAAAAACCTTGATTATATAATGTGAGTTATAATTGAGCGAACGTGCTTGTCAATAAAAGAACCAACCAATCAAATAATTAATTCAGACCGGAAGTGAACATTGATCTCCGGCATTGGCTGACATTTATTTGAAGCTTTTTAATCAGTCGGCGTAGCTATAGCTTATACAAACTATAGGTAAGACGTTTAGATCGTCAACCAACCCTTTCAGTGTTTTGTTACAGGGTACTGGCCACAAATTTTGAAAAAAAGCGCCGTTCAATATCTAAGCGCAACTTCCCGTTCGTGTCAATTGGCGGGGTCAGCGGAGTCAAGGGGGGTGCAGCGATCCGTAAATTGACCAGACGGTGTAAACAGTATCGAATGTGGTCAGGCTTGAATGGCCGTTTCCGTGTTTGCAATCTAATTGAACAATCGCGGCTGTCAATTGAATAATCAGTCGACCAATTAAATCATTAATTAAGACTTTAAGTGAGTTTTAGGCTCCAACATTGGCCGCCATTCTTGTTAAGCTTTTTTGTTGGTTTTGCGACTTAAACGCCGTAATTACATCTTGTTTATTTTTAGAGCACCAACCCACTTTTTAACTTCTTGTTACATGCTACTGGCCATAAATTTTGCAAAAAAAACACCGTTTAAATCGTAGTATAACTTCCAGCTGGAGTCAATGGGCGAGGCCAACAGAGTATGTGGGCTTAGCCAGCTCTTGATAAATTGGCACCTGATGGATTCGATCACCGCTTTTGTAAATATTCTTTTCACTGAATGTCACAAAATTTAAATGACGGGCCGCGTTTGTTAATCAAAAAGTCAATAGACCAATCAAAGAATACATTAGACGATAAGTGACCTTTGAACTCCGATATTGGTCGGCATTTATAGCTTGCAGTTGTGCGTTGGACAGTTTTTTGCTTTTCAAGCTTTAGTTAAAAAATTTTGGTCGTCAGCAACAACAACTAAAAAGTTTGTCATAAATGCCGAGCAATATTGGAGTTCAACGTTCACTTTCGGTCTAAATGCATGTTAGGATCGGTCTATCGATTTTTCGATAACGCAGTTTAATATTTATGACGAACTTCCTGTCGGAGCTCAGTGGGCGTGGCCAGCGATCGGTTAAAGGTACAAAAACCAGACACTTACTTTTCAGGAGCTGTGGATCTGACTGTACAGCTTGTAGTTGTGCATTAGATAGCTTTGAGAATGCGTCATTATTGGGGGCAAATAGAGTGTAGGGACCATCTGTAAATACAGTATATTTCAATTTTAGCATGACGCATTCAAATAATCAAAGTACTGAACGTACTGTAAGCTAGCAAAGCATGGTTTTGTTTAGTGATCATCTTTGTCAAAGGTTATCATGATACATAAACGAGGTTAAAGTAATTCAGGAGTTAACCTATTACAGCATGATAAAATCTTAGACAACATCTTAGACTGGTTCAATTTGAAAGTTAAATACGATAATTCAAATTGGTGTAATCTTGCCCTTGTAGGGTAGAAAACATTGAGCGCAATGAAGAAATTGCTTGTTACAAGAAATTCTTCATTGTCCACAATGTTTTCCAAAGTTTCTTTTTCTTGAGAAGCTTAAAAAGCGGGATTAGGTTAAATAGCATGCTTTTGAAAGAGCTCTCTACAATTTGAAAAGAGTTTGCAATATTCCTGAATAACATAAGAACTACTTTTCATGGCGTAGGCATTCGATGGATTTAGTGAATACTCCAGGGGCAGTTTGCACTCGTTGAACTCTGAGAAGACCTCACAAATTTGTCTGTTAGAGTTGTATCCCTTGACAAGATGGACGCATAATTTTACTGGAAGAAAAATATCCGAAAACATAAAATGGGAGTTGATATTACGACTTGGCGAGCTCGAATTGGAACTTTTAATCCTCGCCTGAGGTTAGTTAAAACATATCGAGGTCTGTTACTACCGAATAAACATCTCAAATTGACATTTAATATTTGCACGTGTTTGTTAGCCATTTTGTGCACGTGCGGTGACATTGAGTCAAATCCTGGCCCCCCTAGGCCTTCCAAAACTGTTTCTCGAAGATTATCTCAATTGAATCCATCGGCAGAAGAATTCCCGGCACCATTAAGTCAGCCTTTACCAACTACAAGCAAAGGGGTAGTAACTAGACAGAGGACAATTTTGTCTTACTCGAATGTAGTTCAAAATACCCCA
Organism: Fragum fragum; assembly: GCA_946902895.1. Taxonomy (NCBI): domain Eukaryota; kingdom Metazoa; phylum Mollusca; class Bivalvia; order Cardiida; family Cardiidae; genus Fragum; species Fragum fragum. The sequence continues at coordinate 46,594,504 of OX336369.1, forward strand.
TCCACTGACATTAACCCTGTATCGGCTTCGATGCCCACAGAAAGAATGGACGCATCAGATTCCCAAACCCTATTCGAATTCTTAAGTGACATGAGAGCAGATTTTACCAATCAAAATAAAAACGTTGTTTCTGAAGTACAAAAAGTGCATAAAAAAATAAATGGTGTCGCTGATTCTATAAATAAATTGCAGGCCGATAATCGCGCTTTACATAAGGAGAATGCAGAATTGAAAAGTCAGTTATCAGAATTATACAGTAAATTCGATCGTCTAGATGCTAATTCGAGACGAAAAACACTGAAAATATCTGGCATAACTGGAACAATGGATGAAAGTTCTGATCAAACCGAACAAGTAACAAGGGACTTTATTAAAAATCACTTGAAATGCGACGACACAGAATCAACAACATTTGATGACGTGCGAAGAGTAAAATCGTCGGACCCAAACAAACCTTCAATAATAGTATCCTTCACAACTCATGATAATTTTGAGCTTGACACACCATTTACAATGGATGAACTCCAATCAGCAATAAAAAATCTTAATTTTATGTTCAAAGTGACTATACAGAGAGGATCAGGAGACATAGGAAATATCTCGGAGAGAGGATGCTTATTGAGCGAGGCCATGGAAATTACTCAGCTATCCGCTATGATAAACTTATAATAAATGATCAGGTTTATAAATATGACGATAGTAAAGGGTCAATTATTTACATTGGTAGAACTCGTAATGCACGTGGACAAGGAGCACGGGGCGGGCATTTAGCACGGAATGAAAGGCAACGTCGTGACTCCGAAGATAAATCCGACCAATCACAAACCGAAGATAACAATACGGAAACCAACGCACAAGAACGAAGTTTTTCTCAATGGGAATAGGATTTAGGCCAAGGTCCAACACGCGCCTGCGATAACTATAATGTAAACATTCTATCGTGGAATGTGTGTGGTTTGAGTAGAATTTATGGAAACTTTATTTTTAATAATCTTTTGAAACAATTCGATATTATAGGTTTATGTGAAACTTGGTCAAAATATAACGGAGAATTCGACAATATACTAGAGGGATATACCCATTACGATTGTGTAAGATTTTATAATGATCAAAATATATACGTAACAGCGGAGGTATAAGTGTGTTTATCAAGAATAGCCTCCCTTTTATCAATTTAATATCTCGCATTTACAATGAAATGACTGACTGTGTCGAAACTATCAGAAATTTGTAAAATGAATGATCTTATTATATATTTTATGTACGTTTCACCCGAGGGATCCTCAATCTATGAAAAATTGCAAGAAAAAAACGGTATGATAAAAATACAGAATGACTTAGAAACAATAAAATTTCATTATCCGAATTGTGATATATTCCTCTCTGGTGACACTAATGCCAGAACAAAAACCTCGTCAGATTATTTACCCGATGATGATCTATTTTATATTTACGGTAACGTAGATTACCAGACTAGTCCTTTTAATATGCCCAGAAACAATAAAGATTACCTTGTCATGAACAATTTTGGAAAATCTTTTCTAGAATTGTGTTGTTTATTTGATATTCATATCTTAAATGGACGCTTCCTTAATGATTTTCTCGGTGAGTTTACCTGCCATGCAAATGACGGAGCTAGCGTTGTGGATTATATGGCCGCATCTACGAATTTTTTCTCCTCAATATCAAATTTCGAAGTAATTGATAACGATTTGTCCGATCACTTTCCAATATCATGTTCTTTAACGTTAGCGAAGAAAATTAATCGAATATCGAATGTTTTTACAGTCACGAATTTGAATTCTACAGAAATAAACGAAATGCGCAAGTATAAATGGCAAAACAGTAACGCAGAATTCTTTCAACAAAACTTGGCATATCAATTTTGCATTAATAGCGATAAAATAGAACACGAAATATCATCGAACATAAATGTGGCAATCTCCACTTTAACCAATATATATCATGAAGCCGGCTCGAATATGATTATTAAACCGTTTATATATACGGCGTCACAGCCACCTTGGTGGGACGAACAATGCGAAAACTATAAAAACATAAAATACAGAGCATTAAAAATATTTAGAAAAATCAACACAAATACCTGTTTGCTAGATTATAAGTATAAACGTAACTACTTTAAACAACTATGTCGTACCAAACAGTTAGAATACGAACGATCGCAGCGACGTAAACTCGTAACTTCTAGAAATAACCCAAAACTTTCTTGGTCATTGATAAAGCAAGCCAAAAGAGCTGAATACGACAATAATACTATTTCTGCTAGTGAATGGGTAAACCACTTTAAGACGCTCCTTTATGACGAACATGCTGAAATATTAAAGAACGATCAACTTTTCGACGAAAACGATAATTTTGAGCTTGACACACCATTTACAATGGATGAACTCCAATCAGCAATAAAAAATCTTTCAAATAAAAAGAGCCCTGGACCAGACGGCATACCTTCAGAGTTTTACAAATATACACCGATCGAAAACCGTCACATATTTCTCTCCATTTTCAATAAAATTTTACAGTCAGGGACATTCCCAAAAGAATGGGGCAAAAGTATAATTACAACTATATATAAAAGTGGGACTGCCAGTAATCCCAATAATTACAGGGGTATTTCAGTTACAAATTCTTTATATAAACTATTTTCAAGCATGATTAACTCACGACTATATGAATGGGTGGAAAAAAATATTAAAATTGATGAATGCCAAGCTGGATTCCGTAAAGGATACTCAACTGTTGATAATATATTCTGTCTCCACGCAATGGCTCAAAAGTACTTATCTAAAAAAGGTGGAAGATTTTATTGTTTTTATGTAGACTTTAAAAAAGCATTCGATAAGGTTAACCATACCATATTATTCGATATTCTCGAAAAGAGAGGAATTAAAGGAAAGTTTTTACGTATTTTGAAAAATATGTATACTAATTTGAAATCATTTGTTAAATTGAATAAGCCGAATTTTTACACGTATAAGAATAAACTTAGCTGTTTTACTACCTCAACGTACTTTGATTGTAACATTGGTACCCGGCAAGGGGACATTACTTCTTCCACAATCTTCATTCTGTTCATAAACGAGTTATCTATACTACTAAAAGAATCACTAAATACTGGAATATTTATTACTGAAGACATACCCAATATAATTTGCCTTATGTTTGCAGATGACGTCGCTAATTGTGCTGAAACAGCAAATCAACTTCAACAACAAATTAACGTAATCGACAAATTTTGTAACGATACGGGCATGGAACTTAATGTGGATAAATCAGAAATCATGGTCTTCCGAAATTGGGGAGGCTTAAGACAATATGAAAATTGGTTTTTCCGTGATACTCTTATTAAGGTGGTCTCAGTATACAAGTACCTAGGAATTCATTTTACACCCGCATTATCTTGGTCCTGTACTCACGAGAAACTTGCACTTCAGGCAAAAAAAACTATATTTTCTTTAAAACAATATCAAAAACCTTTTGGGTTTTTCCCCCATAATGAATATTTCAAATTATTTGATTCTTTAGTTAAACCCGTTCTATGTTACTCCTCTCAGGTGTGGGGCTACCAATATAATGAAACCATCGAAACATTCCATTTTGATTTCTGTAAAAAATATCTGGGTTTGAATAGATCAACAAATAATGCAGTAGTACTTGGAGAATGTGGACGGCTACCATTATGTATAACCTATATGTCAAACTGTATAAAATATTGGTGTAAACTCCTACAAATGCCCAACTCAAGATTACCGAAGCAATGTTATATAATGCTAAAACGACAAACTGATATTGGAAGAACAAACTGGGCGACGATGGTTAGAAATATATTATTTACATACGGATTTGGCTACGTATGGCTATCACAAGATGTTGGAAATTCAACACAGTTCATTAACTATGTTAAGCAAAGATTAATTGATAACAGCGGACAAAATTGGCATAATTCCGTAGATTCCTCAAGTAGGTGTCATCACTACAAACATTTTAAAACATTGTTAAACGTTGAACGTTATCTAATAATAGATATGTCATATAAATTCAAAAGAGCTTTCTCAAGATTTAGGTGCTTTAACCATAAATTGGGTATAGAAGTCGGTAGACACACTAATGTACCAATAGAACGACGCATTTGCGATTATTGCTACAATGTATGTAACATTACATCAATTGATTGTGAGTATCACGCACTATTCCTATGTGACAAATACAGACAAATACGAGCGCAATACCTATTCACATGGTATAAAGATGGAACAAGTTTAAACCACTTTTATCGATTAATGGCCACAGAATGTGATGCTAAAATAAGAAAATTGTGTATTTCATACATCACTTATTATACTTTGACGATGTACATTGACAAATAATAATAATAATAATAATGATAATAAAAATAAAAAAAAAAAAAAAAAAGAGCTCAAATGAACAGTGCTATCTAAAATGGTAATGTTTACGGTCTTCATGTTTTTCTGCTGGCAGGTAAACCCCGTTCCCTCTAATCACCATTCAAATCTCAAACGATGAACCGTTTTAAAAAGGATTTGCATACGAAGCAAATTTTAAATGTAATTCCATCAATAAATTTACATTGTACATACATGTACATGTATAGGTGTATATGAAAACTTGCAACTACAGCTTGTTTAAAGATGTGTATGCAGGATTGCAGAACTAAAACAATACTTGACATGTTAAATTTAAATGTTACCTTTCACTTCTGCATGCTATACTGTCAATGGGATGCAACATGATATTGTTAATATAGTGTAAACATATCATTGGCCGGAGGCCTATATTATGAATTAAAGAAATTGTATTGTATTGTATTGTTAACTTATGCTATCAAAGCTGACGCTTTGCTAGCTAAATAATATAAAAATGATATTATTTTCAATAATGATAATAATTCTGATAATTGTGATAATAAAAGAAAGGTATACAATATATGAATACCCATCTATGCATTGACAAAAGGCACTATACTAGGACACTCAAAGTGATAGCTGCCAAAGGCAAGACGACTGTGTATAATGCCTTTTGTAGTTTGACTGTTATTGCTGTAACATTGTCAACGCCTGTGTTGATATCGTTGTCAAAGTCGGAGAGAAAAGTTATATTTCGGGAGATATCTGCATTTTAATGAGAGGAATTATACTGCGCTTGACTGAGGCTACTACTGCCATGAACAACGTGTTAACAGGGTATCGCCTATATCTCTCGATCCTATTGTCCTATTCTCATAATATTTTACGGTCTTGGACATGTTGATGCGAGGAAGTATGCTGCGCTTGACTGAGGCTACTACTGCCATGAACAACGTGTTTACAGGGTATCGCCTATATCTCTCGATCCTATTGTCCTATTCTCATAATATTTTACGGTCTTGGACATGTTGATGTGAGGAAGTATGCTGCGCTTGACCGAGACTACTACTGCCATGAACAATGTGATAACAGGATATCGCCTATATCTCTCGATCCTATTGACTGATTCTCATAATATTTTACGGTCTTAGATGTGAGGAAGTATGCTGTGCTTGATTCGTGACCCTTTTATCATGGTCAAGTTTAACCCAAACCTAAATGCTAGAGACGAATTTCGATCTCGCCTGTCTGTACTTCCTGATTATTATTCTCATTATGTATTCACGTTTACATCAGGATGATAACAAGCGTACTGCGTTTGACTCAGGCTTCTACTCTTAAGGCCAGGGACACAATATTATGTCAATATTATGTCAACGGCCAAATTATGATCTTGTCTTTATCTAATGATCGTATTATGCGATTTTCATAATCCTTTGCATACTTTTACACCACGACGAGAACATGTGTGCAGCTCTTGAACCAGGCTTACACTATCAAGGTCGGGGACACATCCAACCGCCAAAAGTCGATTTTGACCTCGTTCTCTTGATTATATGATGCAATTTTCATATTATATTGTTCACTTGTACATTTTGGTTGCAAGTTGTCTGCGCTTGGTTCAGGTCTATACTATAAATGTTAAGTGCACAACCGAAGGTTAAATGTATGAATTCGACCTTGCCCATATCTCTTGATTATACATTACGATTCTTATAATATTTTACTTACTTGTACATTTTGACCTGCCTGATTGAGCGAACAAAACTCAGACAAATAGTAGAGTTTAAAAGTGCGCTTGGATTTAACATCTATCAGAAAAAAGTGCTATACGCTATCCATGGAAATATAAAAGAAAACCTTAAAGAGAAGAAATTGCTCGAAGCAAGTCATTTTTCCTTTTGTACATTACATTCAAATATGCAATGTATTTATTTCTTACATTACACAGACTTTTATATGTAGTCTGGAACTCCTTTAAATTTAGATCAGATTAGAATGTCATCGTCTGGCGTTGGTTTTATTTTGTGAACACAGGCATCGCGATAGCGTGAAATTTATAAAGTTAAACATCCTTGAGAACTTAATTTGAAATATTTGGAAAGCACTACATACCTTTCAACGCATCTGTAAGACCCGCAGTTTGAACCAAGTTAGCCAGTGCGGAGAAAGAAGGATTGTTAATCAAGATATCAACAATGGTTCCCTCTGGTGGCGTTATAACTCTCTCTATAATATGGACGATTCCATTACTAGCAACTAACTCCTTGTGGTATAGATAGGCGCCCTCTACTGATACGTGCTGGAAAAAGCAACAAAATAGAAATCGGTGTTTTCGAAGGTAAGTAGAACTGAGCAGTAGCGGTTGTCAATCAAGGAATCAGCCGACCAATCAATTCATTTGTTCAGCCCGGACCTGAGCTTTCAATTCCGACATTGGCCGCCATGATTGTTAACCTTTTTTGTTGATTTGGTGACTTAAACGTCGTAACTACAGCTTACTCAAGCTGTAGTTACGACGTTTAGGTAGCCCGTCAACCATTTTACGTTTTTGTTACAGACTACTGGCCATACATTTTGCAATATAACGCCGTTAAAAATCGAAGCGGAAATTCCTTTTTGGTGTCAATGGGCGTTGCCAATGGAGTAAGTGGGCGGGGCTAGCTATTGGTCAATCGCTTTGCAACAGAGTAATGCTTGACACTACCAGAAGAATAGCTCCACGTGCAGCTGCTTGGCGATCGACTATGGAGTTATGGATATTGAATAAGTATCTAAATTGAGAGTTATCTCCTTGAGTAATATAGAATATTTTGTTTTGAATTAGGATCATTATACCTCGAGTTTCAAGTACATGTTGTTAGTAATGATATGAATAATTCGAAATAACTAAATGGCAATAATTACAAAAATGAATTAAAAGTAATAGTTGTTATAATGAATAAATGAATGATATGAAGCAAAAAAAAAAAAAAAAAAAAAAAAAATAAATAAACAAAATCACACTCACACGCAAACAACAAACAACAAACAAAAAACCCAACAACAACAAAAACATAGACCTATTGTACACACGTTTGTGGTTATTTCCGTCAAACCCCAGTAACAAGGCATTTTTTTTTTCAATGAGTCGAGACACTCACAATAAAAGAGTTATGTTTTATTAGTTATTCCACATCGACTCTTAAAATCCAATGTATTTTATAAACTTTTAGACAGAAATTTGCCACAATGTCATCTAAGCTGTGAACACAAATGGTGTAAATTAATCACGCGCTACGTTTATCCTCGATTAATTCGTTCAACCCACCCATACGTTATAGTTATGGCTATCATTAATAAAAATAATCATTAAGCTAGTCGACAAACTTTTCAAACATCCACGTAAAATGTGTATATTCGTTTATTCATCGTCGTCGCTACCGTAGCATTTTCCCATATGAGTGACGCCCATGTAAGACGGTAAGTTATTACGGGAAAAAGTGAAAGAGTACAGGACGAAACTGCAGAGAGCCCCGCCTGGTTGCTCAACGCGCTCGATGTAAAGCACCATCACACGTTTCACCCGAAAGACAATTAATTTGTTAATTTAGTCAGCTCGACCCGTGATCATCAAGTTTGAAATCAAGTTCTCTATTAACTGAGCTAGTTGACCAACAGCTGACCCCGACCGTCGTACAACGAGTCACGACGGAGATACCAAGGCGATAGCAATACTTCGAGTTTTTTCGAATACAGTCAAAAGCTAAATGTATTCAAATAGGAAAAAATATTTTTTAAATAAAATCCAGCACACTTATATTTTCAGCCGAACATTCCGAGTGGGCGGTTTATTTATATGCTTGTTAAGATTTCGGCGTTAGAATTACAGATTGGTTAGTTTTAAATGTGACTTGTCATGCCAAGAGGATTATCCAAACAATATGTTTTGGAAAAAAAACCAAAAAACAAAAACAAAAAAAAACAACAACAAAAAAAACCAAACAAACAAAAACAAACAAAAAACAGGACAATCAAATTGTGTCATGGGGTGTACGACTTGGCTTAGAATATCCATTAGTTATTGGGAACCGGAGAGCTTCGACAGAGTACAGCCAGTTCGATCAGCTAGTTCGATCAAAGCGGTTTGATAATGAATCGAGTCGATACTGCTCTCGCGTCAGAAATGTTACTTTTTTTCGAATGATGAATCAGAATGAGCTATTACAATTCAATCCCGTATTTTTGTGCACCGAAAATATATAGCTTTGGAAAAACATTACAGGAAAGTAAATATTGCTTTAGTCAACCTTTTATTACTTCTCAAATTTTTCTTCTCTGCTTTGTACATGATCACACAGTGAATTGTCGTCTGCGTCCTCTTTCATTTTGAACTAGTCTTGAATTCTTTAATCTGGTACTGGATTCTTTATGAGATTTTCTGTTAATCTCTACTTACGTTATTGGTCCGGTAATAATTCACCCGTATATTCGGCCCTAACAAGCTCGTCAACTGTTTCTCGTTGACCCGCAGATCGGCCAAGGAAATTTTGCCGGCAACCACGTGATATTTCAGCGCGTCGGTAAGTTCCGGCAAATACGAGTCATTTGTTCGCCATTCTCGTCGTACAGTGCTTGGAATCCTGTTAAATGCGTTGTTGCTGGGAGCGAATATCGTAAACGGACCTAGAACATTACGAATATAAGAAATATAAATTCGATTGATCCGCGGCCGCTGTGAATAAAGAAGTCGATTGACCAATCAAATAATTTATTTATTAGGAATGGAATTGAACTTTGAACTCTTGCATATAATTATGTTAACCCATTCCAACACAAGCCCTCCTTTTTACGCCCGCAACAAAAAAAAAACGTTTGGAAAACATTGTGGAAAATGAAGAAATTGCTTGGATCAAGCAATTTCTTCATTATCCACAATGTTTTCTATCCAAAAAGACGAAAAAATTTAAAATTCCATCAACTTGAAATTGTCGTCTGCAGTTCCTTTCAATTTGGACCGGTCTAAAATTCCACTGTGTTGGAATGGGTTAAGCATTTTGATGGATTAGTTACATAACCGTCATAACAGCAGCTTATTCAAACTGTACTAACGACGTTAAGGTCGCCAACCAAGGATTTGTCTGTTATTTTATGTCCCTAATCCCATATTTTACAAAATAGCATCATTTATTATATACCTTGCTGTGAAATCTTGGGATTTCTCAGTGTAATAAATTTTGATGTCGTCACTGGAGTGACGATAACACTTTTCAGTTTCACTCTCTGTAATAAATCTTTAATGATGTGTTCATCCGCACTATTTTCAATAGACCTTCTCTCTACCCAAAAGATTGGTTTCGATATTTTCAATAAAAATAAATAAATAAATAAATAAAATAGTAAGGTATATAATAAACAGAATAATCAACTGGTTATTCCATATATGAAAAACCATCTCACTCGGATGCGTTGTAAGGCGTTAAAAAAAAAAATCGCGCTGCGCACTCGTTTTTTCAACACCTAACAACGCATCCTCGTGAAATATGTTTTCATATCTGGAATAACCAGTTGATTATCCTCTATATCTTCAGCCTAACTGCCCTGTCAGAGTTCAATAGGCGTGGCAAGCGTTCCGTCAAGTTTAAATGACTTCCTATTATAGACTTACAAGGCGTGAACATAAGGCTAAATAAAATGGATATGCACAGTTATACCTACTGTGGTAAGGTTGAGGACTGTTACCTAAACTCTTTCCCGTTTTGCAAAACCCAAGACCTGTCCGAATTCAAAGGTTTTGTAGTCTAGAATTTTTGATTACCATGAAATTCCGCATCCTTACGAGGCAAAGAAATAAAGCTTTGGAAAATATTGTGCGAAAAGAAGAAATTGCTTGAAATAAGCAGTTTCTGATTTTCTCACGATGATTTTCTTCCTCATATGGCTCTACTTTTTTAATTAGAACCACCTTTCTTTTGTTTTCTGCAACCTCTTTTAAACCTGGAACAGTCTAAGATTTTATCGAGTGGTAATGCGTTGAGGTGGATTTAATTTGTAAAATAACCATTTAGTAGGATAGAAAACAATGTAGAAAAAGAAGAAATTGATTGTCACAAGCAAGTTCTTCTTTTTCTACAGTGTTTTTGAATCATAAATACACAGGGACGTAAAACTAGGAATTGAAAAAGAAAGGGCTAGGTTAATACTGAAAAGCCCCCCCCCCGGCACACAGCCACAAAAGAAGAAATGCATAATTATCTTGGAGGGTTACTTAAATAATTTTAATATAGGTCTATTTTGCCAACGAACTAAAATAAACAGTGAGAAAATCCATTTTCCAAGATCTATGATCATTTGTATGACTTTTCATTTACTACCAAGAGAACTCCATTATTGCTACATTGCATTCGCTTCACAATTTGCTTGCCAAAAGCGAAGTCAGGCGGAAAAGGTTTTTCCAAAAACAGTCAAAAGACGGAAAAGACAAAGACAGTTAAAGTGATTGGACAATGTTAAGTTAAGTGGGAGATGCATAAACAATTCGTTGGTGCGCGAGCAAAATTTCGTAACTACAGCTTCATTAACCAACACCGACGAGTTGTTCTACCATATTTTACCTTGCTGATTAAACCTGTCATCTCCGCCGAAGAAATGGGTTCTTATCGTTTTCTGATAAACTGGCGATAAGAGATAGAATGTTGCTTTATCTCAATAATCAAAGGCATTAAGATGTCGGAGCCGAACGTTCACACGATACATATCTCTTTATTGTGGGTTGTCCAAACAATTCGAGACCTCATCTTTTTTAACCCGTTACCACACCACACAATTTTCGACTGGCCCGAATTTAGACCAAATTGCAGACGAGACTTAAAGTGCATACATCTTGGAAAATTTTAAACCAATTTAAGTTGAAAACATTAATGAAAAGGAAAATATGCTTTCCACAAACACAACATCATGTACGCAGGAATGGTGTCCTTCTTTCGCCGGTACGTTTTTCTTTTATATCCTGAACGCAGGGACGGTGTACTCCTTTCGCCGATTAGTATTTCTGTTTCATCATATACGCGGGGGCAGTGTGCCCCTTTCGCTGTTCACATTGTGTGCACCAAATAAAACCATGCCTACTTTGAATGGAAAATTTCGATTTCACATTTCTCTGAGTGTGGTTGAAATCTCTCTCTCTCTCTCTTTGTCTCTCTCCCTCCCTATCTTTTCCTCTCTTTACCTTTCCTCGCTTCCCTGTCCGTCTCCTTTTCTCTGTAACGCGTAAATTGCAAACCACAATTTCAAGTCAGTGAAATTTAAAAGAGAATGTCTTACAGGACAGAAAATACTGTGGCCACCGTGAAGAATCTTCCCGTAGCAATCTATTTCTTCATTTTCCACTATGTTTTCCCAAGCCTTTTCTTAAGGGTGTCATAAAGCCGTATTTCGTGAGAAAGGGTTAATTGAGCCATTGCGTGACATTTCCAGCAATTTCAGATGTGCTTGAAGGACTGCCATTGTGGAGCATGTATATACACACAGTATATTCAGAACATTCTTTGATGGTTTAAAGAAACTGGATCAGCAGCTAACTACCGAAGCGTATACTGAAGACTCTGATCAGACTGTGCGGATGCACAGGCTGACCCGAGTCTTTAATAGACACCCATATGTAAAGGTTAGAAATGTCGCGTACAGGCAAAAAAATGATCCTACAATACTGCTATCGATAAACCTAGTTTAAAATAATTGCTCCAAAAAAGATGCTAGCTTGAAATAGTGAACAGCCCTCATACACGTGTTTTCGGTTAGTCCATTTATACCATCAGCATACTCAACACTAAACAAGTTCAGTTGAAAATCAGTTGCTGTTGTATCAATTTCAAGATGAAAGGAAATGCAATTTTCTTCCTGTGTTTTCTTCTTGTTTACATCAATTGTAAGGAGCCCCAATGCTCTCAGTTTCACTATGAAGAACAAACTCTTCTGAAAATGCTTAAGATGGAGATAAAAATGGACAGGATGATTGCAGATTTTGATAATCTTAAATCTGAACTCACAGATAAAGTACATGGCTGAGAAACTGCTGCAGTTAAACGCTCTACATTAGTGAGGGATGCAAACGAGCAAGTCACTCGTCTCTCAAACAAGCAGACTATGTCGTCATACACAAGATGGGGACGAGAGGATTGTCCGGGTAACGGAACAGAGATGTTATATAAAGGTTATATGGCGGGAAACTACTGGGACAAATATTGAAGTGGAACTACTTCTTTGTGCCTTCCAGCCGTCCCAACATGGGCGGAGCATGTAGACGGTTACCAGTCTGGCGCTACAATCTACGGCACAGAAATTGAGATCGATGCTACTGTTTCCTCAAAGCTTTTTGGAAGAAACGTAGTAAATAGTGACATTTCTTGTGCGACCTGTGTCTCGGTCCGATCGTCCATGATTATGCTGCCTGGTCATTCAAAATGTCTGCCAGGCTGGGCGGAGGAATACCAGGGATATCTCGTTGCGTCACATCCAAACTGGAAGGGCTCCTCGGACTATGTTTGTCTCGACGCTAACTTCCTGAAGGGTCAGGACAGAGGAAACAATAACCACGTCATCAGAATTGTGGAAGCAGAGTGTGGGTCCTTACCGTGTCCACCTTATGTACAGGGAAGAGAGATTGCTTGTGTTGTGTGTACCAAATAAAGTTGTGCCTACTCTAAATGGAAAAACGTCAACTTTACTTTTTTATCTTGGTCTGGTCAAAGTATATATCTTTATCCCTTTTCTCGCTTTCTCCCCTTTCGCTCTCCCTCCTTCTCTCTTAGACAAACACCATCCCCTTTGTTTGTATGTCTCTATCTCTATGTCTCTCTGTAAATGGAATTGTTATAATGACTGAAACGACTGCTTTGTGTGAATATAAACGTCGCTTTTACTACTTAATAATCCTTTAATATAAAACTTGCTCTTGTTTTTAATCTGTGTCTTCTGATATTTCTATTATATATAGTTTGCTTACTTAAAACAGAAAAGAGCAATTAATTACGCCTGATGTTTGAATCCAGAAGAAACCTATGAAGAAAATCATCACTCATCTTTATTTAGGGTCCGAAAATTTAAGTGAGCCTATGCTTCCCTAAAATGCGGGTTATCATTAAAATCGTATCGTCAAGCCTAATTCGAATGGGCACCCATTATATTCGGTTTTTACTGAAAAATGAAGATTTAAAACCCATTCCCATACAATGCTGCTTTAAACGCCATTCTGTATGACAGTTTTTGAAAACATTGTGGAAAATAAAGAAATAGCTTGTTACAAGCAATTTCTTCATTTCCACAATGTTTTCTATCCCAATAGACAAAGATTTTTAAGATTTCATTAACTTTAAATTGTCGTCCGCAACTTCTTTTGATTTTGACCGGTATAAAATTTACTGTGTGGGAATGGGTTAACATGTTCATTTTCATCGCTCTTAACTAGAGGCGTGGAAGAATTCAGTTTGCGAGAAATTGAGCGCTACACCTATAAGACTTCTATATCGACATTCAAATTCAACTTAAAAATGTGGCAAATAGATTGAAGTGCTTGCGTCAAGATGGGCATTTTTCCAAGTCTAATTCATACACCAATAACAACAACAAGAGATATCGGATAAGAAGGGGATAAGAAGAGGTAATCCCAGTAAAAAAAAATCGACGAAACCCATTGATGTGGGTACCATCAAAATAGTTCGACTAGACAATTCCAATGAATGTACGCAACAGGGAGCTTCTATAAGCGTAGTTCATGTATATCAAAATGAAAAAAATGTCGCCTACTTGTACATAGCCTTTAAAACAAGCTTTACCTGGCCTTTCTAGAGTGCTGGCCAATCAAGTTCAAGTATTAGAGAAGATACGACCCTTTGAAATCCAGATTGACGTCAATTATAGTGTTATTTTGTCCCCACATGTCGGATAGCACAGTACTTTTTGTATCATAATTGGCCTAAAGGTCTCAAGTCTTACCACACGGTTGTGTATATAGATTTAAACTAGTTACACAATCCCATTCACGGTTTTAGACGTCTCTAAGAAAAAACATTGGAGAAATTTACGAGTAACAAGAATTTTCTTCATTATCCACAACGTTTTCTATCCAAAAGACGAAGACTTTTGAAAAAATATTCGCCGTCTAAAAATTGTCCTCTGCAACTCTTTTGAATTTTAGCCAGTCTAAATTTTGTCGTCTGGTAATGGGTTAAAGGAGGTTTCTACCCTATCATTATGACAGTTATATTAATATTAGCCTATGATATGTTAATAAAAAAAAAAAAAAAAAAAAAACCCGTCCAAACAAAAGAAATGTTTTGGGGTATATATTCATTGCCAGTAACATATTTAAACTTACGTAATAAAAGACATTATTTTATAAAATATGTGGTCAGGTACAAAACATAAAAGACGAGTCGTTGGTTTGTGTAATAAACGTAAAAAATACAGTTTGAATAAACTGTAGTTACGAAGTTAAGTCGCCAAACCAACAAAAATGCTCGATATAAATGCCATTGTAAATGAATGTCTGCTTTTATAATCGATTTTGGATTGACAGTAAAGATCCATCAAACTATGACTGAGCTAGATTAACACATTACCACACAAAAAATTTTAGACCAGTCCAATTTCAAAGAAATTGCAGACGACAATTTTAAATTGATGAAATCTTTAAGATCTTTGTCTTTTTGGGTAGAAAACATTGTGGATAATGAATTTTAAAAAAATCGTGTAAACAAGGACAATAAATACATTGTAACTTATGTCTTAACAGAAAACTAGAATTGTAAAATGAAACCTTATAATGAAAATTCAAATGATATCAATGTCGTACACCATTATTGAAGTTATATTTAATTGCATGGCTTTCCCGGATATTATTGGCCAGTTAAATCGGGAAAATACCAACCAATTAGTCACTTTAATTGACAAAGCCCGGTCTAACATGTACGATCAAAGATCAAAATCAAGGTAAATTATTAGTGTTTGTTGATCAACCCTCTTTTATAAAGATGGGTTGATTCTTACAGGGTTTTACGTCCTACTGAACGACTAAGTCAATTCATGTATGGAGGACGAAACCTCATATTTCACTCAACAAGTAAGGTCATAAGGAGGCAGAGACCTATCTTTCCACTCAACACATGTGAATCATATTGAGGAAGGGGTCTCACGTCCCACACAACACATGAGATCATATTGAGATAGGGGCATCACTTCCCACTCAACACAAGTGATCATATTGAGGAAGGGGCCACACTTTCCACTCAACACATCTGATCATATCTAGGAAGGGGGCCTCACTTCCCACTCAACATATGAGCTCATATAGAATAAGGGGCCTCACTTCTAACTCAACACATGAGATCACTTGAGGTCATATTGAGGAAGGGGGCCTCACTTTCCACTCAACACATGTGATCATATTTAGGAAGGGGCCTCACTTTCCACTCAACACATGTTATCAAATAGAGTAAGGGGCCTCACTTCCCACTCAACACATGAGATCATATTGAGGAAGGGGTCTCATGTCCCCCTCAACACATGTGATCATATTGAGGAAGAGGCCTCACTTCCCACTCAACACATGTGGTCATATTGTGGAAGGGGTCTCACGTCCAACTTAACACATGTGATCTTATTTAATGAAGGGGCCTCACGTCCCAGTCAACTCAAGGGGTCATACGGAGGAATGGACCTCACTTCCCACTAAACAAATGTGAGAATATTGAGGAAGGGGTCTCACGTCCCACTCAACACTTGAGGTCATACGGCGGCATGGGCCTCACTTCGAACTCAACACATGTGATCATATTGAGGAAGTGATCTCACGTCCCACTCATAAGATGAGGTCATACGGAGGCATGGGCCTCACTTCCCACTCAACACATGTGAGCATATTGAGGAAGGGGTCTCACGTCCCACTCAAAAGATGAGGTTATACGGAGGCATGGGCCTCACTTCCCACTCAACACATGTGATCATATTTAGGAGGGGTATCATGTAGGGGTCTCACGTCCCACTCAACACATGAGGTTTTATGGAGGCATGGGCCTCACTTCCCACTCAACACATGTGAGCATATTGAGTAAGGGGTCTCACATCCCACTCAAAACATGAGGTCATACGGAGGCATGGGCCTCACTTTTCACTAAACACATGTGATCATATTGAGGAAGGTGTCTCACGTCCCACTCAAAAGATGAGGCTATACGGAGACATGAGGCTCACTTTCTACTCAACAGAAGGCCGCCATAGCGCAGTCGGTAGCGCGCCAGACACCTAATCTTCAATCATTGGTGTCATGGGTTAGATCCCCGGCGGCGGCAAATATTCTTTCCGACAAATGTCTCTCACAAATGGGTGGATAATCTTTAACCTAAATGGGATAGCAGCTGGAGGCTAGGAAAGGATGTAGTGGAAGTACTGGTGTGAGAAATACCAGGAATCCATTGTTAGCTGCTCCAGCCGCCGCGATATGACTAAAATACTGTTAAAAGCGGCGTTAAACCCCATTCAATGAATCAATCAATCCCACTCAACACATGTGATCATATTGAGGAAGGGGGCCCCACTTACCACTCAACACATGAGCTCATATAGAGTAAGGGGCCTCACTTCCAACACAACACATGAGATCACTTGAGGTCATATTGAGGAAGGGGGCCTCGCTTCCCACTCAACACATGTGATTATATTTAGTAAGGGCCTCACTTCCCCCTCAACACATGTAATCAAATAGAGTAAGGGGCCTCACTTCCCATTCAACACATGAGATCATATTGAGGAAGGGGTCTCATGTCCCCTTCAACACCTGTGATCATATTGAGGAAGAGGATTCACTTCCCACTCAACACATGAAGTAATACGGAGACATGGGCCTCACTCAACACATGTAAGCAAATGAACGAAGGGGCCTCACGTCCCACTCAACACATGAGGTCATACTGAGGCATTGGCCTCACTTCCTAAAAAACAAATGTGTTCATATTGAGTAAGGGGTCTCACGTCCCACTCAACACTTGAGTTCATACGGCGGCATGGGCCTCACTTCCCGCTCAACACATGTGATCATATTGAGGAAGTGATCTCACGTCCCACTCATAAGATGAGGTCATACGGACGCATGGGCCTCACTTCCCACTCAACACATATGATCATATTGAGGAAGGGGTCTCACGTCCCCCTCAACACATGAGGTTTTACGGAGGCATGGGCCTCACTTCCCACTCAATACATGTGAGCATATTGAGGAGGGTATCTCACGTCCCACTCAACACATGAGGTTATACGGAGACATGGGCCTCACTTTCCACGAAACACATGTGAGCATATTGAGGAAGGGGTCTCACGTCCCACTCAACACATGAGGTCATACGGAGGCATCGGCCTCACTTTCCACTAAACACATGTGATCATATTGAGGAAGGTATCTCACGTCCCACTCAAAAGATGAGGTTATACGGAGACATGGGCCTCACGTCCTAATCAACACATGTGAGCATATTGAGGAAAGGGTCTCTCGTCCCACTCAACACATGAGGTCATACGGAGGCTGGGCCTCACTTTCCACTCAACACATGTGATCATATTGAGGAAGGTGTCTCACGTCCTACTCAACACATGAGATTATACGGAGACATGGGCCTCTCTTTCCACTCAACTACTGTGAGCATATTGAGGAAGGGGTCACGTCCCACTCAACACATGAGGTCATACGGAGGCATGGGCCTCACTTTCGTCTCAACACATGTGATCATATTGAGGAAGGTGTCTCACGTCCCACTCAACACATGAGGTAATACGGAGACATGGGCCTCACTTTCCACTCAACACATGTGAGCATATTGAGGAAGGGGCCTCACGTCCCACTCAACACATGAGGTCATACTGAGGCATGGGATCACTTCCCACTCAACACATGTGATCATATTGAGGAAGGTGTCTCACGTCCCACTCAACACATGAGGTTATACGGAGGGGCATGGGCTTCACTTCCCACTAAACACATGTGTTCATATTGAGGAAGGTGTCTCACGTCCCACTCTACACAAGAGGTCATACGGAGGCATTGGCCTCGCGTCCCACTCAATAACTGGTATCTTGTTCAGGAGGGACCTTACCTCCAACTCAACAACTAATGTCATGAGTTTAAAGTCCCATCCGAAATACTATAGAATCAGGAAATCTTGTTATACTAGAATAAGACGAGACCCATAAAATCATTAAATTATTTGGTAAAGAGATATGACCCAGCGGAGGTTTGTCAGGTTTTGTGTGTCAAAAGTGAATAAATGAAATGGTAGAATAACCATTTTAGGTCCAGGAAAATTCTTCGGGGCGAAACACTTTGATCCCGTTCAGTCTTTAGCGCGAAGCCTGATTCTCGGTATATAATTTAGCGACGACCCCCTTCGGCGTGTCGGGTCAAATATATATATATGTTGACTGCGTCGTAGCTATTCGCTTTTAACGTTTTTCTGAAGCTAGAACGAACGCATATTCTTTATTCTTATATGTTGTTAGCAATATACTATCCATGAGTTAAGGATAGCGAAGCGATTTAAAATGGTTTTGGTTGTAACCTGCTAAACTGATTCACTTGTGTCAAATGCAATTGTTAAGGATGTGTGTGTGTGTGTGTGTGTGTGTGTGTGTGACGCTTTTAACAACTACAAAAATGCTTTATAATCTTAGTTAAAACAAGATGTGATTATCTTGAACACCGACGAGTGCCCCAAAGAGTATTTGTCCTAAGTTTGACCTTGATAGTTGACCGTCACATTTTAGATGACCTAGACATTGTCAAAAGCTAATGCATATCAAAGAGGGGTACTGCATATGAACACTGTTAGTTCTTTTAATACTAAACTCTGGGGATAAAGGTTAAAATTTGACACCGACCTTTCATCATCTAAGCCAATTTAGAACCGCATTGATGCAAACTATCTGTACAAAATATGAGAATTGTACCTTAAATACTTCTAATAAATGATATAAGGCTCTCCAAGCTTTAATACTATTTACCAAGTCATGAGGTATTGGCCGAGTTATAGGTCTAAGGTCACCCGTATTATGACTCGAGGTCAAAGGCAATACAGCTGACCGATGACAAGTAACTTTGCCAACACCAATCACTTGGTTTAAGAGAATTTTATTAACCCAATACCACACAGTGTCGCTTTTTGATACCTCTCAAGAAAAAAGCTTTCGAAAACATTGAGGGCAATGAAAAAAATGCTTGTGACAAGCAATTTCTTTAATGTCGACAATGTTTTTAATCATAAAAAGCAAATGTTTTACGAATTCAGCAAACTTGAAATTGTTGTCTGTTACCTCTTTTAATTTGGACCAGTCTAAAATGTTGTCGTGTGGTAATAGGTTAAATACCTTTTAAGAAAATGATATTACATGTAATTGCCAAAATCACGTAATAACACATAAGCTCTGATGTTTAATCTTATTACATGTATTTTCTATAATGTTTATTTTTAATCCGTCCCACGAACTTGAACCATCCAGACTGCAGAGGTGCGTTTAGTCCAGATTCTTAAGAGTCTTGTTAAGACTTATAATAAAGCGTTCTTTAGATTAAGATTTTCAAGCTGCTGGATAAAATTCTTAAGAATGCCTAATGAGATTTTTAAGCGTACTCAGCTTTGGCTTAAACGAGTAGCCTTGGCGACATGGTCATCCAAAATAACAAAAATCGTTCATTTAGGACATATGAAAATCTTATATAGCGGCATTTTTCACCTCGACATTAAGACCTCACCTCAGGAACAAAGTGAAACATTTTTTAACCCATTACCACACAATGAAATTTTAGACCAGTCCAAATTCAAAGAATTTGCAGACGAAAAATTAAAGTTTACGAAATTTTGAAAAGGTTCAACTTTCTTGGTGGAAAACATGGTGTAAAAATGAAAAATGCTAATAATAAAATAAGCAATTTCTTCATTCTTTATTACATGTATTTTCCAGAACTATTTTCTTGTGCGAGGGGTGGGGGTGGTAAAAAGGGGGGAGATTGTGTTGGAATGGGTTAAATAGAAATCTGACCCCATCAAAGGTCAATCAGAGCAAGTTTGCTTTCCAAAGTAATCATTTAGTAGTGTCGATTAATTTGCTAGAATAGGCACCGTGGTTATGTGAATAAAAGGCTCTATCGCGTGTTATGTGGGCTTTACACTATATGTTTTTTCATAACTGCTTTTTCATATCTGCTAAAACAAACAGTGTAAACCAGTAGATAATGGGCGTTCTGCTAGCAGATCTGCTAAACATACGGAATAGGACTATTCTATTTCCATCTGCTTTTTCAGACGGAATCGATCTATCAATTCTCAGATCACCTGCTGATAAGCTGACAAAACAAATAATTACTGGTCAGCACTCTCATTTTGCCTCTTTGATACCAACATTTCATACATTTTATTTGTAATAACCCATTACCATGAAATGTATTGTTGGTTATTTTTTCCAATACTGCTTTGTTCTTTTTTCATGAAAATGAAGAGACAGCTTCATGGAAATCAGAAAGTGCTGTAAATATTAAAAGGATTGTAATTATAGCCAAATATTTTTTTTTTACTTATTACCCGACAGGAAAAATTTAGACTGATATACATATTTGGATTTTAAAGTTTATGAAAATTAGAAAAAAATATTAAGAAGTATCACGAAAGGTAGAAAACATTTGATTTTTACTAGAAAATTTCTCCTTTCCCTGAATGATTCTTCAGGGCAATTCATCCTCAGTGCCGAAAATACAGAATCGTGTGTTAAATATTAAATTAGTATCTCTTTTACCGTCATATTTTAACCCGTTCCCAAATAATGACGCTTTTTGACGCCTATCAAGAAAACAATTAGGAAAACATTGGGTAAAATGAAGAAATTGCTTGCAACTTGCACCGAGCAATTATTCCAATTTCCAAAAATGCATGAAAAAAATCTTAAATTTCATAAACGTTTAATTGTCGTCTGCGTGTCCTATTAATAGGGGCCAATCTAAAAAAAATCGTCTGCTTATGGGCAAAGTCATTGATAGCATTTGTGACCTGTGACATAAGAAGTGACCATGTGCAGAGTACTAAAATTATGGACTGTAATTATGGCTTCCACATTTTGCAGGCTGGTCTGGAGCGAAAGTTATTTGTTTGTTCTCACACTTTCTTTGTATAAAATTGGCGTTTCTCCTCACTTTGAACAACACTGTTTACTACTGTGATGTCAACCTAGGTTTACAATTTCTGAAACAATATTTGTATGTATGTTTGTCTGTCTGTATGTCATACTTGTATGGAAAAAAAGAACTGACGCAGCGGAGGTCAATCAGGATTAGACTTCCAAAACTGAAATATGGTACAGTAGAATTACCATTTCCACTTCACATGCGAAAATTTCAACCACGGTTAATCTAGCGACCACTTGATCTATATTTTCACGCTTGTGGTTGTTATTTTCATACATTTAGCCTCAAATCATAAAAAGGTGACAAAAAGGTTGTTAATGAAAACTTGAGACTTGGTTAGACGTAGAGTATTATGTTTTTCAACAAGTTTAGGAATGAGTCAAAATGATAAAATCTCTCCCCTACATTCCAGTAATGCAATACACTACATGACCTTAGAAATGACTGACTAAGGTCAACTGAAGCAGATATGCTAAAGCATACAGTGTGAACGCAAAAAAGCAGATTTGCTTAAAACATATGTGCTTTTTCAGATATGCTAAAACATGTAGTGTAAACGGCCTATAAGAAAAAATTCAGTGCACAACAAATGTCAAACATGTGTCTGACAAATGATTTTCAAATTTAACGCCAAGGTTTGTTTTTGAATCCAGTTAAATACCGGAGTGCAGTGATCACACGAAGTAAACAGCAGGAGAGTTTTAGATTTAGAAACATGATATTTTACAAGGGATGTTCAATAAATTCTAGAGCTTTTATTTCTTACCATTTCCTCTCAAATTATTAACATTATTCACATTCTCTCCATTTGCATAAGCATACGAAAACACACAAAAGGTTATAAAGTGTAATTTGTTCATCCTACTAGCTCACGCAAAAATGATAAATCGTTAAATCTAATTGACTGATCGCGGTCGCGGATGTCAATCGACTATCGGATCATTCATCTAGACCGGAAGTGAACTTTAAACTCAAACAATGGCCGACTTGTGTATAAAGTATTTTGTTGGTTTAGCGACTTAAATGTCGTAACTACATTGAAACTGTAGTTACGACGTTTAGGTTACCAACCAACAATTTTACTTTTTATTCCATGTTACTGACCATCATTTTTGCTAAGCGTTTAATATCGAAGTGGAACTTCCTTGTAGGAGCTCCGTGGCCTTGTCCAGCGGAGACAGTGGGCGGGGCAAGGGATCTGCCAACTGATTTGTGGTGATCCTAGGCAGGCTAGGGCTATCCCCTCAAGGCGATATTTTATATCGAGTACAGTAGTCAAGCTCCCGTTTTCAACCGTATTCAAGCCGATAGATAACGAATGCATACACCAATTCTTTGCTTCTTGACCCGCAATATTATTACCAATACCGTCATTTGATTAACGGGTTGATCGGATTGAAGAGGTAGCTTGAATAAGACTACCCACTGCAATTAAAGTTTTATGAATAGCCCTCATGCATGTGTTTCCGATTAACAAGCGCGTAAAACTAAAGGTCAGTTGCTAAGATGAAGCCAGGGATATTTGTTACTTTGTTTGCTTTCCTTCACGCCTGTATTTGTAAGGAGCCGCAGTGCTCGAACTTTCATTATGAGGAGCAAACACTTCTTAAGATGCTTAAAATGGAGATAAATATGGATAAGATATTGACAGATTTTGACAACCTGCAATCAGACCTCGCCGATAAAGTACTTGGATTAAAGAGTGATATAAACAAATACTCGACATTACTGCAGGAAATTGGCAATCAAGTCACCCATCTGGCAAACAAGCAGAGTATATCAACATATGCTCGATGGGGACGAGAAGATTGTCCCGGAAACGGTACAGAGTTGCTATACAAAGGCTACATGGCGGGAAATAAATGGGATAAATATGGAAGTGGAACAAGTTCTTTATGTCTACCAGATGAGCCAAAATGGGCGGAGCATATTGACGGATATCAGTCTGGCGCTACAATTTACGGAACAGAAATTGAGATTGACGGAACTGTTTCTGCAAAGCTCTTCGGGTTTGGCGTAAGTAATAATGATATATCATGTGCTATGTGTGCTTCGGTTCGATCGTCCATGATTATGTTGCCTGGTCGTTCAAAATGTCTACCAGGCTGGGCGGAGGAATACCAGGGATATCTCGTTGCATCGCATCCGGACTGGAAGGGCTCCTCGGACTATGTTTGTCTCGATGCTAACTTCCTGAAGGGTCAGGATAGAGCAAATGATAACCACGTGATCAGAATTGTGGAAGCAGAGTGCGGATCCTTGCCGTGTCCACCTTATGTACAGGGAAGAGAGATTGCTTGTGTTGTGTGTACGAAATAAAGTTGTATTTACTCTAATTGGAAAACATCAACTTTTTTTCCCTGAGTGTGTGTTGATATATATGTCTGTTTTTCCCTTTCTATCACCTTCTCTCTGTCTCTCATTCGCTTGCACGGCTCTATCTCTCTCTGTCTCTCTGTCTCTCTCTGTCTCTGTCTGTCTGTCTGTCTGTCTCTCTCTTTTTTTATTGAAATTATGGTAATGATAATGATAATGGTGATAATGACCTAATCGACTTCTTTGTTTGATTATAAGAATGTATTAACTACTTGAGAAGCTTTGAACTTTGATTGCTTTTGTTCGAAAATCCGTCTTCTGATATTTCTAGTGCTGGTATATATGGTTTGCTTACATTATACGTAAACATGCAATTAGTGACTTTTTTTTCAATACAGAAGACACGAATGTAGACTTTCATCATCTGTTCACTTTCTCTTTCTATCGCTCTCTCTCTCTCTCTTTTGTTCACTTGCATGGCTCTGTCTCTCTCTCTTATTTACATTTGTGGTAATGAGAATGACCGAATCGACTTCTTAGTTTGATTAAAATAATGTACATGTATTTACTACTTGAGAAGCTTTTGAACCTTGAATGCCTTTGTTCGAAAATTCGTCCTCTAATAATTCTAGTATAAGTATTAATGGTTTGCTTACACTAAACATTAACATGCATTTAATGACCTTTTTTTCAATCCAGAAGACACGAATACACATGTAGACTTTCATTAACTTGTCGTAAAAAAGCACCTATTCGAGTCGACGATATTTATTTTGGGTTCGAATAATTTGACTGGGCATATAATTTACTTGAATATAGGTTTTCATTAAAATTGTATCATCGAGCTGATTTCGAATGAGTATCCACAGTATTCGGTTCCACTGAAAAATTAACCCTTGTCATGCTGTATAAATCACCTTACTGAATTGCTGTAAAATCAAAGGGCTGAAAGTGCTGACAGAACTTGTTGTTCAAAAATCAATATTTCTTTTAGAAATCAATTTCATAAACAACTCTGGCAGAAAAAGGACAAGCAGGAGGTGTAGACTAAGATCAGACTGCACTTATGTGTAGACTGATCTTAGTCTACACCTCCTGCCAAACCCGAAATATTCCGGGTTCAGCGTGACAAGGGTTAAGATTTTAAATAATTTCCTCGCTCTTATCTAAAGATGTAAAACACGGGACTATACAGCTTATCTGTAGCTCTAAAAAAACAAAAGAATTACCTGGCCCTTCTAGAGTGCTGGTCAGTCCAGTTCGATTTAAGTAAGAGAGAAGATATGACTCTTTGTTGGCCCGTAGGACGTCAATAATTGTGTTATTTTGTCCCCACACAGTGTACACACATGTTAGATAGCACAGTACTCGCAGCATTTCTTCCAACATTAAATAATTAGTCTCGAGGTCCCAAGTCTTATCGCACTGGATTATATTCTGTATTTTATCGGACCGTTTGGTCACGTGAGTTCCAAAAGTAGATCTAAACTGGTTTGACGCGATTCAACAAAATACCTTGTTTGATATCTTCTCTTTTACCACGATATGAGTTAATTACTGTTAAAAATGGCGTTAATCCCCATTGAATAAATCAATCTCTTTGACTCAACATCACGAGGCAAAGTTGCTAGCAATTTCTTCATTTTTATCATTGTTTTCTTTAAATCATTTCTTGGGGGCGTAACCGGAATTGTTTGGGAATGTCCTATATTACAAGTAGTTATATTCTACGATTTGTTGTTTAGAAAAACTCACCCGAACAAATGTATATTTTCCTTGGCGACATAACAGGTCTACTTATGTATTAACAGCATTAATTTGTAAAATATATGGTCGGGGAAACGATATCTGTCCGTAGATTTACTATCCTTATATAAGCCTTTGCGTGACATTTCCAACCACTTTGCTTGTGTGTGACTCGCACACATTGAGCACCCTGGACAGCCATTCTGGCATTTAGAACATTCACTGATTTTGGGTCAGTATCAATATACAGAGCGCAGAGTGAAGACTCTGTGTAATGGTTGGAAATGTCACGCATGCGCTCATATTATATTGAGCATTCCCCCCTCCCTATTTTTGTTTTTGTTGTTAACTAACTCTACACGCGTGTTTGTATCATTTCATCATTTACACGAATAATTTTCATAGTAGTAAGTAAAGGCAACATAGTAGAAAAGACTATTCAGTTATTCTAATTTGACAATGCCTTAATGTTTTACCTTCATGAAATAAGGCTGTTATTATTATTATTATCATATTAAAGACGAGTCGTTGGTTGGCGTAAAAAAACGTGATATATACAGCTTGAATAAGCTGCAGTTACGATGTTTAAGTCGCCAAACGAACAAAGGTGCTTAATATACATGTCAGAGTTAAAAGTTCACTTCCACCTGCACTAAATGAACTATTTGATTTGTCAATCTATTTTGATTGGCGGCAGCGATTATGACTTAGCACAATGAAAAAGGTAGGTACGGTCAGACTTTCGAGGTTCATGCGTCCCTTGACTTTTAAAACTCATTTAAATAATAGTTGGCGTGTCCTATCTGGGTCGTGAGAAAAAGATTTTCCAAAACCATGTGTTTTACAAAGGACGTGAAAACTAGAACCATAAGTACTTGATAACTTATATTTTAAACAAAATAGTTTGACTATCGTGAATTTTGAACTGTTAAAGGACTTTATGAAAATTTCGGAAATGTTTCTGTCGTATATCATTATTGAATTTATATCGGTTTGCTTGGCTTTCCCGGATATTATTGACCAGTTAAAACAGGAAAATGCCAACCAATTAGTGACGTTAATTGACCAAGCCGGTCTAACCAGCACGCTTAAAGATCAAAATCAAGGTAAGTCATTGTCTACCAGTATTCAACCTCAACATCCCAATCAAAAACACATGTCGTCATTTTAAAGTCTCACCTGAAATCCTGGAGAAGCAGGTGATCTCGCTCTATTAGAATTAAAAGAGACCAATGTTCAGGGGTATATTCATGACACGTTTCAAACAGGCAAAATAACATCTGGGAATTCATAAAACACCAGAAGTGATAGGTTCCAGCGCAGGAATATCCAATTTTGTTTGTCAAAATATAAATAATAACGAAAAAAATATGATTCCTCAGACGTTTTTTTACAGGTTTTCAAGGCTTTAAGGCTCTCGTTACGAGAAAGTTTCTCTCTCTCACACACACAAATCCCAATAATTTTCAGAATAGGTCACAAGCGCTATGGAAAGGTTTACCGAGCAGAAATCAAACGAAAATGAGCTTCAAAATTATTTTATATTGCCAACATAAAATAAGATTGAAATTTGTATTCAATTTCTATTCAGCAGCACTTTTCATATCTGGCTTGTGACCTTTTCTGAAACTGTTTTTAGGGTCGGTAAACAGTTTTAACACAGATTTCGGGATTCTTTTTATCAGAAATTTTATCCCTATAGCCAAAGGGCATTTAGCCCATTCCCACAAAACAAAATTTTAGACTGGTCGAAATTGAACGACGCTGCAGACGACAATTTCAAGAAGACGGAATTTTATTTATTTTCTTTTTCGTCTTTTTGGATAGAAAACATTGTAGAAAATGAAGAGATTGCTTGATGCAGTATATCTTAACCTATTCCCACACAACAAAATTTAAGACTAGTACATATTGAAAGAAGTTGGAGACCACAAATTCAAGTTGATGGTATTTCAATTGTTTCCATCTTTTTTGATAGAAAACATTGTGGATAATAATAAAAAAAATGTTTGATAAACGCAATTTCTTCTTTAACACAATGTTTTCCAAAACTATTTTTATAAAGGGTGGATTGTGTAGGAATAGTTTAGACCGAAATCTGATCCAATGGAGGTAACTCAGAAAAAGTTTTCTTTCTGGAAATTATCATTTAGAAAGGAAAATTTGATATTCCAGAATAAAGAAGAGCACTGACGAAGACATTGACCTGACAACGGCAATACCCCTGGTTTTCTCCGAAAACAGCTAATAATGCCAAGCGCAAAAAACTTGACCTCGGTTAACCAGTGAAGAGCATGCAGCCTAAGCTATGTTGATAATTTTTGAAACTACCAAAAGGTCCCTTTTTGTGCGACGAATCTTATTTTGCATTTCGTGGGACACATCTCACGTGAATAAAAATTTGGACAATGAATATAGATCGCAAGTCCATGATCTTAACGCAAGATCGGCCGTTTTAGTTGGAGGTCAATCTGTAATAAGCCCAGGTCAGCTGTATAAAATGACAAAAGCTCCTTGTATAACACCGACCAAATTTCTGTATAATTACATCGTATTAAAAAGTAAAGAAATAAATTTAAGTCTGGAGAATTTATTACAAAGGTAAAGAAACACACTTGGTAGGTAAATCGCCAGTACAGACTTTAGGCTGGTTTTAAAGTAAGGTACCAACTTGTTTTGGGTTTTTTATACTACGAAAATCTGTATGAAGTCAAATGAACGCAAAGGTATGAAAACAGAAAAATGTAAAGCTATGAAACTGGCCTAACATTCACAGAAATGATGATAATGTAGTGTACTAGCACTTAAGGTTTATATCTATTTTTTCTTAATATTCCTCGTACTAAAAATGATTAGGAGTGTTTTATTCGTTAGGTAGGAATTCTAAAAGAGTTTTGTGTATAGAAAAAAGTAGCACCTGTTATTAATACGGTTTTTTTTTCAGGGCCATTTACAGTACTTGCCCCGACCGATGCAGCTTTTGCAAAAATCCCACCAGCAGACCTCAATGCGTTACTTGCCGACAGTGAAGTCCTGAAAAATACGTTACTATATCACGTGATTAATGGCGAACTATTCACGTGGGATATCACTTCCGGTATGCTGGTACCCTCTCTGTCTGGAAGGAAAATTCGGGTCGTCAGCGGTGGAGGGGTAAATATAGTCGATTTTGCTCAGTCGACCACCTTTATTAAGTTACCAATTCCATTACGCGACCACAATCGAAAGTCCCCTTTTAAAATCAAAAGCTCTCATAAAGAATTGGCCATCTTTCATAAAACATCTTTTACTAAATCCAATGTTGTTGGAACTCATTAGAATCGCATTACCGAGACGATTCTAATGAGTTCCAACAACATAGGATTTAGCGAGTTCTCTGTAATTATTTTCACCTACAATTGAGTCAGTCCTTCATATATTTAAAATTGTGTTTTAAGCGATCATTCTCTTAAGCGGCCACTTTTTGGTCGTCCAATGAGTGGTCGCTTAATACAAGATTTACTGTATAATGGATATAGGTTATTGACGGCGTAATCATATACATTTCCTTTTTAAAAAGAAGCACTAATTTTTCTTAGCCCAGAGACTGATACAAATTTCAAGATATATGTATGGCTGCCATCCGCTGACCTATTACATGGGTATTTGACTGAGATATAGGCATAGATTGTGACATCTGTTCAGAAAGCATTCTAATACTTATACCCTACATTCAGGCTATGCTAAGCTATTTTGAAAGTAGGCGACCAACTCGGTGTAACGACAGCTATCCATCAATAATCTGTGTAGCAAATCGTCTTCGACTAAATACTGAAAATTAATGCAGTTTGTATCTAAACGACAAACTGTCCTGTCGGCGTTGAGTGTGCGTGGCAGAAAACCCGTTCATGAACACCGACCTGGTCGATGGTCACCCTAGTGTATCTATTACAAGTTTCTTTCCAAAAGATTTGACCAAGTGATCTACCTTTTTACCCGGAAAAAATTACTTGTTTACTTACTTCTTTTATTCAATTATTGTTGAAAAACAAAACAACATATTTTTTATATTTGCCTGATAGAAATTGGAAGAAGCGTAGAGAAAAAATAACAACTCCATTGACCCTCACTAGAGAGCTACTGATGAGACAATTAATTGATCTACATAAAATGAGACATTTGAACCTTTCTTCACTGTCCAAAATAAAACCCATCTTTATATGGAGAATTCTATTTCGGCGCTGTGCATTCGTCTGTCAGTCTGGCAATGCGTCTTTCAATCCGCCCTGGCCAATATCTCCCTTAATAAAGATTTAACCCTTGTCATGCTGTATAAATTACCTTGCTGAATTGCTGTAAAATCAAAGGGCTGAAAGCACTGATAGGACTTGTTGTTCAAAAATCAATATTTCTTTTAGAAACCAATTTCATAAAGAACTCTGGCAGGAAAAGTACAAGCAGGAGGTGAAGATCAAGATCAGACTGCACTTATGTGCAGGCTGATCTTGGTCCACATCTCCTGCCAAAACTGGAATATTCCGGGTTCAGCATGACAAGGGTTAATAAAACTATATTTACTTATATCAATATTTTATTCTATGGCTTTGTCACGAAAAGGGGGTGGGGTGGTAAAACTGCCTTTTCATCAATTGTTAATATTTCATTGAATTTGATTGAAACGCACATTCCGATTCTTTAGCACAATGTAGTTGGCGATAGAAAATTCAAAAACCTTTTAAGTGATTAAAAACTAACAGCGTGTGGCAGTGCTATGGAAAGAGGGGGCTCCGTGAAAACCGCAGTTTTCATCATTTTTGCTATCTGTTACTTTCACACTGTATACTTATTTTATCATAATATGCATTGACAAACCAAAAACATAATCCATTCTCACACTATTCCGCTTAATGACGCCCATAAATAACAAAGTTTTGTAAAACATTGTGGAAAATGGCGCAATTGCTTGATGCAAGCAATTTCTTCATTGTTCTCAAAGTTTTCTACCGAAAAGGCGATGATTCTCTACATCAAATGTACTTAAATCTGTCGTCTCCAACTTCTTTGAATTTGGACCAGTCTAAAGTTTTGTCATGTGGTAATGGATTAAGTAAATCAGATAGGCCTACTTTCTGTTTCACTAAAAGCACACAAATTGTCACTTTTTTATGAATCCGACCTTCAACGGGGGATAAATATTCATAAGGAAACGTTTGTTTCTCGGTGAACCCTTTCAGAGTCACTACTTCAGTGATGCTCTAGCAATAAAGGAGGAAATCCAAGCATCAAACGGTGTGATATACCTGATTGACGAGGTAATGAGTATACCGGAAGGAACCATTTTGGATGTTCTGAAGAACCCGGATTACAATCTTACGTCATTTCTTGGACTGGTTTCTTCATTACATCTAGACACGCTACTCAATTCTACAAGTAAGGTTATACCTGTTAGTGTTAAAATCACAAATATAACTGTCAAACGAAAAGGAACCTCTTGAGAAGTGCGTAAAATATCGATGCTGGTCAGCCAGACCCCGCAGGCTGACTAGGGTCGAACATTTTACCCTACGTAAAATTTCTGAATCTAGAATGGTTAGTCTACCTTATCGTGTATTTTTTCTAATTGACTTCCTCTTCATCCTTGATCTGTTTTCTTTTTTTGTTCCGTTGAACTCCGGGGACCTCTAAAAGTCCCTTTTTAGTTGACAGGTCACGAATATTTGCAAAACCGTGTAAAATGTGTGACGTAAGATTGGCAGTCGCCGAAAAGGATGGAAGGGGGGGGGGGGTGGACCAGGACTACTTGTCTGGTGACCCTGTCCCATCTACGCTGCTCTCCGATCGTCAGATTAGGACAGGCTCGGAAGTCAACAGGGCAATAACTCTTTCGCTTCGACGATTTAGGGATCATTTCTTGTGTATATAGACTACAGAGATAAAGATAAAATATTTTCATAAGGCTCGTGTTTCAATCCGGTTTAACCTCTTATTAAACGATCTCGAATTGAAGATTAATGCATTGAAGAAAATATTCTAGGAAATTATTTTGGAAAAGGAATAAACCTTTTTCTTCTGCACCTATAATATATTTCCCCAATTCAACCAAAAGTTTGATTTATTTGTCCGAAATCCCTTTCTATTTGGAACCAGCCCAAACTTAGATCGGTTGGTATTAAGCTTAAATGTTTCAGATCAAAGATACACCGTGTTTGCTCCCCTTGACAGTGCAATCCAAAACCTTCCTGCTCCTGTACTCTCCAGCTTACAGAGCGATCAAGGCAATAAAAGACGTAAGTTTATTAGTTTTATCATCAACATAATATTTCAACCCATTGTCTCACAGTCCTTCATTTTGACGACCTTGTTAAACAATAGAGTATAGCAGAAATATTTTGTTAGGAGCAATTTCTCCTTTTAACAATGTTTTGTACCATAAACTCTACATTAACTGCATTTTTATTTGTCGTTTGTAACTTCTTTGAATTTGGATTAGTCTAAAAAAAATTAGTCTGGTAAGGGTCCAAATTCATCTATGGACATGCCAGCATTCTGGTTAGCTGAAAAACGTTTTAAGTTAAAAATAAAAATCACACTTCAAGGATTCTTGTAGTGTGTTTAGCTTTTTTCCTTCGATGCCTCGATCAAAAAATCTCTTCTTCCCCTAACTAGATTCCTTAATGACCATAAAACCCCAAAACTCTTCCGTTAGTTGCATGACTTTTAATCTAGACTTATTGCACATTTTCTCTCGCATAAATGTTCCTCTAAACTATTCAAAACTCAAAATTATTCTACGACCTTTAAAATACCACGTTAGGATTCCCTAGATAACGAGGATCAAATATCCTAGCAATGTCATGGGCGACACATGCGATTCTGAGTATTTTTCTTGAACAGTACCTCTCCTTTTCTTGCAAATTTTAGACTTGTCCAAATTGAAAGGAGTTGCAGACGATTTAAAATTTACTAAATTATAATTTTTTCCCCTTATGGGTAGAAAACATTGTGTAAAATGCTTGTTACAAGCAATTTATTCATTTAACACAATGTTTTCCCAGTTCAGTGTTTTTCTTGAGAGGTGTCCAAAAGCGTCATTGTGTGAGAATGGGTTAGTGGTGAGTTCTGCATGTGGGAGGCAGCAAAGATAAGAGATTCTTGTAAGTCGAGACAGAAGCAGGCAGTGGTAGTCTTTGTTCCAAATATCTCATTTCTTATCTGCTATTTCATCTGGTGGAACAGACGTAATAGCACACATGACGCGAAAAGCGACAAAAGGAGCAACATTATTATTTTTCTTGATTAATGCCGCTTAAATCTTTCATATATTTTTTTCTTTTTTTCCCATCATGTTATTTTGTAATGTCGTATATTTTTAAATCCATAGCACGCATTGTCTAACACCTCTCATCCATTCAATCGATTCCAGGAGTGATTACGTATCATCTACACGAAGGGTTGGTTCATTCCTCAAGTTTGAATAAAGACGGGTCCATAACTACAGACTACCGGGGACATTATATTCATCTCAAACACGACTCTAGTGAGTAGTTATTTATGCCATAGCCCACAGGTCTAGGCTAGGCTATATTAGAATTGACGAATCGGGACTGTCAATAAAATAGGCCGTTCTAGACGTTCATCTAGAACGATGGTAAATTGTGTCCTATTCAAGTTGTAATTACGACGTATAGGCCCACACCAACGAATTTCTTTGTTTTATTTTTATCTAAACATAACAAATGCAAACTAACGCGAATTTTGTCGTGTTAGTGTTCTGTAACTGGAACCACTTACCAGATGGTTGATATCACGTTATTTTTACACGCTCGAGGTATCAGATAACTAAAATAACGTGAATAATGTTGTGCTAGTGCTCTGAAACTACCATTACTTCAAAAACTAGAAATCTTATCGCGACAAAATGGCAGATATCTTTTTATCAACAGCTTATCTTTATTTTTAGCTCCACTGGCTGAAGACCAGCGAGGCTATTGTCATAGCATTGTGCCCGTTGTCCGTCCGTATACTTTAAATTTAAAAATCTTCTTCTAAGAAAGTACTGAACGGATTTCAACGTAATTTCACATAAATGATCCTTGGGTGATTTCTTAAAAGAATTTTGATCAGATGAAAAACATGGCTTTAATGGGCGGGGCTTATTCCATATATGGTGGACCTTTCAAAATCTTCCTCTCACAAACCGTTTGACGGATTTCAACCAAATTTTACAAGAATTATCATTGTGTGACTTTTATCAGATTGTATACGAAGAATATTGATCGGATGAAAAACATGGCTTGAATGGGTGAGGCTAATTTCCATAAATGGTGAAAGCTTTGAAAAAGTTGTCTCACAAATCATTCGATGGATTTCAACCAAACTTTACAGAAACGATCTTTGGGTGACCCTTTATCAGATTCCCTAAAAAAAATGAAAAAATGATCGGATGATAAACATGGCTTTAATTGGCGGGGATAATTTCCATATATGGCAAAAAACTTTAAAAATCTTCTTCTTAGAAAGAAGTGAATGGAATTCAACCAGATTTCATAGGAATGATCCTAGATGTGACTCTTTATAAGATTCTTTCAGGGGATTTTGATTGGGTGAAAAGAATGGCTAAAATGGGCGGGGCTAATTTCCATATACATTTAAGAGATGAAGAGAATATTTTTTGTTTTCATGGAGGTATGAACCGAAAAACATAATCACACTGTATGAATACGCGAAGCGGATTCATACATTGTGTGATTATGTTTTTCGGTTCATACCTCCATGAAAACAAAAAATATTCTCTTCATTTCTTATAATTTAATAGCAACGAGCGAAAAATGCAACAACTTAACAGATTTTGATACCTTTATGTAGTGAACTATTTTGTGCGTAAGCATTCAAAATGGCTGCGTACTCAAAATTTTGTTCATTGAGGTATGAATTAAATTTTTCGACCAATCAGATCGCTCGTTTTTGATAGACGAAACTAACAATTAAATTATTGTATGGTGAAACCTTTTAAAATATTCTTTCAGAAACCTGTCGATGGATTTCAACCTAGATGGACTCTTTTTCAGATTCCATTTAGTAGTTTTGATTTGTTGAAATCATAGCTTTTATGGTTATGGCTTATGTCCATTTATGGTATTCAGTAATTTTTTTTAGTAAATATAGTAAATAAATTGTCTTTTGTAAAACAGGGAAAAGTTTGAAATATTAAAAAAATTCATTGTCAGGATTTATTTGCTACACATGGTAAATATGATTTGGTTTATATTGAATTCCTGAAAATAACATTTGCTCAATCAATACAATCAAGCCTGTGGAGCGATACAGGCGCCCAAGCGCTTCTAGTTTTCATTTCTATTGTAATTTACTACGAAATTTTTTTAACAATTATCACAACAAGAGAACCATGATGGACCTAAATCGCTCTCCTGAGTATGATAGTTCATGGCTTTATGATATAATAAAATAGCAAAGCCCTCTAATTATTTTGAAGAAGATGTTTAAGGATTTCTCTTTTAATCCTAGGTATATTGATGAGCCCACCATATAGCACTAAATTCCTGAATATGGTAATGCTTTGAAAAATAGACATTAATACATACCAAGTATAAAATCTCTAGGCCTAATGGTTTAGGAGAGGAAGCTTTTCAAAGATATCATTATTTATTCCTAACTAAAATTAGGGATTTCACAGAAAAGGGCTTATTTTCAGAATACGGTAATTCTTTTGGTAGAGGGTCAATAGATGATGATATTTACCAAATATCAAAGCTCTAGGCCTAATCGTTTTGGAGAAGAAGACTTTAAAGTTTCCCTTCTTTATTCCTTTGTAAAATCAGGGATCGCACTGCAGAAAAGGGCTAATTTTCAGAATACAGTTATTCTTTGAAGTGTTTTGGTAGAGGGTCAATAGATTATGATATGTACCAAATATCAAAGCTCTAGGCCTTATGGTTTGGGAAGAGAAGATTTTTAAAGATTTCCTTCTTTATTCCTCTATAAAATCAGGGATCGCATAGAAAAGGGCTAATTTTCAGAATACGGTTATTCTTTGAAGTATTTTGGTAGAGGGTCAATAGGTGATGATACATACCAAATATAAAAGCTCTAGACCCTATAGTTTGGGAGAAGAAAATTTTCAAAGATTTCCATCATTATTCCTTTGTAAAATCAGGGATCGCACAGAAAAGGGCTAATTTTCAGAATACGGTAATTCTTTGAAGTATTTTTGGTAGAGGGTCAAAAGATTATGATATGTAGCAAATATCAAAGCTCTAGGCCTTATGGTTTTGGAGAAGAAGATTTTCAAAGATTTCCTTCTTGATTCCTTTGTAAAATCAGAGATCGCATAGAAAAGGGCTAATATCACAATACAGTAATTCTTTGAAGTATATTGGTAGAGGGTCAATAGGTGATGATACATACCATTTATAAAAGTTAGGCCCTATGGTTTAGGAGGAGAAGATTTTCAAAGAGTTCCTTCTTTATTCCTTTGTGAAATCAGGGATAGCACAGAAAAGGGCTAATTTTCAGAGTACGATAATTCTTTGAAGTATTTTGGTAGAGGGTTAATAGGTGATGATATTTACCAAATATTAAAGCTCTTTGCCTTATGGTTTAGGAGGAGAAGATTTTTAAAGAGTTCCTTTGTAAAATCAGAGATCGCACAGAAAAGGGTTAATTTTAAGACTACAGTAATTCTTTGAAGTATTTTGGTAGAGGGTTAATAGGTGATGATATGTACTAAATATCAAAGCTCTAGGCCTTATGGTTTAGGAGGAGAAGATTTTTTAATAACTGTTTACGGACGGACAGACGGACGCCGGACAAATACCCATCACAATAGCTCACCTTGAACACACTGTGCGCAGGTGAGCTTAAAAAAAATAAAAAAATAAGTGATATCCGCCATTTTTGTTTTAATTGGTGGTAATTCCAGAGCACTAATACGATGAAATTCGTATACTTCGATAAAATACGATATTCGCATTTTCATGAATGTTATCTTATAAGTAGTGGCAGTTCGAGAACACTAAGATGAAGAAATTCATGTTAGTTAACATTTGGTATATTAAAAACAAAATTATCATGCCAAAAAGGGATATCGTGAAAACTTTTCGAGCAATCGATTGACTTATCAAATCATTCAAATAGATCGAAAGTATATGACAATCTTGAAAGATGAAGTATGGTATTGAAGCTTGGAATATTGTTAACTGTCTATCGACACGTCAATTACGCGAACATCAAATGCCAAAAAACGCGGTTACATAATACATGTTAAGTGAAAACACACAAATTCACTTTACTTAAAATCGTCTATTATCTACGAAATTTAAACTTTGTATTCCCCTTTTCTTTGAAGGTACCGGAGAGCCGACCCTGAACGATCTCGCACGAATTGTAGTCGCCGATATTGAGGCCGACAATGGCGTCGTCCATATTATTTCTCACGTGCTTTTACCTTCATCACTTGTCAGTATAATTGGATAAAATATTATATGATACGACGATGACTTTGTGGTATAAGAATATTCCCGTTAAGAGCGCCTAAAGAGAGATCTTGGCACAATAGTCCACATCCTCACGAGTGAAGGGATATCGAGATCATCTTTTCCTCTAGGTACGACAAGATGATTAGTCCAATGACCTTCACCCTATTTACGAATTGCTATAAAAATCCAAGATCTCACAACATAGGGCTTAATTTCAGAGTTGAGTCGTTCTTAGAATTTGGTAGAGAGTGAATGAGCAATGATACATTTCCAATTATCAAGGCTCTCGGCCTTATGATTTCGGAGAATAAATCTTATAATTTCCTTCTCTATTCCTTTATAAATCTGAGATCGCATAACGTAGGACTAAATTTTCAAAGTATTTTCTTTATTCAGGGATCTCATGGACGAGGGCGAATTTCAGAGTACGGCAATTATTGAAGTTTTTTGGTAGAGGGTCAATATGTAACGATACATACCAAATAACAAGGCTCCTATGTAAAACCAGAGATCAAACAGAAAAGGGCTACTTTTCAGTGTACGGTAAATCTTTTAAGAATTTTGGTAGAGGGTCAATAGTCATTAATTCATACCAAATGTCAAAGATCTAGGCCTTATGATTTCGAAAGATTTTCAAAGATTTCCTTTTTGTTTTCGTGTGTAAAATCAGAAAACGCACAGGAATGGGCTAATTTTCAGGGCACGGCAATTCTTTGAATTATTTTGGTAGAGGGTCAATATATATTGAAACATACCAAATATTAAGGTTCTATGCCTTATGATTTCGGAGAAGATTCTCAAAGATTTCCTTTTTTATCCGTATGTAAAATGGCTAATTTTCAGGGTAAGCTAATTCTTTGGAGTATATTGGTAGAGGGTTTTAGGTATCAAAGCTCTAAGCCTTAAGGTTTAGAAGGAGAAGATTTTTAAGGACGGACAGACGGACATTTACCGATCATGTTGTTCTCAGGTGAGCTAAAAAGCAAGCCGATGTTTGGCGCCCTAAACGTCGCAACTACAGCTTGACAGAAACAGACAGAGAGAGACAGAGACAGACTTTTCTCTTTTTCCCAGTGATTTCCGAAGTTATGAAGAGTATTTAATCTTTCCAGCGCAGCCCCAGCAATCTGCATCAGATGGGTGTTTTTGTGCAAAATTGATTAATGCTATCAAAGCAGTCTATCCATGGCCGATACTGTTTGCTCGTCCAAGAAGCTATGCCTACAGAGCTATGCTTTGTTTATTTTGCTTACCTTAAAAAATAAGTTCCCAGAAGCCACGCATTATTTTCAATATAAATGTACATTAATTGTTTACAATACAAGAGAATATGTTTAGATCAACACACCTTTTCAAAACAGGAGCACCGCATTCGGATGACAACGCTCTCCTATTCACATGATTGATAGCGGGTAAAATTTATATGTCTAACAAGGTGCCAAATTGTCACAAGATACGCCCGTCACACTGCTTAATATTAACTGGGGGTTTGAATAGAACTGATGTTATTTTAAATGAATATTTTTTGTCAAACAAAGTATGAAAAACAACAAAGGGCAATAACTCAAAATATACACTAGGTAAAGTTATGGTTCTTGTACACAGCACTCCCACTTGGTGAGCTCTATCCATCCATGAAGTTTCATGATTCTAGCTATTATACTTTTAGAGATATACTCCGGACAAGATTCAAGTATGAAAAACAACAAAGGGCAATAACTCAAAATATACCCTAGGTAGAGTTATGGTTCTTGTACACTGCACTCCCACTTGGTGAGCTCTATCCATCCATGAAATTTCATGATTCTAGCTATTATACTTTATTTAAGAGACAGACTCCATACAAGATTCAAGTATGATAAACAACAAAGGGCAATAACTCAAAAATAGGCCAGGTAGAGTTATGGTTCTTGTGCACTGCACTCTCCCTTGGTGAGATCTATTTACCCATGAAGTTTCATGATCCTAGCTATAATACTTTTAGAGATATACTCCGGACAAGATTCAAGAATGAAAAACAACAAAGGGCAATAACTCAAAAAATAGGCTAGGTAAAGTTATGGTTCTTGTACACTGCACTCCCACTTGGTGAGCTCTATCCATCCATGAAATTTCATGTTCCTAGCTATTATACTTTTAGAGATATACTTCGGACAAGATTCAATTATGAAAAACAACAAATGGCAATAACTCAAAATATACTCTAGGTAGAGTTATGGTTCTTGTACACTGCACTCCCCCTTGGTGAGATCTATCCATCCAATAAATTTCATGATTCTAGCTATTATACTTTTAGAGATATACTCCATACAAGATTCAAGTATGAAAAACAACAAAGGGCAATAACTCAAAAAATAGGCCAGGTAGAGTTATTGTTCTTGTACACTGCACTCTCCCTTGGTGAGATCTATACACCCATGAAGTTTCATAATCCTAGCTATTATACTTTTAGAGATATACTCCGGACAAGATTCAAGTATGAAATACAACAAAGGGCAATAACTCAAAAAATAGGCCAGGTAGAGTTATGGTTCTTGTACACTGCACTCCTACCTTATGAGCTCTATCCATCCATAAAATTTCATGATTCTAGCTATTATACTTTTAGAGATATACTTCGGACAAGATTCAAGTATGAAAAAAAACAAAGGGCAATAACTCAAAAGATAGGCTAGGTAGAGTTATGGCTCTTTGGCACTGCACTCCCCCTTGGTGAGATCTAAACACCCATGAAGTTTCATGATCCTAGCTATAATACTTTTAGAGATATACTCCATACAAGATTCAAGTATGAAAAACAACAAAGGGCAATAACTCAAAAAATAGGCCAGGTAGAGTTATGGTTCTTGTGCACTGCACTCCCCCTTGGTGAGATCTATACACCCATAAAGTTTCATGATCCTAGCTATAATACTTTTAGAGATATACTCCGGACAAGATTCAAGTATGAAAAACAACAAAGGGCAATAACTCAAAAAATAGGCCAGGTAGAGTTATGGTTCTTGTGCACTGCACTCCGTATTGATGAGAAGAATATAACTGCCAAGTTTAAAGTCAATCGGACTAATGGTGACAGAGTTATGCTCCGGACAAAGAAGTGGACACCGCCGGACGCCCGGACGCCCGGACAACCGGACGACCGGATGCCTGGACGCCCGGACACCACGGGTGATCCCATAATACGTCCCGTCTTCGACGGGCGTATAAAAAGGGGCATCATCCGTTCAAAATGCATTTAGAGTTATCCCCCTAGGAAGTATAAATTGCACTTTTGATAGTGAACATATATTCCAAGTTTCAAGAGAATGTGTTATTAATACCAGAGATATTCAAAATGTCAAAGATTTTGGACAACGAGACAGCCGCTGTAGACGACCTGGCCAGAGCAATACCTCAAGTTTTCTCCAAAAATAGCCTAACTAATAATTAAATACCACAAATTTAAGATTTCAAGAGCTTTTAAAGGATAGTGTTTTCGAGAAATTGTCATGTTTTCTTTTCATATAACTATCTATCAAGAATGTATTACTTTTTTATAATAAGCAATTTCTTCATTGTCTACAATGTTTTTCTTCTCTAAAAGTCAAAGACTTTGTAAATTGTCGTCTGCTTTTTCCTTCAGTTTTGGTATATGCAGTCTGATGTTTTTGTTTGATTTTTCACTAAGCAGGAATATTTTGGGTGAGAATGAAAGGGAAGTTTTACTGTAATGAATTAAAAATACAACTAACTCCATTTTCAACCATTCTCATTATTGTAAAAATACAAAATAACTGTAACAACGCTGAAAACAAGCTTTCTAAAACACAACAAACAATAAATCACTATAATGAATTATAGAAGTAAAGTATACAACATACAAATGTACATGAAAATCAGTTTATTCATTACTATTCTAATTCAAATTATTTTTTTCTAAAAGTTTTTGAACTCAGACATTGGCCCCCATTTATGTAAAGCATTTTTGTTGGCTTGGTAACTTAAACATCGTAACTACAGCCTATTTAAGCAGTAGTTAGGACGTTTGAGTCGCAATCCAACCTTTCTACTGTTACATAACATGCCACTGGCCATAAAATTAGCAAAATAATGGCATTTAACCCATTCCTACACAGTGACGCTTTCTGACATCCCTCAAGAAAAACAACTGGGAAAACAGTAAAAGTGGTTCAGGTCAGCCATTGTTCAATTATGGAATAATTTGAACTTTTTGTCTAAAAATACTCCTGCATTCATTTTGCCAGAACAATTAATTTCATACATGCATGAAAAAATATTGAATATATTTCTATGCTTAGGCATAAAGAAGTTCCATAAAAATCCTTTACCAAACTAGTATTTTTGTTTAATTTTCCAATGGTGAACTGATTTTGATATTAATCCTTGTCATACTGATCCTGGAATATTCCTGCTTTGGTAGGAGGTATAGACAAAGATCAGCCTGCACATATGTGCAGTCTGATCTTAGTCTTCACCGCCTGTTTGTCCTCTTTTAAGCCACAATTATCAATAATATCAATTTCTAAACTAAATATTGACCCTGACAACCAGACCTACAGTGCTATCAGTCCTTTGATTTTACTGCAATTTTCCAACAAGGATTTTATTCAGCATGACAACACAGAGCATATTTTTTTTTGACATATGATAACACTTAATCACACTTCTGTACCAATCTGCTTTGTAGCTTCATACAGTGTGATTATTCTTTTTTTTACTTCAAGGTGACATGGCAAGAACCAATATGCCATTTTCCATTCTCTTGAAGTTCATACATGAAGAATGTGGGAATAGATAGCATAGGAAATACATCTCATGTCAAATGGCGTCTATCTTAAGTTTACATAAAATCTCAAAAAGCAGTAAAATGCATTCAGATTGGATATATTGTGAAATATCCACTCGTCATTAGCATTTGTTAGGACATACAATTGACCCATTACCAGACAACAAAATTCTAGACTGGTCTCAGAAGAAAGCAGCTGAAGATGACATTTCAGAGTAAATGAATATGGAAAAAAGGGATAGAAATAAAAGGAGTAATAGCTTGTTACAATGAATTTCTCCTTTTTATACAAGTTTTCTGACAAATATTTCTCCTGTGCATAAAGATGTGAGATTGTGTGATAATACAAAGACAATCAAGAGAAAGACAGCATATAGATAGGTATAAAAGCAAAACCATATGATTTGATATTTTTGTGGATGACAACTTTTGCAGTTTGAACATTTCTAACCAATTTCCATATGTCACATAAGCTGGCCCTGTAACATGCTTTTTTTTCAAATGTGACCTTGATATGTGACATTGACCTTGTAACATGACTTTTACTTGGTATCTGCAGATGTGTATTGATGAGATCTATCATCTTGTCAAATATGAGCATTGTATCTTAAATATGCTTAAAGTAATTATAAATACAAAGCTTTTTGGTAAAATTTTGCAGATAGATAGACAGACTATTCTAAAACAGTGTCCCCGATCTTTTGATGCAGGGGCATAAATCATTACATATTAATCCATTTAAGAGTTCTAAAGTTCTAAATTTAGATGTTAAAAGTTTGCTGTTCTTAATCTCCTCTTGAAATCAAATGTGTAAGAAATAGTACTAAACAGAAACCAAAGATATGTCAATATTAGGTTTTCAAATCTGAGATAATGACACGACTGTGGTTTAAAATTAGAATTTTTTGTATTAGGATAAGTCTAAAATTTCAACAAAAACAATGCATAAATGGGTCAATCTAGGTTATCATACAGTGGTAACATGTACTTCAGGACAAAAAATTGTTGAGATGTCATGAAAAAGCATTGATAACTCTGATTGTGGAATAATGAAGTTCAAAGTCAAATAAAAAGTGTA
Organism: Fragum fragum; assembly: GCA_946902895.1. Classification (NCBI taxonomy): domain Eukaryota; kingdom Metazoa; phylum Mollusca; class Bivalvia; order Cardiida; family Cardiidae; genus Fragum; species Fragum fragum. Next base: position 46,637,480 of record OX336369.1, read on the forward strand.
AAGGTCAAAGTATAAAATAAGGTGGAACAAGTAGGGTAGTATTACACAGCAGCAACATGTCCTACAAGGTAAATATTGTCATAAAGATGTCCCGCCAGGTCCTCATCAACGCTGTTTGTGGCCCGTCTTGTATTCTTGATAAATTCACGTTTAGACATTTTGTTCTTAACATGTGGACTGGTTAAATCTACAGATAGCATGATGAGGGAATAACACAACACATAAACTGCATCTGAAAGAAAACAAAGTCAATATTTTTTTTATTATTTTTCAAAACAAGAGGACAAAATGGTCCTAAACCTATCACCTGAGAATTATTTCATAGTTCCATGCCCTTGTTTTTCAGGAATCACAATATCAGAATTGAAAAGAGTCACCTAAGGAACATTCCTGATAAGTTTGGTCCAAAAAGGCCCAGTAGCTTAGGAAGAGAAGATTTTTAAAGAATTATTCCATGATTTCTCAAAGTCTGATAAGCCAGGCCTTGCTATGCCCCGTTTTTACATGAATCAAATTTTTACTAACAAGTTATGAAAAGGGTCACCTAAGAAACACTCTTGTCAAGTTTGTTCCAAATAGGCCTATTAGTTTAGGAGTAGAAGATTTTCAAAGAACTGTTCAATGATCTCTCTTAGTCTAAGTATGGCCCTGCCACTTTTTTTTTCCAATTCAAAATTTCTTGAACATGTTTTGATAAGGGTTACTCTAGGAAAATTCTTGCCAAGTTCAGACAAAATTACCCAGCAGTTGTGCATAGGTGAGCTTAAAAATTACACATGACTATCAGGTTAAAAATTGAATTGTATAAACCAGTCAGTCTTTATGCCACTGTCAATCAAAAAATAAATGATCAATAGAATCCTTTATTTACACCAAAAATGAAATTAAACTTTCATTATATGTGTTAAGCATGTCTGTAGGTTTGGTTTTTACATACTATTGTTAACCCATTCCAACACAACAAAATTTTAGACTGGTCTAAATTGAAAAAAGCTGCAGACAATTATATAAATTTGATGGATTTTTAATTTTTTTCGTCATTTTGGGTAGGAAACATTGAGGATAATGAAGAAATAGCTTGATCAATGTCCATGCCTCTACCAATGAAGTTGTGTATTAATCAATAACTGTTTTAACTTAAATTGATATGAAACTTTATGGAAATGTTAAATTTTCAGTTCATTTACATACCTTTATCAAGACCTAGGTGGGGGTTACAGTTACAAAATCGCTGAGAAAACTTGTCTAAAATTTGTTCTAAATAGCTGCCTCTTTCTTTTGGAGCTGAGATCTCACCGAATAACTTCCGTAAAGCATTTGGAAGGAACAGGTTCTGGAAGTTTTGAAGCTGTACAACATAGTCTAACACATCTCTCCTGAAACAGACGTTATTGTTAATAGTTGATCAATCACTGACCTGCCCTCTGACTCCCAATTAACTCAGACAGGAAGTCTCGCTTCGACTTTTAACTGTGTTATTTTGCAAATATTTACAGCCAGTGACATGTAATAAAAAAAAGTAAAATGGTTGGTTGGCGACCTAAACATCATAACTACAGCTTGAATAAGCTGTAGTTACATTAAAGTTGCCAAACCACAAAAAGGTTAACAAAAATGGCAGCAAAAGTCGGAGTTGAAAGCTCAGGTTGGGGCTTAATAAATGACTTGATTGGTCGGTTGATTCCTTAATTACAGCCACAATTGGTCAATCGCGGGGTTGCTCAAAATATCCTTTGACAACCTCTGGCACTGATTTAAACAATTTACACTGTTTGGCAACTTAACCCTTTCCTGTTTAGCAAAATTTTAGACAGGTTCAAATTCAAAGGTTTTGCAGACGAAAATTCAATTTGGATTGAATTTGAAAAAATAACCAGTCAGTCCGGTAGATAATATTGTGGAAAATGAAGAAATTGCTTGTTACATGCAATTTTTTGTTTTTCTACGATATTTTCTCAATTATAGATTCACACGCATGTAAAAGCCAGGAATCTAACAGGAAAGGATTAAACATCAAATCAAACAGCAGTTTTTATGTATACGTAGCACATCAACACTCTGATTTTCATTGTACGTTCCTTGCTATAGATTCAGTAGGATCAACAAGCAATCTGCCAATTGATGAAAGATGTCCCTTCTATTTAACCCATTTCCTCACAATGATGCTTTTAGACGCCCTAATGAAAAAACAATTGGGAAAACATTGTGAAAAATGAAGAAATTGCTTGTAACAAACAATTTCTTCATTTTACACAATGTTTTCTACCTAAAAAGTAGAAATTTTCTGAAATTTCATCAGCTTTTAATTGTTGTCTGCAACCTCTTTCAATTTGGACCAGTCTAAAATTTTGTCATGTGGTAACAGGTTAAGCCATTCCAACACAACAAAATTTTAGACTAGTCCAAATTGAAAGAGATTGCATACAACAATTTTTTTTTATGAAATTTCAAAATTCTTCATTATTTGGGTAGAAAACATAGTGAATAATGAAGAAATTGCTTGTTAGAAGCAATTTATTTATTTTTCATAATGTTTTCTAAGCTTTTTTCTTTGGGGCGTAAAAAGGCGCCATTGCATGGGAATGGGTTAAGAAATCTGATTATAGTTGACTTTTAGATCCATTTAATCGTCTGTTAACCCAATCCTACACAATCCCACTTTCTTATGCCCCTCATAGATAGAACGTTTGGAAAAAATTGAGAAAAATTACTTGAAACAAGTAATTTCTTCATTGTCCATAATGTTTTGTAACCTAAAAGATAAAGATAAAGAACTTTATGATTATGCTGTCTTAAAACTGTTGTCTGCAACTTCTTTCCATTTGGACGAGTCTAAGATTTTGTTGTTTGGTAATGGGTAAATTGTTAAAGCCTACAATAATATGTCAAACCTTTTGTCAAGATAAATTCTTCTAGGTTCTGGTTTGATTTTCTTTGCCATATGTATAAACTTTCCGAGTTCCCGAGGGCAATCATCCACTATGTTGTTTCTGATTAAATAAGCTTCACCCTACAACATAAGCAAAATATTCTATTAAGCCTTTCCTGTTTTTGGAAATTTTAGACTAGTCCAAATTGAAAGAGGTTGCAGACGACAATGAAAACTGGATGTCATTTGAAATGAAACCATCCTATGTGGTAGAAAATATTGTGGAAAAAGGAGAAATTGCTTGTTACAAGCAATTTCTTCTTTTTCCACAATGTTTTCTTGAGTAAAAAATCACACGAACGTAAAATCCCGTATTTGAACGGGAAAGGGTTAACCCATTCCAACACAAGAAAATTTTAGACTGGTCCAAATTGAAAGAAGCTGCAGACGACAATTTCAAGCTAATTATTTAAACAATTATTAAAACAATTTAAATTTCATGGAATTTTAAATTTGCTAGTAATTTGGGGTAGAAAACATTGTGGATAATGAAGAAATTGCTTGATACAAGCAATTTCTTCTTTTTCCACAAGGTTTTCCAAATCTTTTTTCTTGAGGGCGTAAAAAGGAGGGCTTGAGTTGGAATGGGTTAACCCATTACCACACAATCCTGTCAATTCTCAAACAATCCTGTTTTTTTTGCCTCTCAAGAAAAAAGCTTTGAAAACATTGTCGAAAATGAAGATAGGATGATTAATTTTCTTCATAATCCACAATGTATCCTATCCAAAAAGACAAAAAAAAAAAAAAAAAAAAAAAATTAGATTCCATCAACTTGAAATTGTTGTCTGCAAATTTAATTTTTGACCTGTCTAAATTTTTAGAAATTTATTGTGTGGGAATGGATGAAGCTCTGAAATATTGAATTTGTAGAGAACAATGCAATTTCTAAATTTTCATATTGTTCTTTACTAAGAAAGACAGGTATATTTATAGTTCTTCCAAATTGACATTGTGTCCTATAGCTTCCTGTGTGGGAATGGGTTATACATGTAGTGTCTTTAATTTGAAAAAGAAGTGTGTCCTGAGGTAGAAATCACGCTAGTTGCAATTCAGTTCTCCAATAGTGAATAATCAGGAGTAAATTCCCAAAACACTGTTATATGTAATACAGAGTTAACCTATTACCAGACAATAAAAAAATGATTGGTCCAAATTCAAAGAAGTTATATATGACACCTTTTAGCAGATGAAATTTGAAAACATTGTGAATACACAAATTCTTCATTTCCACAAGCTATAAGGGAATAAAAAAGGTGGATAGTGTTGGTGTCCTCTGGTACCATCTTGCCAAGAAAATCCAGTAAGCACCAGCTGAGATATATCCACAGTATCTATGTTTATGGACAGAGGTATATGTGACAGTGCTGGTAGAGGACTTGAAAAATAAGGTGACCTTCAAAGTAAGAAGGTCATGCCTATATGTGTTATAAAGGTCATAAACCTCTTCCGTCCTTATCAAGGGGAGTGCTAACCGTCTCTCCTTTCTTATAACACAATCCTTTCCTTATGGCAAGTCATTTATATAGACACCACAATTTATACTTAAATTCAAATACAGGTCTGTACTTTGCATATCATATCAATAGACACATATAATAATATGTATCGAGGAAAAAAGTGAAAATGTATTAATTTTTCGTCTACATAATTAATAGACTTAACACAATTTGTATTCTTATTGTCTATCATATTCCAAATACCCTGATTGATAAAAATGTAAAGAAATAAAATTGGCAAGGGAGGTAATATTTTTTAAAGGAAATATATCTTTATTTTTTTCTAAGGGAAATCACTCCAGATAGAATATATTGTAATTTCTTTAGGATTTATTTCCCTTTGACTATACACACTCATTAAAAGCACTAGAATCGAAAGATTTCTAGTTTATGTGCATCACTCCGATCAAATTATAATTTTACCCTCTGGTTTTTATGATTTAGAAAACATTATAGATAGAGAAGAAATTGCTTTATAACAAGCTATTTCTTCTATTTTTTAAAATATTTTCAACCCAACTATATGGTTATTTTTTAAAATCAAATGTAGACTAATTGAAATTTTTATCTGCAAAACTTTTGAATTTGGACATGTCTAAAATTTTGGAAAAACAGTAAAGGGTTAATTCGAATCATGTAGAATCTTTTTTGTAAGAGGTGTCCTTTTTAGTCTCTCTATTCATTAGAACTCTAACCCATTACCATACAAAAACACTTCATGATGCCCCAAGAAAAATGGCTTTGAAAAACACTGTGGAAAATGAAGGAACTACTTGATACAAGCAATTTCTTCATTATCCACAATGTTTTGTAGCCCGAAAAGCAAATATTTTTGAAATTCCATTATCTATAAAAAGGTGTCTGCAACATCATTCAATTTGGACAAGTTTAAAATTTGTCATGTGGGAATTGGTTGAACTCATTTTGAAATGCAAACCATTTACAACGATTTCGACAAAGATGATAATTTTTTAAAAATTGTTTTTCAGGAAAGAAAGAATTTTGGGAAAGAAAGGCATTGCTTGTTATTAAGAGCTTTGCAGGGTTTTCCAGAGTGTTTGGGTTGACTTGTGGGCCATATTTGGGTAATGTGACAAGTGATTAATGAAAATAGGCATCAAAAAAGTTGCACATACTAACCCTTTCCTGTTAAGCAAAATCTTAGACCTGTCCAAAGTCAAAGGTTTTACAGACGAAAATTTAAAGTGGACTTGATTTGAAAAATAACCATTCAGTAGGATAGAAAATATGATAGAAAAAGAGGAAATTACTTGTTTCAAGCAATTTCTTCTTTTTCTACAATATTTTCTGAATAAAAAAATCCCAGGGACTGAACAGGAACGGGTTAACTATTGTCTACATACCACCAAAGTGAGGAAGAATGATAATTTATCTTGCAGAAAGATAACAAAAGCAATTAGCCCTTGTCATGCTGTATTACTTACCTTACTGAATTGCTGTAAAGTCAAAGGGCTGAAAGCACTGATAAAACTTGTTGTTGAAAAATCAATATTTTTTTTAAAATCAATTCATTAACAACTCTGGCAGGAAAAGTACAAGCAGGAGGTGTAGATCATGATCAAACTGCACTTATGTGCAGGCAGCTCTTGGTCTACACCTCCTGCCAAAATGGGAATATATCGGTTCAGAATGACAAGGGTAAATATATTTTCTTTTTCATCCATTTTCTGTTAGTCCTTTGTGTAATGTTCAAGTGAATGGAGGCAAGGGGTAAGAAGTTTGAAACAGGTTTTGTTTACTGACCCATTTGAAAAGACACATCACTTTCTCATGTACATTTAGTAACCAATTACCAGACGACGAAATTTTACACTGGTTGAAATTCAAAGATGTTGCAGACAACAATAATTTTAGTTGCTGGAATTTCAAATACCTGTCTTTCTGGATAGGGAACATTGTGGATAATGAAGAAATTGTTTGAACATTGTGAATAATGAAGAAATTATTTGTACAATATATTGTATATGCTTGAAATAGGGGAATGGGGCAAAATGTCAGCCCTTCCCCGAATAGACAGAACAGAAAGTCAGCTTGAGCAGTCACAAAAATTTCAAAAGCACACAGTCAATAGGAACTCTGCAAGGCTAATTGTCCAACTTACTTCAAATGGATCAGCATTGAAGGTCAAGGTTGCCTCATCAAGAATCATATAGAGTTGTCGGTAGGAAAAAGTAGAATTGAACCTCACTCTGTCATAGATACTGGCACTACCCCAAGAGTTCTTGCATAACCTTGAAGAAGATATTCAAATTATTGATGTTGACCTAAGGTGCTCATGATTTCAACATGGGAAAATTTTAAACAAAACCAAATTAAAAGAAGTTGTAGACAGCAATTTCAAGTTGAGAGAATTTTGGATACCTTCATCTTTTTGGGTAGAAAACAAGGTTGAAAATGAATTTAGACAATTTAAAGTTTTTGAAATTTTAGATTTTTTCAACTTCCTGTGTAGAAAACATAGTGTAAAATGAAGTAATTGCTTAATGCAAGCAATTTCTTCATTCTACAAAATGTTATCACAATATGTTTTTCTTTAAGGGCGTCAAAAAGTGTTATTGTGTGGGAATGGGTTAAATGAATATAAAAACTTTTTACCTCATCCATAGGACCTCATCTGTTCCCAAATCTTTCCAGACACAAGAAGCAAGACACAAGTCTGTTGCATCTAAATGTGAGAGAACAGCTAGACTCAATTCTGGTGGGAGTTCAGACAGGTTTGGGAACTTCACAGGGATAATAGCACTCTCATCTACCTGTTCTGCGGTGTTTAACTGTAGTTTATGTAGAAATTGACCCATTTTGATATGTAGCCTTGTTGATCCTCTCCCCGACATGCACTGTCATAATACAATCTTAGGTCTGCTGTGTTTGCCTTGAATCATAGACGGTAAAAAAAGAATTTATTTACTATATCTTTTCTTTGTCCTTCTGCTGTTTAAACTATGACTATGGTAGCAGGGCTCTGCAGACTCCCAGAATTTGGGGAGAAGTCACTTCTCACTAGACTGAGAATTGGGAGAAGTTTTTCAAAATGGGGAGAAGTGGTGAGACTTTCAGGAGAAGTGGATCGCGTTAAAAATGAAGTTTTTACGCGTATTCCTCATTTCTATCAGAAAATAAAATAGCTTTACAACCAAGTAGTTGCATTTTATATTATGTATCATGCAATAAACATAGAAAATACTGCTTATCCTTTCAGTCCTCAATAAAGATCTTATTCCTGTGAACAAATACTTTTGTATTTTTCTTTTTTTAGGTTTGAGAATTCAAGAGTTTGATTCTGATTTTTTTTTTTTTTTTTTTTAATATTTCATAATAGATTCATACATGATAAAAATGTCAACTAATAAAAAAAATGCAAATAGTGTATAGGCAGTCTGAATGAAATGAGTAGTGTTTCTATTTGAAGCAGAAAATGAGAAAAGATTTTATTCTAACAACATGTATTTAATCAAAATCAAACTATTACCAGAAGAAAAAATTCAAACTGATGCAAATTGAAAGAAGCTAAATAAGACATTTCACAGTGAGCTTAAATAAGAAAGAAGGTGCCAAAAAGGGTAGAAACATGTGGGGAAAGGATAAATTGCTTGCTGCAAACATTTCCTCCTTTTTCCACAGTTCCCCATTAAAACATTTCAAGATGTCAAAATGGGGGATTGTGTGGTAACGAGTTAAAGTCTGTGCATTTTACCCGATAACATATAAATGGATAAAAATTGTCATTAACTGGTCAAAAAAGGTCCTCTGTGATTAAGTCAGTTATAGTGTGTAAAGGGTAAGGGTTACTGCTCAGTACACAAAACCAGACTCTGTACATGCAGAGGTTTAAAGTTAACACAGGATAATTTGCTCCATTTTATAGGATTACATGTTATTTAAAGGAATTATTACCAACACAAGTAAGTGAAATTTAGTTTTTGGATAGAATGTATCATAACAAATATCTCAGGAAAAGATCGTAGCAGCCTTTAAATTGTTTGCCATAATTTTCTTCACTTGTTACAATTAAAGCAGATAACTCAAATTGAAGGATTCTAATGAAAAATGAATTTACTCTACGTAGATTTTCGGCAGAATTATTTTTCATCAAGATTTCAAATTTTTAAAAAAAATATTGACTTCTGGTAAATGACACGGCGACCGTAAATGTCGGCCATTATTCTCATTATGTGAAAGTAAGCAACACATTTCGTAGACTGATGATAACTTAATTTACAGAAATAATTAAAACCTAAGAAGGGAAAGGATTTTAAATAAAGATTTCTAGTGCCGAGAGTATACACAGGATTGCCGAAACCAATCAGCGTAGGTGTGAATGAAGCAAGCATGTTGACTATTGGCTGTCAGAACATACCCCTATTTCTGATAATCTGCTGGCCTCGCGACTACAGTATCGATACACGCTTGATTTACGATCAAAGGGCTTCCGACTGACAGTTGTATAATTGCACACTGTCCCCTACTTTTATACCCACTGGGCAAGATTTGGTTATCACCTATTGTATCAAGGCGACTTCCCGAAAATTCCAGGCGACTTCGACTTCGCTTTGATCACCAAATCAGGCGAAGTTTTATGAAACCAGGCGACTTTTTCGCCTGAGTCGCCCACTCTGCAGAGCCCTGGGTAGTGATGGGACATGGGTTGGAAATGAAATTCAATCATCTGTTGGAATTGGTTGCTATTGCAAATGCAATTTTCATGATTACAATTGTATCCTGATAAGCTGACTCTTGCATGTGTAATATTTCTGACAACTAACTTAATCATAGAATATAAGCCTACTAGTTAGCCTGGCCACAGCCTTAGCGCAGTTGGTAGTGTATCTGACTTTCAATCATTAAGTCCAGGATTCAATCCCTGGTAGCAATTATCCTTTCTAACATTTGTCTCCAACAAATTGGTGGATAATTATAAGACTGGTGTTAAACACAATTCAAACAAACAAATACATGTACTAGTTATCCTACTACTCAGCTCTTCTGTCAAATTATCTGATACCTTCAGCTATATGATAGTCAAAGAAGTAATAAGGCAATTGAGGCATAGTAAATAATAAAAAAAATATCTAAATTACACACTCATTTTAAAGGGCTTCAGCTGAGTTTATATCAATCTTAGTCTGATTGCCACAAAAGCTTTAAGCTCATAGAGTAGCTCTCGAACACTCAATCCAAATGTTTACACATCCCAGAGCAAGAGACAGTGGCTTAAACTCCCTGATACCCAATTTGAGCATTTGGATAGACTGAGGCTAGATACCAAGATTCTTGTCCATAATCATGCCATGGTGACAGCTGGGCTCAACCTTCCAAGACAAGTCACTTGTCAAGCATTTTCATCACAGGCAGAAATAAATCTTAGTAAGATGTATCAATAAAATAAACTTATTCTAACAAGATTTTTTCATCCAAATGATCCAAATGATAGAATATGTGTAAACTAAAATAAAATTATACACCTAACTAAGGGAAAATCCACTTTATAAAACCAGTTACCAAATTTACCATTAGAATTTGGTACTTCTGCATTGGAAAGTAATAAATCAAAAGATTAGTCTGAATATTCATGCAGTCTAATCTTAGTCTACACTTGCAGAGGTTCTGCTAATCCAAAGTTTCTAGGGATCATGCATGAATCCCAGCCCTTAATTTTGATTTTCTTGGGTTCAGTGATATATTTTATTTTTCAAATTGCAAATGTAACGTTCCGAGCTCGTAGACAAAGCCTATCCATTCAGAGAAAAGGATCCTCAACCCTAAATGGGTCGACCTTGTCTATATATAACTCCAAATAGTCACTTGACTTTTTGACAGTTCCCTAATTTGCATTATCACTGCAAATTACCTCCCCTGGAACCGTTACACAAAAAGCAATTTACGGTTACCCTGTCCTTTTCATTTCTACTTTGATTTTTTTTAAACTGATAAGATTTAAAAATTATCAAAAATCACAGTTTGGTCAAGGGTTTAACATCTTATAAGAGTACCTAAAGTTCACACATGAACATATTCTTCTTCCTTATGTTCTCCTGTGTTTGTCTCGAGTTAAGGGACAGTGTGTAACAGGGCTATGTGTCTTCCATGTGTGATACCCTAATTCTCTAATATAGTTTTTACAAAATGACTTTTTTTAACTACCAAAACAAGCAATTTTAAGAAATGTTAATCAGGACATATATCAGTTTACAAAAGGAAAGGAAGCAATCCAAAATAAGAACTACTTTGAGTTCTAGAACCTATTGAAATTAATAAATTGAATAAGAAGTTGAGTCAATATAAAAAGAAAGACAGGAAACATTTGTTTTACAGCAACGGGGCCTTGGAAATCATTACTTGTTCTATAATTTTACTCTTGTCAAAATAAGGCAAAGAAAGATAATCCCAAAAATTTAGAAAGACAAGAGGACAAGAAGATCATTAGTCTTAACCCTTTTCTGTACAAACCCGAGTTTTTACGTAACGGTAATTGTATAATGTAGAAAACATTGTGGGAAAAGAAGAAATTGCTTGTAACAAGTAATTTCTCCTTTTCCTACAATATTTTCTACCATATAGGATGGTTTCATCTCAAATCGCATCCAATATTAATTTCCCTTATTTCTCTAGCCACGAAAAATAAATGGACGAATTTGAATGATATGTGATCAGAGTTATATATTGATAATAAGCGCTTGAATACAAGTTAAAATGAATATCGTTACTTACTTGATCACTTTTCACGCGAAATAAGATTCGTGTAGAGAAACAAAAGAGGTAGGATGCCAAATAAGTGACATTTTCTGTTGGAGAAATTGACGTGGAGCAGAGCTTGTTCCCGAAGTTTTCATACTTTCTAGCTTTACAGCGCACGAAAAGGGAAACCAGCATTGTTTTTGTATACCGCACTGAATAAAATCTTATATTCGGTTGGTCGATAAAATAATTAATGACGTCACATTTTTCGTCTGTAATAGGAAAAACCTAACTCCTCTAAAACAAACCTTGTTAATTTCTTAACATAGAAAGAGGTATAGGGGATATAAATTGAAACAATATTAATCTAATTGTATGATCTCGACTTTTTTAGTCAAGATTCATTCGGTTATCCTTTGTCTTTACCTAAGCGTTCGTTTCCATAGTTTCAAGTTCATAGTTGCACCAAACCACTTTGCGTTTTGACAAAATGTGTTCACAAAGATTATTTTATATTCATATTGTATGTCGCCAACTATTTGGCTTGTGAATTTACGCGAATGGGAAACACGAATACTAAACTAAAGAGTAACAATAATTTACGAAGAAGCCAGTTTATTGCTGTTGCAATGAAGAAAAAAGTAAACAGATCAACAAGCATGAGTTTGCCGGATTCCACTGGACTCCCGTTTATAACATCTAAGCCTGTGTAAGTTTCTAGGTCTTTTTAGGTTATGCAAATGTCTTGTTGATAAGAGAATAGTCATTGCATGCTTAGCACGTAATATACCATAAAAAATCAATAATATTAGTTATTATAAATAAATAATTTTATCTGTAGGTACTTCAAAATAAAATGAATAGCAGAAGGCCCTCATGATTATAGAGGAAAGCAAAAAGTGATTGATTTTTGTCTTTTCCAACAATTTTTTCTCAAGTATAAAATTGTAGGGATGTAGAAGCCAGGTATTGAACAGGAAAGGGTTACTGTTAAATAAATATGCATCAATATATATCTATTGTAATGGCATCATGCTAAGTATGAGAAAATGGTGTTTTCCTAACATGTTTGTTCATCAATAGGTTCTAAAATCAATGTTTTATTCATTGATTAGTAAAAACTTTATGTTAGTACACATCATCTTTTTCTATCAAATGTATATTACACTTTACTGTATAATCACTGGTTTTTACGTCCATGCAATTTTATACTTAAGAAAATATTGTGATTAATGAAGAAATTGCTTGATACAAGCAATTTCTTCTTTTATCACAATATTTTCCAACACATACAATGGTTTCAAAAGAAATTGTACGCACTTTTCGTTGTCTTCTGAAACATGTTTCAAATTGGACCAGTCTAAAATTTCGAGAAACAGTAAAGGGTTAAGAGTTACTTCCAAGGCCGATTTGCAATGGCATATAAGAAATAGAACTATCATTTAAGTAAATGATTTAACAAAAATCAAAAGATGGTCTATAACAAGTAATATTTGTAGTGAATAATATTTTGTTAATCTTTTAAAAAGATATACAGTGTAAAACTTCAACAGTACATGTATCAACAAAAACAACATTTCTCAATTATTCAGAGATGAGTGATTACAATGCTGATGGCAGTTTGATAATTAATTCAGACCACCTTTAGACTATTGGCAATTTCTTTCTAACCCTTTTTAACCCTTGTTATTATATCCCTGTGATTTTGCATTTGGAGAATATCTTCTACATTAATTAATGGATTTCAAAAATTTCATAGCTCTGAAATTCAGGAGATCTAGTTGCATGTGATCAGCAATCTTTACTTGTTTATTATCATCATCTATTATTTTATCAAATGTCAAAATGATAAAATGTCAAATAACTATAAAAAAGATTAAGGACCATGCCTGAGTTGCCAAATTTGAGAAAACAACTTTGATGTTGTTGTTTTTACATTCCTTCTTAATATTCTTCATAACTGTACTAACACTCTCTCATGTTGATTCAGCTAAGATGACACGAAGCTCAAAAATTATTTCGGAGATTACGCAAAGTTGTAAACTACTTTGTTTAAAGCCATTTAATTTTGATGTTTTTCTTTTCGTACAAAAACTTTGATTTTTGTTATATCTCTTGTATTTCTGAAGCCATTTATTTGAAACTTGGCATAGGTATTTGCTATCAAAAGAACAGGGTTTAGTTTCAAGATGGTGTGCTTTTTGGTTAGGGTTAACTGTGAAATTTTTAAAAAGGTAAAAAGGACAAAGGATCATGAGAGTGACCCCCCATAAAAAAACACCTTTTCTCATTCAGTCCCTGGATTTTATGCCCCCTGTGATTTTATAATTGAGAAAACATTGTACAAAAAGAAGAAATTACTTGTAACAAAGCAAATTTCTTCTTTTTCCACAATATTTTCTACCCTACTGAATGGCTTTTTTTCGAATTGAATTATTGTCTGCAAAACCTTTGAATTTGGGTAAGTCTAAAATTTTGCAAAACTGGAAAGGCTTAAATGTTTTCATCTTTTACTACAGGACTAGAAGAATGGCCATTTTTGGACAAGATTATGAGAAGAGCAAGATCAAGGTTGAAAAAGAGGTGGACTTGGATTTCGTGTACAAAGCCTTGAAAAGTAAAGTGATTGTGGATCCAAATGACTTTGAGCAAAGTATGGGCTACAGAACCTATGAAAAACACATTCATGGAACAGACAGCGAGAAGGTGTTCAGGGAAATTGCGCAAGACATATTCAAACCAACTCATCCTCGTAAAAGAAATAGTAAAAAATACAAGGATAAAGACTGAATGAATACCAAGTAAAGTCCAAGTGTAATTTTGATGTTGTTGATGGATGGTTTTCTCTTTGAATCAGTTGGAAATCATGTTTAGTGTGTACAGTATGATCAATTATTAATTGATCAAAGAGTTTAATGCTGAATGAACATTTCATATCTTATGTAGACTTTTCGGGACATATTTTCTGTGGATTTCCAAGAAATGAAAAACATCACATTAACATGCTGGCTGTGTTATTGACAATGTGATGATAGATTGATCATTTCTAAAATGATATCCTGTAGATTTGTATGGAAAAGAAAAGGTCTAAAGCTGAATTACCATGATGGAACAAGCTTTACCAGATTTTACCTTTTAATGTAAGGTCCTTCATTATCCTATATAGTAAATATCATACCAAGGATTAGGAATCATTAGATGTGGTGAGGACTGGCAATTAGTGCTATAGTAAAGATTGGTATCATCAGATAAAGTTAGGACCTACATAATCTGATTCAATGAGGACAGGCATTGTGTTGTTTGAACAAGTTTGTATTATCCAATTATGAGAGGACTTGGGTAAACTGAGAAAGAGAAGACTGGCATCATCCAATAAAATGACAATGGGAAGAGGAAACCATAGGGCAAGAGAAAATAAACTATGTCTCTGTTTAGTTTGATCTATATTGTTGCATGAACACTCTAAGTAGGAATTATTTAAGACATAAATATAACCATTATTTTGGTTTAGCTTTTCACCAGTATTGTTTTTATTTATTCTGTAGGCCCTATATTCCAAGAAGAGCATGTCTATAAAAACAGAGATAGCTTTTTTGATGGTAAAGGAGCTCCTTCAAAGCCTTACTGTTGTAAATGGCTTAACCCTTTACTGCACAAACCTGGGAATTTACGCCAGTGATTTTATACTTGAGAAATCATTGTGGAAAAAGAAGAAATTGCTTGTAACAAGCAATTTCTTCTTTTCCCACAATAATTTCAAACACGTAGGCTGGTTTCATTTCAAATTGCATCGGTCCCATTTTCATTGTCATCTGTAGCCTCTTTCAATTTTATCCAGTCTAAAATTTTAAACAAGAGGACAAGAGTCCTTTATTGGTCCCCTAAGTATGATGGCTCAAGGCTTTATGATATATACAAAAAAGCAAAGCCTTACACCTGATTATTTTGGAGTAGAAGACTTTTTAAAGATTTTCTCCTTTAATCCTAGGTATATTGAAGATCTTACCTTAGAGAGCTAAGTTTCAGAGTACGGCAATTCTTTGAAGCATTTTAGTAGAGGCTCAATAAGCAGATACATACCAAATATCAAAGCTCTAGGCCTCTTGGTTTAGGAGGAGAATATTTTCAAAGATATCCTTCTTTATTCCTTTCTATAATGTGGGATTGCACAGAAAAGGGGCTTATTTTCAGAATACGGTAATTCTATGAAGAATTTTGGTCAAGGGTCAATTGGTATTGATACACACCAAATATTAAAGCTCTGGGCCTTATGGTTTTGGAGAAGATTTTCAAAGATTTCCTTCTTTATTCAAATATAAAATCAGGGATCACACAGGAATGGGCTAGCTTTCATAGTATGGTAATTCTTTGAAGTAATTTGGTAAAGGGTCAATATATATTGAAACATACAAAATTATGAAAGCCATAGGCCTTATGGTTTGGGAGAAGAAGATTTTAAAAGATTTCCTTCTTTATTCAGATGTTAAATCAGGGATAACACAGATCATGAATTATGAGTAATATCAAAGCTCTAGGCCTAATGATTTGGGAGAAGAAGAATTTCAAAGATTTCCTTCTTTATTTCTATGTAAAATCAGGGATTGCGCAGAAAAGAGCTAATTTTCAATTGCACTAATTCTTTGAAGTATTTTGGTAGAGGGTCAATAGATGATGATTTTTAGGTCACCTGACCGAATGGTCATGGTGACCTATTGCAATCATCGTTTGTCCGTCGTCGTGCGTCGTCCGTCGTGCGTCGTCCGTTAACTTTTAAACATTTTCATCTTCTTCTCAAGAACTACTGGGCGGATTTCAACCAAACTTGGTAGAAAGCATCATTGGGGGATGCCAATTCAAGTTTGTGAAAATAGGGGTTCTGGGGGTCATAGGGGCCCAAATAGGGGCCAAAAAGGGGTAATTTTTGGTGCTTCTTTAAAAATCTTCTTCTAATAAACCGTTAATGCCAGAGCTTAAATATTCTGTGTGCATGACAACTAGGACAGGTATATTATAAATTGTGAAATTCATGCCCCTGGGGTCATGTATGGGTCCACATCCAGAGGTCAAAGTTCATCATGTTAAAAAATTCACATTTTCATCTTCTTCTGATGAAGTACAAAGCCAATTTCAAACAAACTTGGTGAAAAGCATCATTTGGTAATGGTTATTCGGATTTGTGAAAATAAAAAGGCTGGGGGGTCAGGGGGCCCTAAAATGGGGACCAAAAGGGGGTAATTTTTGGTAACTTTTAAATATTTCATCTTCTTCTCAAGAACTACTGGGCGGATTTCAACCAAACTTGGTAGAAAGCATCATTGGGGGATGCCAATTCAAGTTTGTGAAAATAGGGGTTCTGGGGGTCATAGGGGCCAAAATAGGGGCCAAAAAAGGGTAATTTTTGGTGCTTCTTTAAAAATCTTCTTCTAATAAACCGTTAATGCCAGAGCTTAAATATTCTGTGTGCATGACAACTAGGACAGGTATATTATAAATTGTGAAATTCATGTCCCTGGGGTCATGTATGGGGCCACACCCAGAGGTCAAAGTTCATCATGTTAAAAAAATTCACATTTTCACCTTCTTCTGATGAAGTACTAAGCCAATTTCAAACAAACTTGGTGAAAAGCATCATTGGGTACTGATTATACAGATTTGTGAAAATTAAAAGGCTGGAGGTCAGGGGTGCCTAAAATGGGGACCAAAAGGGGTCATTTTATGGTGACTTTTAAACATTTTCATCTTCTTCTCAAGAACTACTGAGGGGATTTCAACCAAACCTTTTTCTAATTCTTTCAAACAAAATCACTTGTCTTGGTGCTCTTTTACTCAGGTGACCGTTAAGGCCCACTGGGCCTATTGTTACCAAATATCAGAGCTTTTGACCTCATGGTTTGGGAGGAGAAGATTTTTAATTTTTTTTTGCTCTGTTGCCATGGTAACCAATGTTCTTAATGGATTTCATTTTCAGAGCATGACCTACGGATCAGTTCTGTGAAGTTTGGTTGAAATTCCATGGTAATTTAGTAGGAGATGATTTATAGCTCACCTGAGCTCTAAATGCTCAAGTGAGCCATTGTGATTACCTTTTGGCAGGTCATTGTGTCTCTACAATTTCTTTAAACAACATCTCCTCCAAAACCACCGGGCCAATTTGAACCAGATTTGGTAGAAATGTTCCTTTGATCCCCTTTATAAATTGAAATCTGTTGATAATTCTGGTTGCCATAGCAACAAAAGGGAAATTTTGAAATAATCTTTAAAAATCTTCTTCTCCTGACCCAGAAGGTGTAGAGCCTTGAAATTTTGCATGAAACATCAGTTTATTGACCTCAAAACCTAACATCATTTGTAAAAATGTCTGGAAAATTGATATTTTCCAGTAAATTTTTAAGTCCTATGTCTCTATCTTCCTCAAAAGTGACTGGACCAGAATGAAATTCACAATTGTTCTGTAACTTGTTAATGCGGACCCAAAAATCAGCTAGGTACAATGTACCTGCCAGTGCTTAGAAATAAAGTCTGGAAAAACAGTAATTTCCCTGTAATTGTCTAAATCCAGGATTCTGTATCTTCCTCAAAAATCAATGGAGTGGAACAAAACTTGAACTTGTTCTGTAACCCAATAATGTGACCTCACATACCAAAAATCAGCTCATCACCTGCCAGGGTAAAGAAAAAGAGTCCAGAAAACTGATTTACCAGACTGACAGACGAATGAATGGTCAGAATGCAAACCTGAAGTCCCCTTCCGCTTCACCTTTAGAGGACTACCAAGCTATGACTGTATCTAAATGGGTGATAGCAAAAAAACATTATATAGATACTTAGTTTTGTAGATGGTATTTCAAATTTAATATAAAGAAATGTAATCTGGAGTAGAAATTGTTGTGAGCAAAGGAGAAATTTCTGGAACATGTTTTCTAAATATAATTCCTCTAGGGCGTGAAAAGACAGAATCGTTTGGTAGTGGGTTAAAGCAGTTCCCCCCGAATAAATTTTGAGGGAGCAAAATTAGCTGTCATCTTCAACCAATGGACCAAGTACCATTAAACTGTTTTTCAATGAATTATCTTTATATGAAAAAGGGTTTTCTTGTAAGATTTGAATTTTTGTCAGTATCGTCCCTTTTTTGCCAAAATTTCATGAAATTCATATTTTTGTCATACATGGACCAGTTTTTCATGAAGGGTTAAGCTTTGCAGGAATCCCAGTTATTTTGCTGTTGTGCCAAAAAACTGTTGTGCCATAAGCCTTAAAGCGCTCACCTGAGTCAAAGACTATAGAAGTAAAACGGCATAGTGACCTTATCTTGTCACAACAAGACTTGCTACCAAAGTCTTGTCTCAGAAATTAAACTAGAAAGACATTCTTATCATGTTTCAAGATATCCATACCAAAAGTAAAGTGGCTTTATAGAAATGATGGTTATAATTAGATCTGACCTTGTTACCTTCTTTATTAACCATGTAACCCAATATCAAATGTGAGGGAGATCATGGAAACAAACATTCTGAACAAGTATAAAGACCTTTGATACAAACATAAGGGCCCCTACAATGTACACAAGGTTTTTCTAAGATTTGACCTGATGACCTAGTTTTTTTTATCCCACATAACCTATTTTTGAACTTTTTGATATCATTTAGACAAACATTCTGACCAGGTTTCAAGACATTAGAGCCAAAAATGTGACCTCTAGAGTGCACACAAGGTTTTCTAAGATTTGACCTAGTGACCTAGTTTCAACCCAACATGACCGATTTGACCTTGTGACCTTGTTTTTGACCCCACATGACTCATTTTCGAAGTCGTCAGAGATATATAACCAAGTTTCAAGACATTTGAGCTCAAAATGTGACTTCTAGAGTGCACACAAGATGAACACGGCCTGATTACAATAGCTATCAATGACGACTACGTGATCAAGTGAGCTATAAACATTGTGCAATAATAATCAAGTTTTTTTATCTTTCATTTATATCAATATATCAATAGGGTTTACTGTATTTGTATCAATAATAATCAGGTGATATATGCTGTTTCTTGATATACTAGGTAAATACTGGTTTAAAGGAAAATCTGCAGAAAATGAAACAAAATTTGTCCAACTTTATTCTTTTTTTATCTCCATAGAGACGAAACTTGTCTTTTCTAATCTCTGTAGAGCTAGAGTTATGTTTGGGATTCCCAAAGACATCATATGGAGTGTTTACAACAAAAATGGAGGAAAAAAAAAATTGATTCTGTATGATTTTATTTTCTCTTTAAATGAAGATGATTGGGTATGATAGTTTAAGCTGCGTAAAGTTGACTGAGGGCTTAACTTTTTTAGAGGATAGTTGCAAAAATCCAATATACCGGGTACCCATTTTAAACAACAGAATTTTAGACTGGTCCAAACTGAAAGAGTTTGCAGACGACAGAACAACGCTGGCTTGATTTGAAAGATAAGGTCCATTAGGTATAAGCATTTTCTTCTTTTCTCACAATGTTTTCCATAATTTTATTTCATTGTTTATTTCTTTGTGTGGGAATGGATTAAAATATAGCATACAAAAGCTTCATCAACAAGTTCTGGTATGTCATGAAAATGGGTACATGTGTTTTGTAGCAGTACAATCATCATGTTTAGCCACAGTTTAGGTATATTGTCCCCCTATAATTAGTTTGTCCCCCGAAATTTCTCCCCAAAAATTTCCAGACGGTTGTTTAATTGTCCCCTAGAAACTGAGACATAGATATGACTCGGCAGCCTATGAAATACTATATTTTCCTAAATCAAACCCACTTTAGGATGTTGTCTGCAACTTTTTTAAATTTTGAAGTCTTAGATTATCTAGTCTAATGAGTGGTGAAGAGTTAAGGACTGATTAATGTTTCAAGATTTTTGAAAACTAGAACATACCAAAGAATTGAATGAGATTTAACCCTATCATGTTGATAACACTGAAAGCATTAAAGTTGGTTGATAACTTCATATTTTAGAAATATATCTTTAAAAAAACCTGGCTTTTATCCAATACAAGAGGGCCAAAATTTCAGACTGGTCAAAATAACAAGAGCTGTCAGAGAACAGGAACGCTCAACTATTCTGAGGGCTTGATAGTAACAGTAATTCAATGTCGACATACGGCATATACCTAATTAGTACCCAAGTAATACCTATGTCCAAAAAGGGTTAAAACTCCACTATAATAATTATAATTGTAATGAATCTTTGCCTAGAAGATGATATGATGGTCACCAAAGCATGAGCAAGGTTTCAAAGCAATAGCATTAGTATAAAGAGAGTTATTAAAGACATATAACGGTTGCATGTAAGGTTTGACCAAGAATTTCTATTTCCAAAAAGGGTTAAAATTCCACTAAAATGAATGTCAGAGTAAGGAAACTGTGTCTAGAGGCTAATATCATTTTCATAAAAAACATGTGCAAAGTTTCAAAGCGATAGCATTGGTAGAAAGAGAGTTATTAAAGATATGTGACAGTTGCATGCAAGGTTTAACCAAGAATTCAAATCCAAAGAGGGTTACAACTCCACTATAATAATTATAATTGTAATGAATCTTTGCCTAGAAGATGATATGATGGTCACCAGAGCATGAGCAAGGTTTCAAAGTAATAGCATTATAGTAGAATGAATGTTATTAAAGATATATGACAATTGCACATAAGGTTTAACCAAGAATATCTAAGTCCCAAAAGGGTAAAAATTCCACTAAAATGAATGTCAGAGTAATGAAACCTTGTCTAAGGGTGATATTATTGTCACAAAACTGTGTAATGCTTCAGAGCAATAGCATTAGTAGAAACTGAGACATGACACTTGCACGTAAGGTTTAGCCAATTACACCAACGCCAACACCTGGATGATTGGAATAGCCCCTCTATTCTTTGAAAAGGCGAGCTAAAAAGGCTAGCAGATCACAATGTAGGGTTTAAGAGACTTTATATTTTCCACATTCTAGGGTAGAAACATTGCACAAAATGAAGAAATTGCTTGTTGCAAGCAATTTCTTCATTTTACACATTTTTTTAAAAAAAATATTATACGCCCAACAGGCCGTATTATGTTATGGCCCTGGCTGTCTGTCCATCTATCTGTCTCTATGTCCATTAGCATTTTTTGTGTGCGCAACTCCTCCTGCAGTATCAATAGGAATGAAATGACATGTGCCACAATGTTTCTCTATGATGTATAGTTGTGCATAAGACCTTTGAAATTCAAATTATTCTAATCATTCAACAATTATCTTGAATTATCTGCCCTGGAATTGAAAAAAAACACACAAAAAACCAACATTATCTCATTATGTGTGTGCAACCCCTCCTACAGTATCAATGGGAACAAACTGAAACTTGCTACAATGTATCTCTATGCTGTCTAGTTGTGCATAAGACCTTTGATATTCAAATCTCCTGAGTCATTCATGAATTATCTGTCCTTCAATTGAAAGTAGAGGGGCTTGAGCGCCTGTATTGCTCCACAGGCCTAATTTTACTCATTAAGCAAATGATGTTTTCAGGAATTCATTATAAGCGGAATCATATTCACCATGTGAAATAAATTATTTGAATTTTGACTGGTCTAAAATTTTGTTGTCTGGGAATGGGTTTAACATTTAGTGTTGAGTTCATTCAGTTGTTTGAAATGTAAGTATGAGAGTACTATTGCAAGACTATCTTTTGGTTTTCTGATGACTTATTTTGTATGCAGATACCTGAACCTGCGCTGTAACATTTTAAAGGATTGAGGTTAATAATAAACCTAAGATGAAATAGTCACAAAATTCCAATGAAAATGATATTAGAGTTACCATCCTTGATTTTAGAGTTTTTAACCCATTAGCCAAATTTTAGACTGGTCCAAATTGAAAGGAGTCACAGATGATAGCTTAAAATTCATTTTTTCAACTTTCTGGATAAAACATAGTGGAAAATGAGGAAACTGCTTCATTTTACACATTAGTTTCCCATATTGTTTTTCTGAAGGGGCGTCAAAAAGCATCACTGTGTGGGAATGGGCTAAGCTATAAGCTTAAAAACAACATTTGTTACAATGTCAGGTGTGATTGAATTGTTAAGTACAAGTATTTGCATTTAAGCCATTCCCACTCAATTCCGCTTTTTAAGCATCTCTTGAAGAAAGATTTGAAAACATTGTTGACAATGAAGAAATTGCATGTAACAAGCAATTTCTTCAATGTTTATTATGTTTTCTACCCTACAAGGTAAAGATTTTCTACATTCCAGCAATTTGAAATTGTGATATGCAACTTCTTTCAATTTGAACCAGTATAAGATTTTGTCATTATGTAATGGGTTAAAGGGTCAATTTAAACTTGTTACAAGCAATTTCTTCATTGTCCAAAATGTTTTATCCTAAAAGGCAAATATTTTCTTCATTCCA
Organism: Fragum fragum; assembly: GCA_946902895.1. Classification (NCBI taxonomy): domain Eukaryota; kingdom Metazoa; phylum Mollusca; class Bivalvia; order Cardiida; family Cardiidae; genus Fragum; species Fragum fragum. The sequence continues at coordinate 46,660,014 of OX336369.1, forward strand.
ACAATTTGATACCGCTCTCAATCTGCACCAGTCAAACATTATGTGATGGGTTAAAATATATAATCAATATGTCGATTGATAATAATAAGCTTTTATCTTCCATATCCAAGAGCAGTAACCAAAACCACAAAATCCTGTTTTCTACCACTTTTTAACAACCTTGCATCTCCTTGATCTATTTTTAGAACTGCAAAGAGGAATACCTTTTCTAAGTGTGAGCAGACATTAAATAACTGTAAATAACTAACTGGTTTAATCTGAGTTACAACAGTCTCCTTGAAAATTGGGTGTTAATCAGTTAATTTACATATACATACACAAAAACCTTGAAGTCTCAGAAACTCACTTCTCAAATTTTAACCCTTAAACACAATTCACCCTACTAAGATGATTGTAAAAAATCTGCCATTCAAGAGTGGTGGTTTAAAAATTTCACTGCATGCCAATTATGGACATAAGCCACAAACATAAAAGCCATGTTTTCAACGAATCAAAATTGAAAATGATGGAATCTGAAAAAAAGTCACCAGAAGATAATTCCAGTGAAATTTGGTTGAAATCCATCAACTGGTTTCTAACAAAAAGTTTTTAAAATACTTCAAACATTTATTGAAACTAGCCTCTACCTTTAAAGCCATGTTTTTCATCTGATCAAAATTTTTGACGGAATCTGATATAGGGTCACCAAATGATCATTCCTGTAGATTTGGTTGAAATCCATCAACATGTTTCTGAGAGGAAGATTTTAAAGGTTTCACCATACATGTATATGGAAATTGGCCCCGCCAATTAGAGCCATTTTATTCATCAGATCAAAATTCTTTGAAGGAATCTGATAAAGGGTCACCAAATGAACATACCTGTAAGATTTGGTTGAAATCAATCAATAGGTTTCTGAGAAGATGATTCTTTAAGCTTTAACCATATATGGAAATTATTCCCGCCCATTAAAGTAATGTTTTCCATCCAATTAAAAAACTTTAAAGGAATCTGATAAAGGGTCATCCAAAGATAACTCCTGTAAAATTTGGTTGAAATCCATCAATAGGTTTCTGAGAGGAAGATCTTTAAAGGTTTCCCCATATGGAAATTAGTCCCGCCCATAAAAGCCATGTTTTCATCCGATTAAAAATCTTTGAAGGATTCTGATAAAGGGTCATCTAAAGATCATTCCAGTAGAAATTGGTAATCCATCCACTGGTTTTTGAGAAGAAGATTTTTAAAGGTTTCACCATATGTGGAAATGGCTCTGCCTATTAAAGCCACATTTTTCATCCGATTAAAAATCTTTGAAGGAATCTGATATAGGGTCACCCAAGGGTCGTTTCTGTGAAATTTTGTTGAATTCTGTTCAGTACTTTCTGATGAGAAGATTTTTAAAGTAAAAATTTACGGACGGACAGATGTGTGCAACCCCTCCTACAGTATCAATAAGTATGAACTGAAACTTGCTATAATGTATCTTATGATGTCTAGTTGTGCATAAGACCTATGAAATTTGAATCACTGCAGTCCTTCTTGAATCATCTGCCCTGGAATGGAAATAAATCACTATATTTCTTTCGAAAGGAACAATCCTTATGATGATACAATCATTCTGTGAAAGTTTGAAGCGAATCTGATGAAATTGGCACTCTAGTGTAAACGAGGATTTTTTAATCAAATTTTAATAAGGCTCCTTTTCCCATATTTCTTGATGGATCTGACCCAATTTTGAAAGGAATGATCCTTATGATGATACAATCATTCTGAGAAAGTTTGAAGAGAATCGATGAAAACTGTGGACTCTGGAGTGTTAACAAGGAAAAGTTAACGGACAGACGACGGAAGGATGCCGGACGGGAAAAAGCCAACGCAATAGCTCTAGTGGCCTTCGGCCAATAGAGCTAACAAAATAGTTCTAAGATTTGACCTAGTGACCTAGTTTTGATCCCATGTAACCCAAATTTGAACTTGGCTAACATATCATCAACAATAACATTCTGACAAAATTGCAATTCAATTGAGCTAAAATTGGACCTCTAGAGTGGAAGCAAGGTATTTCTAAGATTGACTTAATGACCTAGTTTTTGACCGCATGAGACCTAATTTTGAAATTTGCTGAGATAACATGGACACAAACATTCTGACCAAATATCATTTGATTTGAGCCTAGAATTTGTCCTCTAGAGTGCACACAAGATTATTCCTAGGATTTGACCTAATGATCTAGTTTTTTACCTCACACAACCCAAAAGCGAATTTGATGGAGATATTGTGCAGACAAACATTCTGACCAAATATCAAAACATTTGATCCAAAAATGTGACAAGGTATTTCTAATGTTTGACATAGTGACCTAGTTTTTGACCCAATATGACCCAATATTGAACTTGTTCAAGGTTCCAAGGAGACAAGCATTTGATTGATTGAATGATTGGGGTTTAGCGCCACATTTAGCAGTACTCACTGAAGATAGATTCCTGGAATTTCACACACCAGTAATACCACTACATCCTTTCCTAGCCACCAGCTGCTATCCCAGTATTGTCAATGCCTGTCTAGAAACTTTCATATAGTGGATGTGAATTGTTTGCCACTAAACAGAAGTTCAAGGAAAGATAGTTCTTCAAGCTTGACATGTTGACACACAGGGAATATGCTCGAAATTACTGTTCTATAAAGTTTTCTTCCAGTCTGTTCCCTGTGAATTTTAAGTAGAGGTGCTTAAGTGCCTGTATTGCTCCACAGGCATGAATGTACTGATCAAGCAATTTTTTTCATGAATTTCAAATAAACTGAATATAATGAAAATAAATCTCAATTAGAGAACCATTTCAAACTTTTCATTGTTTTTGCAAAAGTCAAGTTATGTAAAATTTGTTAGTAAAATTTTCACTGTTCACCATATATGTACATAACCCACTACCATATAGCCATGTTTTTAAACAAATCAAAATTATATGAAGGAATCCGACAAACGGTCATCTGGTTATCATTCCTGTGAAATTTGGCTAAATACATCAACTGGTTTGAGAGAAATTTACAAAGTTTTCTGTATATACCATATATGGAAATTGGCCCTGCCTGTTAAAGCCGTGTTTTTCATCCAATCAAAATATTCTTTTTAATAATCTGATAAAAGGTTAAGCAAGGATGGATCCAGTCAAATCCACTGGTTTCTGAGAAAAAAAAATTCGAAGCTTTTTCTATATATGGAAAAAGCCACGCCCATTCAAGCCGTATTTTCATCCAACCAAAATTCTTTGAAGGAATCTGATAGAGGTTCATCAAAGGATAATTTCTTTGAAATTTGATTTAAATCCATCAACCTGTTTCTGAAAAGAAGATTTTCAAGCTTTCACCATATATGGAAATTAGCCCCGCCCATTAAAGCCATGTTTTTCATCCAATCAAAATTCTTTGAAGGAATCTGATAAAGGTTCACCCAAGTATCATTTGTGTGAAATTTGGTTGAAATCTATACACTGGTTTCTGAGAAGAAGATTTTCAAAGCTTTCACCATATATGGAAATTAGCCCTGCACATTGTGGCCATTTTTTTCATCCAATCAAAATACTTTGAAGGAATCTAATAGAGGGCAATCCAAGGATCATTTTGTGAAATTTGGTTGGAATCTGTTCAATACTTTTTGAGAAGATTTTCAAAGGAAAAGTTTCGGGACAAACGGACGCATGCACGATGGACACAACGCCATTTCAATAGCTCTCTGGCTTTCAGCCAGTGGAGATAAAAGTCATTCCAAGATCGTAACTTTTAATTTACACTGACTTCCAGTACTGTTCTGCCTGAATCACATTTTTATTTGCTAGATATAACAAGTACCAAAACACAGCTTAATTCAAAAGCTGCTCAGACTGTCCAAAACAGGGTTCCAAAAGCATCCAAGTTGACAGAATTTTAGACATGTCAAAAATTGAATGAAATTGCAGACAACAATTTCAAGTGCCTGAAAATGGGAAAAGAAATACCAAGTAGATTAGAAAATGTGAGAAGATATTGTATGTTATAACCAATTTCTCATATTTCCACAATGTTTTTTCCTTAGTTTCCTTAGTCAAAATGAGGAACTTGTGTTCTAATGGGTTAAAATAAGACAGCAGGAGAGATAATACTCCAACCAAGGTAAGGTGACTTTTTAAAATTGCAATTTTCTTGTAAAAACTTTGATCTGAAAACTTTCAAGACTGACAAAGCAAAACTAGAGGAGGTGTTTGTGTAAAAGAAAGAAAAAAAAAGTTTAGTTAAGGGGAGTTATTTCTTCCATAAAGGAGAATTTACACTTTAGAAAAGCATTAAATCAAGTGTGACAGATGGAAACACATGGGAGAACAGACATCCCGATTCTAGTATACCCCTGAAAAGATTCCTTTTGCTGGATGTAAAAATCATTTGTGGGGGTATTACAAAAAGACAATTTATTTAGTGAATGGCAATTGTTTTATTGCATTTTATCATTTTGTCACAAAACCTTCCAATAGGACATAAAATGGTTGATCCCATTAATCTATGGAAAGAGTTTGTACAGTCAAATAATTTACAGAAAAATATTCTAATGTTGAAATACATTGACATAATAAATAAGGGGGCCATTGGCCCTCAAGCTTTCAGCTTAGATAGGGCCATTGGTCCTACAGTGTTCACCAGAGTCAATGACTTAAAACATCAAAGGTGACAGTCTATTCCGGAGACTACCCAATAACATTCTGATCTGATTATTAATGGGAAAAATCTAATCAAGTTCAAAGAATTTAGAGCCACTGATGAAGGCTGTACTGACATAATTGAGCATAAGTGACCAAATATCAAGTTTCTCCAAGATATCATTAAACAAGATGTGTTTGTTAAACACAATGCCCCAGCAACAGGACTAAAAATTTGACCTCGGTATGTGACCTTGACCTTATCACATGACCTTGACATGAGAGGATGCTAATTATGAAGATGTATCATCATGCCAAGTATGAGCATTATATCTTGAATAGTCTGGTAGTAATTGGCAATGTTAAGTTTTTTGGTTAAGTTTTGCAGACAGATGGATAGACAGACAGACAGACAACGGTAAAACAATGTGACTCAAATCTTTAGATGCGGGTGCATAAAAAAAACATTTTCATCAAATATCAGGACTTTTTGGTGTAGCCTCAAAAGTGCAAAAAGGGTTTTTTCTAAGAAACAAGAGGGTTGTTGGCCCTGGGGTGCTCAACAGAGATATAGAATCTTTTTCTGTCAACAGTCTAATTTAGTGTTAAGGTTTGGATTACGATACAAGTGGGTCTGACCATACTTAAAACATATATAGACTCCATGCCTGGGGATCCCAAAGTCTTAATGACAAATTTCAAGGGTTTAAAACTAATATGAAAGTTGAAAACAACTTTTTCTTACCTCTGAATCTATGGGTAATAATTTTAGAAATACATGTATGAAAGAAGTCAACAAACTGATGCCTCATGCTAAATATCAAGGCTGAAGGACAACAGGGTCAGGACTAGAGAAGATTATTAAATCATTGCCATGGCAACCATAGTTCTTCCAGTAGATTTCTACAATTTTAGCTATTGTAAAAGAGGACCACCTAAGAAACATTTGGTTTTAAAAATCGTACTTCTTTACAATATAGGCCCTACCCCCCTGTAGCATCACTTCTGGAGACACGAGGGTAATGATTTCAGCGATTTTGAAAGTCAATATACTGATATTTCATGCAAAATATCAAGGCTATACGCCTTTTGGGTCAGAAGGAAAAGATTTTGAAAGATTATATCATAAATTCACTTTTGTTGCCATGGCAAGCAAAGTTTTCAAGGGATTTAAATTATTTCAGCTATTTTTAGACAGGGCCACATAAGGATCATTTCTGCCAAACTCAGTTCAAATTGGTCTAATGGTTTTGGAGGAGATGTCATTTAAAAATTGTTATTGATTTAAAAACACCACCCCCTTGGGCTCTGCCCCTGGGAACCTAAGGGTATTGATTTTAACAATTTTGAAAGAGGTCAATGTACTAATGTTTCATGGAAAATATCAAAGATCTATGTCTTCTGGGTCAGGAGGAGAAGATTTTTAAAGATTATTTTAAAATTTCACTTTTGTTTCAATGGCAAGCAGGGTTTTCAACAAAATTAAATTCTTTTAGCTATTTTTAAAGGGGACTACCTAAGGAACATTTCTGCAAAATTTGGTTCAAATTGGCCCAGTGGTATGAAAGGAGATGTTGTTTAAAGAAGTTCTTGACGGACGACACACAACACAAGGATAAAAGGTGATTACAATAGCCCAAAAACCTGATGACCTCAATTTTGTAACAAGAGGACCACAATGGTCCCAAAACAGCTCTGCTTAATACAATTGCTCATGGCTATATCATATAAACAAAGGTCTACTTATAACAGTTATGGAGAATTTTTTTTTAAAATCATTCTCCTTTCAATCCTATACAAATATATAAGATCCCACAACATAGGGCTTATTTTCAGACATGCGTCATTCTTTGAAGTATTTGAGAGCAAATGAGCAATGATATATTTCAAATTGTCATGGCTCTAGGACTTGTGATTTCGGAGAAGAAATTTTAAAAATCCTTCTTTATAAATCTGAGATCGCAGAACATGGGACTAATTTTCATTCAAAGTCCTTTTACATTAATGAATTTTGGTAGAGGGTCAATAGACATTGAAACATAAGTATAAAGGCTCTAGGCCTTATTGTTTAGGAGGAGAAGATTTTCAAAGATTTCCTTCTTTATTCCTATGTAAAATCAAGGAGTGCACAGAAAAGAGCTAATTTTCAAGGTACGGTACTTCTTTAAAGTATTTTGGTAGAGGGTCAATAAATGATGATATAATTAAATAAACCAAATATCAAAGCTCTCGGCCTTATGGTATATGAGAGAAGATTTTTTAATAATAGTTTATGGACAGACAGGCAGATGCCAGACATTTACCAATCAAATTGGCTTACTTAGGTGAACTAAAAAAGGACTAAATATTGAACAGAACTCATCTAAGATAACATCAAGATCAATATCCTGTCAAAATATGTACCCTTTACCAGACTACAAAATTTTAGACATGTCCAAATTGAAAGGAGTTGCAGACAACAATTTTAAGTGTATGAAATTTTTATTGTTTAACTTCTCATAATTATTTGTAAAATTGATTAAAAAAAAACAAAAAGCAAAAAACAATTGAATCACAATAAAGCCTAATAGTGCTTTCAGTGCTTTGATTTCAATGAAGTCTTACAGAAAGCATTTCATTCAGTAAAACAAGGGGTAAAAGTGGCTCTTGAATAAATTGTGAATGAAAGAATTTGGCCCTCAATTTCAAAAACAGACTTTAATTCATTCAGCCTTTTGAAAGAAGGGGATTAATCTGAATTTATCAAAACAAGAGAGCTGTTGGCCCTGGTACGCTCACCTGAGATAAAGGCTCTTTTTCTTTTAACAATTAAAATTAATGTTGAAAGAAGTCAATGAGTTGATGCTGCTTTGCAAATATCATGGCTCAAGGCCAACAGGGACTGGAGAAGATTTTTTTTCAAATTAAACTTTTCTTGCCAAAGCAACAGATTTCCATTCTTTTAGCTATTTTTGCATATATTTGGATAACCCAAGAAACATTTCTGAAAAACATTTTCTGGGAGCAATATCATTTTAAACAAGAGGGCCAAGATGGAGCAGATTGCTCACCTGAGATACTGCAAAAGTCCATGTATTGACAGTTTTCTTTCTTTCTTTTTTTTTGCCCACATTGTTTTCTTTTTATTCAACTCAACTTCCTTCTGAATTCATTGATCTCTCTTAAATTCTCAACTGAAATTGGTAACATCTGACAATAGACTTTCTTAAAGAACTATTGTCAATATCTTTTCAGCAACAACAAAGCCGCTCACAACAAAGAGCTAATATAAATCTCACCATCATAACCTCAGGTATTTTGGTAGCTCAGGCGAGCTAAAAATCTTATAGCTCTAGGCCTAATGATTTGGGTGGACAGATTAAAAGAATTCCTTAGAAATTCCTTTGAGTTGCCATGGCAGGCATCAAAGGAATTGCCATGGCAGGCAGAGTTATTAATGGACTATGATACTTTGACATACAAGAACTTTCAAAGGCCATCACCCAAGGATCATTTCTATGATGTTTTACTGAAATCTGATAGGTAGTTAACCCTTTTCCGTTCAAATACAAGATTTTACGTTCCTGTGATTTTATACTCGAGAAAACATTGTGGAAAAAGAAGAAATTGCTTGTAACAAGCAGTTTCTCCTTTTTCCACAATATTTTTTACCACATAGGATGGTTTCAATTCAAATAGCATCCAGTTTTCATTGTCGTCTGCAACCTCTTTCAATTTGGACTAGTCTAAAATTTCCAACAAGAGGGCCAGAATGGCCCTAAAATCGCTCACCTGACTAATGTAAGATGATTCAAAATTGAAATTGGCCAAATGGTTACTGAGGAGAAGATGTTTAAAGATTTCAAAGTCAAAAACTGCCCTACCCTTCCAAGCCCTTATTTGGTCATCAATCAAAATTCTAGAACAACTTTTGAAAAGGGTCACTCAAGGATTATTCATACCAAATTTGGTTGAAATTGGCCCAATAGTTACTGAGGAGGAGATGTTTAAAGATTTCTAAGTTAAAAACTGCCACGCCCAGTGAAACCAATTTCTGCAAACAACTTTTGAAAAGGGTCACCCAAAGAACATTCATGCCAAGTTTGGTTGAAATTGATCCAATGCTTACTGAGGAGAAGATGTTTAAAGATTTCAAAGTCAAAAAAGTGCCTGACCCTGCCACGCCCATATTTGGGCATTAATCAAAATTCCAGGAACAACTTTTGAAAAGGGTCATCAAAGGAACATTCATGCAAAGTTTGGTAGAAATTGACCCAACTGTTACTGAGGAGAAGATGTTTAAAGATTTCAAAGTTAAAAAAACTGCCACGCCCATATTTGGGCATTAATCAAAATTCTGCGAACAACTTTTGAAAAGGGTCACCCAAGGAACATTCATACCAAATTTGGTTGTAATTGGCTCAATAGTTACTGAGGAGGAGATGTTTAAAGATTTCAAAGTCAAAAACTGCCACGCCCATATTTGGGCGTGCAACGAAATTCTGCGAACAACTTTTGAAAAGGGTCACCCAAGGAACATTCATACCAAGTTTGGTTGAAATTGATCCAATGCTTACTGAGGAGAAGATGTTTAAAGATTTCAAAGTCAAAAAAGTGCCTGACCCTGCCACGCCCATATTTGGGCATTAATCAAAACTCCAGGAACAACTTTTGAAAAGGGTCATCAAAGGAACATTCATGCAAAGTTTGGTAGAAATTGACCCAACTGTTACTGAGGAGAAGATGTTTAAAGATTTCAAAGTTAAAAAAACTGCCACGCCCATATTTGGGCATTAATCAAAATTCTGCGAACAACTTTTGAAAAGGGTCACCCAAGGAACATTCATACCAAATTTGGTTGTAATTGGCTCAATAGTTACTGAGGAGGAGATGTTTAAAGATTTCAAAGTCAAAAACTGCCACGCCCATATTTGGGCGTGAAACGAAATTCTGCAAACGACTTTTGAAAAGGGTCACCCAAGGAACATTCATACCAAGTTTTGTTGAAATTGGCCCAATGGTTACTGAGGAGAAGATGTTTAAAGATTTCTAAGTCAAAAACTGCCACGCCCTGCCACGCCCATATTTGGGCATAAATCAAAATTCCACGAACAACTTTTGAAAAGGGTCACCCAAGGAACATTCATGCCAAATTTGGTTGAAATTGGCCCAATGGTTACTGAGGAGAAGATGTTTAAAGATTCCTAAGTCAAAAACTGCCACGCCCTGCCACGCCCATATTTGGGCATAAATCAAAATTCCACGAACAACTTTTGAAAAGGGTGACCCAAGGAACATTCATACCAAATTTGGTTGAAATTGGCCCAATGGTTACTGAGGAGAAGATGTTTAAAGATTTCTAAGTTAAAAACTGCCACGCCCATATTTGGGGGTCAATCAAAAATCCGCGAACAACTTTTGAGAAGGGTCACCCAAGGAACATTCCTACCAAGTTTGGTTGAATTCCGCCTAGTGGTTACTGAGGAGAAGATGTTTAAAGAATTGTTGACGACTTCCGACACACGATGCACGACGGACAAAAGGTGATACCAAAAGCTCACCTTGAGCACGTTGTGCTCAGGTGAGCTAAAAAACGGGAAAGGGTTGAGGAGAATAATTTGTCCACAGATGGATGGACAGACGACAGACAACAGATGATTATAAAGCTCCAAAGAGCACTTTGTGCTCAGGTGAGCACAAAATATATCTTTTTATATAGCCCCTCTAGGGTGCCACCCCTAGGGACATGAGGTTGATGATAACAAATTTGAAAGGGGTCAATTTTCTGATGTTTCATGGAAAAAATCAATTCTCTACGCCTTCCGGGTCATAGTAACAGGAGGTTAATTATTTTAGCATTTGTAAAAGAGGACCACCTCAGGAACATTTCTGCCAAATTTGGTAAAAGTGGCCCAGTTGTTAGGGAGGTGATGCTGTGTTAAAAGTCCTCCTTTGTCTCTCCTCTCCCAATTTTTATTTTAGTAGTTATGAAAGAGGTCAATTTCCTGATGTTTCATACAAAATATCAAGTCTCAGAGCCTCCTGGGTCAGGAGAAGAAGAGATTTTAAGTTTTTTTTAGAAATATCATTTGGCTTCTTTGAAAGAGGACCACCAAATGTTTGATTGAAATTTGCCCAGTAGTTTGGGAGATGACTGTGGTATTATCAAATTACATTTGTTATGGTGCTATTATATAAACCATTCTCTTATGGTGCTATATAAACGGTTCTCACACTAATGTAGATTAGATTATTCAAATCTGTTAGTGCTGTACTCACATATTGTGATTTAGTATTAGTTTTGTTTTATCAGTACCAATGGTTTTTAAAGAATAGAACATAATGTCAGAAATAAAATATTTGAATTAAGTAGGACAATATAGTTGTTTTGAGTTTAGGCGCAAAAATGGAACTTGCCAGACTTCAGCCTCCTTAAATAGAATGGACCCCAACAAACTTACGAAACGCTTACAAGAAGTTTGAAAGACATGCTAAATTGATGTTTTCTGCACTATTAAGGGACAAATCAGAACCAGAAAAAGTGTCTTATTTTCTCCTATGGATTGAAGATCATAGAAGAGGCATTCATTCTACATGGAAAGATATTACAGCTTAAGATGCTAAGAAATTGGACACATATTACAGATGATTGCGGTATGTACAACCAAAATTGAACCCGATTTTGTAAGATATAAGTTTTTCAACCAAATCCAAGAAAGAGAACCTATAAACGCTTTTGTCACAAAATTGAGAATATGTGCAGGGGATTGCAATTTCATGGTCCCTGGTGACATGATAAGAGACATGATAGTATTTGCTACCAGCTCGTTGCATGTTAGAGAAAAGCACATAAACGAGGGTGTGTCTTTGACTCTTTACAAAGCTATTCAGATTGCTCAAAATTCGGAATATTCTAAACAACAAATGAACTTCATAGCTGAGCCAGACGAACAAAACTTACACCAAATGAATCAAGGAGAATGGGAAGGAAGATATGCCAACGATGTGCCAAAGAATAAACATAATGAACACAAACTTTGCCCTGCAAGAGGAAAAAAGCCAATCAAATATGAAAAACTTAACCATTTTGTAAAAACGCGTAAATCAGATGTAAATTAAAATTAAATGTGAATCAGATAGCTCAGGTTGAGAGAATGATTACTTCAGCATTTGAATGATAAAAGTTTTCGACTCTACTTCTCAGTCCAATTTCACAATGGTAACCATTCTTGTAGGAAACTTGTCTATTCCAATGAAATTTAAAGTAGATACCGGTTTGAAATGCAATTAAATACCAAATGATCTGTTTAAGATGCTGAAATATAAAGGCCCCTTGGTGCCCTCTGGTCACAAGTTGGCGTCCTACACAAATGATCAAATTTCGGTATATAGTCAAGTCAATTTACCATGTAAGTATAAGAAAAGCAAAGAAAATTCCTGGTTTTATATACAGGTAGTAAGAGATCTCCAATATTATTAAGTTTAAAAACTTAGATTGATTGGGTTAATAAAGTTGACCTATGTCATTGTCTTTTTTCATTCTTGCTTAACGCCGCTTTTAACACTTTTCAGTCATATCACAGCGGCTGGATAACCTAACAATGGATTCCTGGTATATCTCGCACCAGTACCTCCATTACAGTTTTTCCTAGCCTCCAGCTGTTTTCTCACTTAGGCTTATGATAATCAACCCATTGGTGAGAGATAAATGTGGGAAAGGATAAATTTAGACAAACAGACTATACTGGCAAAGTACGAAGATTTGTTTCAAGGAATTGGGTTATTTACTGGAACATGTACTTTGCATTTGCAGCCTAACTCATTACCAGTTGTATGTCATCCTAGCTAACACCTTTCAACAGTCCCTTTGGATGATATAGGTATCTGAGGCTACCAAGATATATTTTCCCGAATATCAACAAGTCTTTTTAAAACCTAACTGGGGTGACATTCATTATTAACAACATATTAGTATTTGGTTAAATACGGAAAACATGACAAACACTTACAGAGTGTTTTGCAAAGAGTGCGAGAAAAGGGCATTAGGTTTTATCCAGAAAAAAGTGTAATTGGCCCAAAGAAGTTAAATATTAAGCACATGTTATTAACGGCAGATGGAATTAAACCAATTCAAACTTTATGTAATTTTAGATTTTTTTCATTTTTCTGGGTAGAAAATATTGTGGAAAATGAAGAAATTACTTGTAACAAGCAATTTCTTCATTTTACACAATGTTTTCCCACGTGTTTTACTTGAGGGGCGTCCAGAAGCGTTGTCGATTGGGAATGGGTTAAAAAATCCAAAATTCTTTTTTTTTTCCTTTACAGACTCACCCCCATGGGAACCCTTGGATAGTGATTTCAGCAATTATGAAAGAGATTAACGTACTGATGCTTCATGCAAAATATCAAGTCTCTATGCCTTCTGGGTCAAGAAGAGATTTTTTTAGATTTTATTTCCAGTTTTCATCTTGGATGCCAAAGCAACCAGAGTTTTTCACAGATTCAAATTCTGTTAGCTTTCATGAGAGAGGACTACCCAACAAATATTCCTGCCAAATTTAGTTGAAATCATCCAAGTGGGTTTGGAGATGTCGTTTACAGAAATTGTTGACGGACTACTGACAACATACGGATGCCAGACATGTGTGATAACAATACCTTACTAGAGCACATTGTGTCTAGGTGAGCTAAAAATATTGGGCTGGTATACCATTTGTAACATTAAATTGCAGAAAACGACATGGTGCAAGGAGAAATAACTTGATATACCATTATAGCACTTATTTTCTGTGGGTACTATAATTCTGCTATTTCTGTGATGGCACCCCAGAATTAAAATCCACAAAAAATTAACTATAAATGTAGAGTTTGTTGTTCAATAACGGGTCCTGTATAAACATGTCTAATGTACATGCACATTAAAAGGTTACAATGCAGGTAGGTATCTTGCAATATAAAGTGCAATTTTATAGTAATCATGTTCTTATTTGCTGATCAAAATGGCATAACTTCAGCTCATTTCAGTTATAATTACAACCTTGTGCTCTGGCAAGGTAAATGACCACAGTCCAATGTTTCGCAGAAATTAAACCCCTCCGGTTTGGGGGAGAAATGCAGAATTTGGACCCTAAAGAAATAAAGTGCTATATGGTATCAAAATTAATACAATAAAAAGCACAACCAAACTGTGCCAACTCCCAGCTGTTGGGTGATGGATATTGGGGTAAAAAGTGGAAAAAAGGCAAAATCCTTACAAAATTGCATTGGAGTTTCCTTCCTTGATAAAACTCTTTGATCATGAACATAAATTTAAAGTTTCGAATGAATATCGTTATACCAGAAATATTATAAAATGTCAGTTTTGCAAGACAATGCAGTTAATGACAAGGCTAAGGCAATACTTCAGGTTTTCTCTAGAAAAGGCCAAGCTATAAATAGCAGGAGAGGCATTAATCTGAGATCTCTTCATGTTCATGTTCATTCAGTGTCTGGACAAGTTTAACATCCACAACATAGGGCAGTTTGGTCACTGGATCATCTTGTTCTGGCCGCTCAGCCAGCACCTCGTCTAGTCATTTCTTCATGATGACAGCAGATTTCAACTTTGTTTTTCCAGAAATCTTTTTCCTCAGTTCTTCTCTCACTTTTTCTTGTTTTTTCTCTTCCATTACTTTCCAGTTTTTCAATATCTTGTCTCTGAGTTCTTTTTCTTGTTTTTCTAAGTGTTCTTTTTTCCGCTTTAAAGCCTCTCTCCGTCTTTTTTCCTCATCTTCTCTCTGTTGTTTTTCTAATTCTACTTGTCTTTTCTTTTCTTCTTCTAGCTCCTTTTCTTTTTGTTCTAAATTTTCTTTTACCTTTTGGGCCTTTAAATAAACAGAATAAATTTCAAGTGATATTTGCAAAACTTTTTTAATTGCATTTTTCAACAACAGGCAAATGTTAAGTTTGCAGCTTAAGTTTAGGACAGACAGACACCCATTAAACAATACATGTATTTTAGACTGGCCAAAATTCAAAGAAGCTGCAGGTGACAATTTATAATTGATGGAATTTTGAAATTCTGGGATGGACAACATTATGGATAATGAAGAAATTGCTTTTTACAAACAATTTGATGATGATCAACAGTCAAAATCTCTTGATACAAAATACTGAGCAACTCAACAAGATTTAGAATCATTAAAACCAATACATTTGACAGCCTTCTGATATCTTCTGTGTAGATAATGATGTAAAATAGTGTTAAAGAACTTCATGAGAACTTCAAGGTTTAAAGTGGGTCTTTAACAGATTTTTGATAAAACTTTTTGGCTTTCATCTTCTAACTTTTGAATTTTAATGCTTTCAGAATTTTAATGGGTTAATAACTATTGAAAAAGCAGATATCTTTTCCTTTATCGAATTTCCATGAAAATCTGTTGAAGAGCCGCTTTATGGATTTCAATTTTCAGTGTTCCTTAAAACAAAGGATTTATTTTGCTTATACACTTGATGTATTTTGAACAGGGATAAGCAGTGAAATAGAAATTTTTTCTTTCAATTAACTCATGACTAGAGGACCATTGGCCCTGGCCTAAGACATTAGGAATATTAAACACAGATTAATTTTGAAGAGAGTAACCAGTTAGTAAACGCATATGTTATATGAAACCTTTAAGGCTGGTGACTTGTAGTAAGAATATTTTCTTCTTTGTTTCTATATAATTATTTAATTAAAACCCATTCCCACACAATCCCTCTTTTTATGCGCCTTAAGAAAATAATTGAGAAAAAAAAGATGAAAATGAAAAAATTACAGGTTATAAGCAATTTCTTCTTTTCAACTATGGTTTTTACCCAAAAGACGGAAATACTCAAAATTCTTTCAACTTGAAATTTTTGTCTGCATTTTTTTTAATTTGGACATATCCCAAATTTTGTGGTGGCAAATGGGTTAAGATGTGCTCTAGATGATTCCAAAAATAAGATTTTTTAACCCTTGTCATGCTGAATAAATTACCCTACTGAAATACTGTCAAATCAAAGGGCTGAGAGCACTGATAGAACTTGTTGTTAAAAAATCAATATTTCTTTTACAAACCAAATTCATAAACAACCCTGGCAGGAAAAGTACAAGCAGGAGGTGTAGACTAAGATCAGCCTGCACATAAGTGCAGTCTGATCTTAGTCTTCACCTCCTGCCAAAACCGGAATATTCCGGGTTCAGCATGACAAGGGTTAACATTTTCCTCTTAATTTCCGGTGTTTATTCTAGGCCGGGGGATATCAGGAATTCACCACTTTCTTAGAAAATCCCCCAGATTTCTCGACCACATGCGGGACGAATCCCCCAATTCAAATGAAGTAAAGAAATCAAGATAGGGCTTCCATTACATACTAACAACTCAAAATACAAGTTTTTGGAAAGCGAAAGTAAAACAAGAGTGTTTTGTCGTGTGTGTCCCACTTTTGATAGTTTGATTTGAGAACCAGTAAATTAATGTTTACACCTTAGCTTCAAATTACCCCTAATCTATCAATCATGTTGACCCGAAATTATTTCTGAGGAATTTTTGGTTTGTTTAATACTGATGAATAATGATAACAGTGATAAAGAAAAAGTGCCATTTGACTTGGTTTGTCACAAATAATTGTAGTTTGATTTAGTTTATTAGACAAAGTTACAGAGTTTTTAAAATGTCTCATTGCAGCCATATAACAAACGCTGACCCGTTATAATAACAACATTTCTGTTGTCTGAAATCGTATTTAAACTCACAATTCCTCACTGCATTCATGTCTTAACGCAAATTTAGAGACTTATTTTCACATTGTCATCCCATCAACATCACGGGCGATAGATGCGCAAGCTGAAGAAGTGTCAATGGTCAGAGTGGCAGAGTCTGTCACATCAGACAATGCCACTGAAGGGCCCTCTAAAGTCAATAGACAGGAACTTGTTTTCCAGCAGTTATGACTTAAAGACAGGCCGTGGATGTTAGGCTGTTAGCTATGGCTAAAAGTTTGTTATTGTAAGTCATTGTAACTTGATGTTTGCTATGAAATTTTGAACTTGTGCCTTAAAGGCTTATTTTATTATAGATACTTGATACATTTGATGAAAAATATTTTTAAGTAGTGATTTATTACACTTCCTTACCTTCCCCAACATTTTTTCAAAATCCTCCACATTTTTTAAAGAGGCGGGGCAGATCCCCCACTTAACTCAAATCCTAGAATAAACACTGAGTTTCTATGGTAATAGGAAGGGTCCACAGGTGGAATACAAATATGACCAAAGGTGCATCACATGTACAAATTTTGTAAAAAAGTTCACTGGGAGATTCTACATACTATTAAAGATTTCCTTCTTTATTTCAATGCAAAAAGGGTGTACCAAGATGGAAGGGAGATTTTTTAAAACACAATTTTTTTTAGTATGTTTCTATTTCAAAATAGTGTGCACCCGGTTGGAACCCAAACATGACCAAAAGGCCTTCACATGAACAAACTTTGTACAGGTTCACTGGGAGATTCTATGTATAAAATATCAATGCTCTAGGCTGTCAGATTTTATAGATTAAAATTTTTTAAAGTTTTTTTGTAAAATAGGGTGTGTCTGTGCAGGGCCTAAATAAGAGCCAAAGGGCTTCATTTGAAAAGACTTTACAGATGTCCCCAAAAGCTCATTTTGAACACTTCGTAATCAGGTGAGCCAAAAATAATTTTAGAAGTGAAGTTGAGCATAGTTTATAATATGAATCATGGCGTTTGACTTGTAAATCAGGGTTTTGACCCTTAAAAATTTGAAAATATCTGTATTTTGACCCCTAGAAATTTCTACCCTGGGGGTCATTTTGACCTCCTTGGGAAAAATTCCTAAGGATCAAAAAATTGTCTTTTAATATCTCCTTAGTTCAATGATGTGTTTTATGTACATAAAAATTACACATATTAATTGCTTATTCCACAGTCTTTTAGGATTTATACTTTCAAATTTATGCTCATGATTTGCTCTTTTTGTTGTTCTGACCACTTCAAATTAGTTTCAACTAAATTTCATGGTCAAAGAGTCAATGACTCAATAATTTCAATTTCTAGCATGAGCCCTGTGTTAACCCATTCCAACACAATGAAATTTTAGACTAGTCCAAATTGAAAGAAGCTGCAGACGACAATTAAAAGGATGGAATTTGAGACTTTTTCAACATTTTGGATAGAAAACATTGTAGATAATGAAGAAATTGCCTGATACAAGCAATTTCTTCATTATCCACAATGTTTTCCAAAGTGTTTTTCTTGAGAAGCGTAAAAAGGAGGGCTTGTGTGGGAATGGGTTAATAGGAAAATAGTTAAACTCTTGACTGCAACACAATGGCTCTTTAGTAAAAAACTTTTCTTTCCCATTATCTGTGCTGAAACATTGATGTTTATTTGACCCATTCCTACACAAAATGGCTTTTTAACCCTTTCCCGTTTTTTTAAATTTTAGACTGGTCAAATCTGAAAGATGTTAGAGACAATTAGAAATTGGCGCAAAGGGGACTAATACCCTCTAACAGTGCTTGTCTATAAACAAGTGCTATCCACTAAAGGGCCGTAACAAAAAATAGACTTTTTAATCAAAAGGCCATAAATCAGTAAAAAATAAATGGACCATAACCAAAAAAGGATATCCACATGTCTGATTTATACTGAGTCTTTCTGTGAAATTTGAATAAAATCCGTCCAATGGCTGCTGAGAAATTGAGTGGACATGTTTTTTCACCAAAGGACCATAACTCTATCAAAAATCAATGGACCATAACCAAAATATAATATGCACATCTCTGCTTGATACTGATTATATCAGTGAAGTATGAATAAAATCCATCCAATAGTTGCCGAGAAATTGAGAGGACACGAAAAAGGTACAGACAGAAAGATGGACATACAGACAAGATGACACCAATATACCCCCCCAAACATAGTTGGGGGGGGGGGCTATAACAATGAAAGTTGAGTGCAGTTTGAAATGAAACCGACTTATATGGTAGAAAATACTGTGAGAAAAGGCGAAAATGCTTGATTTAAGCAATTTCTTCTTTTCTCACAATATTTTACTAAGTATGAAATCACATGGACCTAAAAACCCTAAAACTCTAAAACCCCATCACTCTACAACTTGAAATTAGATCAGTCTAAAATGTTGACGCCTGGTAATGGGTTAAAGTTAGAGCAGCTAACATAACATAGTTTTAAACCTCTGACACACAGTTAACCCATATTCAGATAACAAAATAGCAGACCGATTTAAATTTTGTGGTTAATGAAAGAAATGCTGGGATCTACCATTTTCAAAATTACCCAGTTTTTAGTCTTGTCAAGGTTCAAAGATGTGATTGACAACTTTCAGTAGATAAAATTTTAAAAACCTTTGTCTTTTTAGATATAAAACATTATGGTTAATGAAGGAATTGCTTTCACAAGTATTTTTTTCATTTTCCAAGGTGTTTTCCAAAGTTCATTCTTGAGGAGCCTTAAAAGCAAATTGTGTAGGAATTGGTTTACAACAATGTTTCTCTTCCCTGTTTTGCAGGGTTAGTTAATTTCAAAAACTATATTTCAAGGAATTGTTAAGGGGAAATATTTTTACCTTTATTCTTTCAAACATATAACTCATTAGTCGTAGAGATTCCAATTTACGCTGGGCCAATAAAAACTTTCTCTCCTCTAGAGCTATTTTTAACTGTATCTTTTTCTCTTCTTCCATTTGCTTCTTTTCTTCTCTCTTTTGTTTACGTTTATCTTCTCTCTCTTTCCGCCTTGCTTCCCTTTTCTGTAATTTTTCCTGCCGTTTTCTTTCTCTTTCAATTTCTTCTTCATCTTTTAACCTCCTAAGATAAAAAAATCATATACATCATGTACAGTAAACTAGAATTGTCACTAAGCAGTCTTATACCCCCACCATCTTATAAGGGCTTCTCCTTGGGTCATAGATATAATTTCGTCAATGAGCGTATGAGCTAGAACACAGAAACTGCTCTCCATGAATGTGACCTCGCCATTTGACCTATATGAACCCCCCCCCCCAAAAAAAAAATAAAAAATAAAAAATAACAAGAACTTTCAGAGAAGGATTATACTCCCCGAATAAGGCATTGTCAAAAAAAATGTATGCCATAAATGGTAATATTTCTTATTGAGTGCTACTATAGGTTTAGGGATTTGCTAATAGGAAATGTGACCCATCAGGCGAAAAACACCATTTTGGTAGTGCAAAAAGTTTCGACCCTGGTCAGACTGCAAGGACTTGCAGAATGACCAGGGCTGATACTTTTCAAAATTAGCAGATTTTCTGAAATTTTAATTTGAATAGTCCCTCTACTATCCTATATAACTGTTTTTGAAATGCGCCAAATGAATGGCCTTCACTGTTTCCAATCTATTTTTCAAATATCTATTTTGTGGTGTTTCAAATGGCCCCTTTTAATGTAACTGGTCACAAATTTTAAATCAGATGAAGGAATTAAGCAAAACTAGACAGATTATGCATGCATAATAATATTTGATGACAAAAGCTCAATTTACTGTTCTGAAACATATCATCTAGAAAGAAAATATATACACTGCCTCTATGGCCGAGTGGTATAGGTACTTGACTCGTGATCTGAAGGTTCGAGCCCACCGTCACTGAGGTGTGTTCATGGGCAAGACACTTAATAGCCAGTCTCAGTCTTCAAAGCTGAAGAAGTGGGTAGCAGTGGGGATAAGCCACTGCCTCTCTTTAAGGGACGTGAAAACATCTGCTTTGTGTGTTTGAGAGCGACTCTATAAGCTTAAAACTTTTGTCGCAATCATAAGCATAAGCAATGCATATGTGAAACATGAAGGCTATATCTCTTACTAATCAAAAGTTGTGGCCAATGTTAGTTTGTTGCCGAGACACAGGGAGCTAACGTAAAGCTAATAAACATTAAGCCCCCTTTAAAACCAGGATAATTAAATCGGCATTATATCATAGGGTGTTCACATGGTAAGTTTCATTTGATTTGGCCCAAGGGTTATAGAGAAATCACTCTGGACGGACAGACAGACGGACAGACAAAGCAGTGGCTATATGCTCTCCCTTTAGGGAGCATAAAAATAGGGCAACACTTCCTTGGATCATTAGCAACAATTGTATGAAATTTCATGATTGTAGGTGAATTGGTTCTAGAGTTAGAGCATGGAAGATGGGGGTATAATTATTGCATAAAATAGGTTTTCCTTTGGCACAGGAAAAAATACAAATCATGGGTGTTAACAGGCAGAAAATGTGTACATGCACTAATCACTAATCAGTAAATAATACGTCATTAATGCCTGCCTTCTTTTCACTTAAATATCTTTTCTAATTGTATAATTGTACTGAAAACAAAATTCAATGATAGAATCCACCCATTTTTTTCTGCAATATTTGTTTGTCCTCAGAATTATTAGAATTTGTTAAAAAAAAATCTAAATGTTCAATATTGAAATATTACAAATAGATAATTTAGCCTAGAAAAAGATATTCAATACCTATCAATAAGATAGCAGATAGTTGAAAATGTTGACCATTTCCCTCAAAAATTTGAAGTGTGACATCACTTCTGTGTATTTTCATCTTGCAACACCATCGTAAACAACGGCTGCGCAATATACAACCCAAATTTTGTGACTTTTCTTTTGTCTCTAGGAACGTTTCCATAAGTTTCCAGCTGGCTGTTAGTCATTTCGTACAAATTCCCTGCTTGAATAACTACCTTGCCTTAAATTTTTCACGCAATAACTTGACTGCAGTTGATAAAGTTGATTATGTTCTGGAGAGCAAGTCTTGCATTACCAATCAAACCAAGGAAAAACTTTTCTTATTTGCCTGAAATCTTTCATAACTTGAGCCTCTTTTTATGGGTCATAATATAGAAAATGATAGTTTCAAATGGTAACATGGCCACATACTTTTCTTCAGCTAATTTTCTTTCAAGTTCTTCTCTCTCTCTTTTGACCTTTTCCTCCCTGTCTTTTTCTAACTGTTCAAGCTTCTCTCGTTCTAACCTCCGTTTCCGTATTGCTTTGTCTGAAAGATGTTTGGTTTTGTCAAAGTCTACCTGAAAATAGCAATATATTTTGGTAAGGCATTATTATCAATTATTCACCACATTATTTTACTGCTTGAAATTTGCTTAATAAGACTTTTTTGAGGAAACATAATCACTATAAACCAATTCCCAAATAACAAAATTTTGGACTGGTCAAAATTGGAAGCAGTTCAGGGTTCAACACTAAATTTTTTTAGCAGGGATCCAGCAGAAATCCCTACATTTTGAGTCAGGGTGCCCTCCCTATAGTCAGGGGTCCCTCCTATCTTGATTTACGATGAAGCCAATTCACACTTTTCCAACCTTTATCTTCATTATTTGTTTTAAGTAAGTTTAATTAGCATTAGTCTTCTTTTGGCCTCATACAACCTATGCATTTCTATATACCTTTCTAATGTTTTCTTTCTTTTCTCTGTTGGGTGCAAAACATACAAAAAAGTTCCACATTTTCAAGCAAGTAGCAAAATCAAACAAAAACTTGAGCGCCTGTATCGCTTCGCAGGCCTGAATGTTGAAAACATTATTACAAGCAATTTCTTCATTGTCCATAATGTTTTCTAAAGCTTTTTTGCTTTGGGGCATCAAAAAGCGTTTTGGGTGGTAATGGATTAACAAGGCTTGTGTTTGACACATAAACCAGGATTTAGACCCTCAAAAATCTGAAATATCCTGTTTTGACCCTGACAAATTTCTCTCAATAGGGTTCATACTGCCCCTTTAACTGATTTCTATACAGTGACACTTTTGGACGCCGATCAAGAAAAACAATTAGGAAAACATTGTGTAAATTGAAGAAATTGCTTGTCACAAGCAATTTCATCATTTTACATACTGTTTTCTATCCAGTAAGTTTAAAAAATTCTAAAATTTCATAAACTTCAAATTGTCGTCTGTATATCCTTTCAATTTGGATCAGCCTAAAATTTTGTTGAGTGGGAATGGGTTAAGAGAAGTTTCTTAGGGTCAAAACAGGGTCATTTTTCTATGATCAGAGCTTGCGTTAGCATTTGAAATTGAAGGGTCACCGTCAATAACTTCTATAAAAC
This sequence comes from Fragum fragum, assembly GCA_946902895.1. Taxonomy (NCBI): domain Eukaryota; kingdom Metazoa; phylum Mollusca; class Bivalvia; order Cardiida; family Cardiidae; genus Fragum; species Fragum fragum. The sequence continues at coordinate 46,682,766 of OX336369.1, forward strand.
ATGAAATTCTAGGGGGTCAAAACATCAAATAGGGATAATCATGAAAATTATATATAGAAATGCTTTTAAATCAAACGACTGACAGCACTAGAGGGTCTAAATGAGGGCAAATTATATTTGTCTTGAAAATTGATTAACTATACAACTCTGGCTTAAAGGGGACAAACAGGAGGTGTAGACTAAGATCAGGACCCGAGATTATAAAACTTTTTTCGTAATCAAATGAGAATTTTACTAGAATTTGATTCAAATTTGAATATTTCTACAAGCTTCAACTCTACGGCAAGCGTGTGAAAGTAAAGATTCCATTGGTAAATCATAATTCATAAATCAAATTCTACAGTTAACATTGAAACACAGCATTTATTTAAACTTGAAGTTTGAGTAAATTCTCAACTGAGTACGAAAAAAGTTGTATAATATTGCCCCCAGACTGCACTCATGTGCAGGCTGATCTTTGTCTATACCTCCTGCCAAAACGGAATATTCGAAGTAAAATGGAACAAGTCATTCCCACACAATAAAGCTTTTGCATGCTTCTCAAGAAGAAGAGGGCCATTGCACCCGCTATGCTCACCTGAGATAAAGGCTCTTTTTCTTTCAAAAGTCAAATTTAATGGTAAGGCTAGGATTATGATACCGGATTTTGAACTTATTTCAATCTATTTAGTAATTTTTGAAGGGCAGCACTTAAGGATCATTTCTGCCAAATTTGGTTGAAATTGGCCAAGTGATTTTGGAGGAGATGTTGTTTAAAAAACCTTCTTTATTCCTATATAGAACCCCAACTCCTACAGCCTCGCCCCTGGGGACTTCAGGGTTATGATTTATGCTATGTTGAAAGAGGTCAATATTCATTCGAACAATCGCTCGGGCGATTATTAGAAAAGTGACCATCGGCAAAGTTGGGGGTGGGCGATTATTAGAGGTTTTTGGTACGGAGGTAGGCGATTAGAGGTGAGTGGTATGAAAGATGACCAGGGAATACAAAATAGTACGAAAAATCATAATGACATTTTATTTAGGTTTTATTGATGACTTTTTAAAAACCAACAGTCGATTTAGTTCTGCATTTGCATTGGAAATTAAAAGGCCAAAAGATGGGAAATCCCACAACACTGCATCATAGTCGCAATGAATTTAAAATGTCTAATAAGTTGACTCTCACAACATCACGTATCATCGTTATTTCCATATACGTAGGACAATAAAGATATACCTGTTTAAAGTTCAATCCATTTTTAAAAGACCTGAAGAAAATCGACGTAAAGCTAGTTTCGATAACATTAGACTTGTACCCCTGTTGTCTTGATCGATTGATGAAGCCTTGGTTTTGTTTAAGACATTTGATCATAACGGAAAAAATCAAGGCTGAGTCCATTACGACGAATTAGTTATAGTAGGGCAGTGTTTTCATTAGTTCCCAAAAGTCAAGAGTCATTGACCCTTGGGCTAAAATTTCCAAGAGTCAAAATTGAAATCCAAAGAGTCAAAATGCGATATGCCCCCTCCCCCTCCCCCCCCCCCCTCCCAGGAAATTTAGAAAAAAAAAAGGTTTTAACTTTTTGTGCAGTGATACCTTAGAAGTGTTCTTTTTGTTTGTTTGTTTAGCAAAGGTGCCTTAAAAGTGTTTATATGTTTTCATTTTTTTTAGCAATGGTGCCTTAGAATAAACTCTGTCTCAGATTGAAACATTTTGCCAATTTGACATTACTCTACTTTTCAATATAAGGTGAATATTTGAGAAAGTTTAGTATTCGTAACATTATTAGTTCGAATCAGTTTTAGAAAATCTCAAGAGCACTAAGAGGATCAAATTATCTTTATTTTTCATAAAAAGAAGTGCCAATTTTATGCACGAAAACCAATGACATTTCTTGGGCAACATTTTCTTTGGTTTCATTTTACTTCTTGATTATATTCTGGGAGCTTTTTTATAAAAGAAATCGCAAATAAGTAAATTTCAGCAGGATTAGAACTCTGAAAATGGGTTTCATCATTAATTTCACAGGTGTCAAGTACCTGTCAATTACGATCGTCAATGCATGTCCATCACTCGAGAGTGTTAATTACTAATCAAGCTTGGTGTTATCCTTTATAGGAGTGTGTCTTTTCATAATCAACTAGCCATTTTCCAATAATTTTGGCACACTTATGATGACCCTTGACGCATGGCTGCTAATTTTCGAGAGTCAAAATGACGAACAGTGACAAATTTTCGAGCGTCAAAATTGCTTCTTTTTGAATTTCTGTGCGTCAAAACCCGAGGTCTCGAGTCAAACGAAAACCCTGTAGGGTAGTGTAATAATCTCAACGCATGAGTAAGCGTGCCAGGTGTTCAACTCGACAACGCACAGACGCGTCGTTCACCAAGGAGATATGGCCGCCCAGGAACTTTCCCAACTCTTTTCATTTCCTTTATTATTGAAATTGACAATCTCATTTCAATTAAAGAAAATTATGACAATAAGTGTTTTGTTATGGATAGTTTAATCATATACTTATTTTCTAGGGTTTCACTGAATATAACCGGAAATTTAAACGTATTAATGTAGCGTTGAAACATTCGATATACATATGTTATATCTTCCTGTCCATGGCCCTAGACAGAGAGCGTCCACGGTAAATGTCTTTCTTTGCTATTTCAAACTTTCGGGCCTTTTTACCAGTATCTTCTTATCCTTAATAATCGGATTTAATATAAATGATTTCTTGGGTTATTCTCATTACTGAGGTAAGAATCGTCAAGAAATAAGTTAATACTTGCAAATGATTTCACTGTTATTGGTAGTTCTTGGTAGTTTTTACCTAAAAATGTAGACTCTTTGGATTTGGACATTTAATTGGATAATAAACATTAACTTTTTTTTTCAATAATGATAGGTTTATTTCAATTTAAAATAACATTCCATCTAAGAATTTCACGCCCCCAGACACCGAGACAATGGGAGCCTCATAACAAAGTTTAAAATCACTCCTATGTCCAGATGATACGGAAATAGTTTTTTTCTTTCCGTTCACAGCCAGTCTTTAACTGACCTTGGCAAGTTGAAATAACTAAGTTAAATAACGTATCAAAAGTAGTTAGTCTAGGCAGTTCAAGTTGAATAATGGATAATTATGGAGTTTTTTTTACATTTTTATAGGAATACATTTCTTACCTTATAGATTCAAATCCAATATCATTTCATTTCATTCAAAAACGCCAATTAATCATGACTTGATTTTCTATCATAGAAGGGGGTGGGCATTTATTAGAATCACCCATTGTTACTAAAAATCAGCGAACAATGGCTGCATTTTATTCAGTATTTTAGGGGATGGATGGTTATTAGAATATGGGCGATTATTAAAATAAAAAAGGTTTTTAAGTTTAATGCAAAATATTGAAGCTCTAGGCCATCCGGGTCAATAGAAATTAGAGCTGTAACGATACACTCGAATATTCGGTGAATCGAATATTTTTTTACCGGCGAGTACGTATCGTATTCGTCTGTCTGAGAACCGAATATTGGCGAATACAAAATGTGAAATATTTTTCCCGGGATGCAAAGTGCAAAAAAATATCCAAGAGGTCATAGATATCCAACATGCACAAGCTATAACGACGGTTTCATCAAATTTATGAAGAAAGACGTAAATCCTTAAAGCCTAGGCGGCTCCCGTAGTCGATTGACAGAGGGCGCCTCTGATGCAACTGAATACATATTCTAGATATACTAAATCAAAGAATTTCTATTTCACTGGTTGACAGCTATTTATTTGTTGTCTACAAGTGGCATTTTGGGTAGTGAATGATAGATTAACTGGACAATCGACGCATGACTTTGACCGTCAATGGTCAGACCTCTGTTAATACTAACAATCAAAAATCATCTTTTTTTAAGTCAGTCTTAGTTCTATTAAACCTTTTAAATCAAGATTTTCAATTCAAATTCTAGTATTTGTGGCCTAATTTTTCTATCTTATTGACCATTAAGTGCAGATTTTGAAGAAATTGAATGATATAATTTTTCCGAGCAAAGACCATTGTCTTCAATTATGCAACGTATACATTACCTCCCTTTAAAAAAATCAAAGGTAAGCTATGGCTGCATGTCCAATATACCTTGAATGTTGGCTAAAATTTAATTATTTTGTCTTTTCATTATAAGTGATTAATTCTGGTGACAAAAATTTTCATATTAATTGGTAAGTTTGTAACAGATAGAAGTTTACAACATAATTTAAAATATACAAATTTAAAGTACAAATACGTGAAATCCAATATTTTGGAGGCCAGTGAATTGAAATGATCCAGCTTCAAACAACGTCGGATCTTGATTCACCCTTTGTTAGGCTTGAATATGCCATACACCTTTGATTGCTGTTGCAGAAATAATAAAATAGTTCACTTAAAAACAGCTGTATGTATCACAGATAGGCATAAGTTTGTTTCATTCTTTACTCAAAGAAATATATAGATAAATATGTCTGTTCCTGGAATAAGTTGTATTCATGAATAAATATTCATATTCATGACCCTGTATCGTGACCTGTATTCGTATTCGTCACTTTCTGTATCGTTACAGCCCTAATAGAAATAGATTTTGAAAAGGTCAATATACTGATGTTTCTTGTAAAATATTAAGGCTCTAGGCCTTCTGGTTCAAGTTTTTTTTTAAATTTCATTTTTGTTTCCATGGCGTTTTCTGAAGTTACAATATAAAGGGTTTGACAAACAAAAGAATGTATATTCTGGCCATACTCTGGGGTAAAATTGAATCCACAAGGAGTTTATCAAAATGTCTCCATGACGACCGTTGTAGATGGAAATTTACATAGAGCGTACTAGATTACAGCTGGTCTGGTAACCGAGCCGTCGCAGCATCTTAGACCATTTCTTTGGAAGTCACTTGATTAATTATGTGCCAGGAAAAAATCAAGCAGGCCTGTGGACATCGGACTAGATGTCGTCAAATATTGCCGTTCGATCGAATTTATGTAAACTGAGTTCAGGGCCGGAATTCATCCCAAACGTCATGTCCTGTCTTCAAGTTCGCGGCGGATACAGAACAGAGCGTCAAATTTGCATTCTAAATACGTCTATGAAGCGGGGGTTCTATTTCGTTACATCCGTCCTAGAAACATCGAAGTTACCGATTGATCTCGCAAGATTTCGGTCACTTTTCAATGACGTCACACGTGTTGTCTGTAAAAAAACATCAACTAGTAGAAACGAGAATTTCTTAAAAGATGCAACTCTGCTAAAAGTTTTATTTCATTGTACCGTTGGGTTCATTTACGCAACCGTTATTCGTGGCGTATTTACTTGGATATTTATGATTTGACCGGGGGCGTCTCTGAATAATCCAGCCTCGAATTTTTCGTATCCCGGCATAAATAACAATTACCAAATGTACCCACCCAAATTTGGAAAATAATAGTGTTTAAGGGGCCGGAATATTGTGGGAAAAGGGAAAATTTATGCAAGAAACAAATTTCTCAAGAAACACTTCTTTTACCACATTGATTTCTCTACTTCCACTCAATGTGACATGAAATTTAGGGACTATAAGTAAAGCATGGGAAAGAATGTACTGTAGGCCTTATGTATCATTTCATTTTTTTTATTTTATCTTTTTTTTGGGGGGCGGTCGAGGATGAAAAAAAAATCCTTGATTTTGAAAACTTCCTGAAATTGAAACTTGGAATTTCTAAAATTCCTGAAATTGATCCTTATTGAGAGCACTGAACCACCTACATTTCTGCCAAATTTGGTTGAAATTGGCCCAATGGTTTGGTAGATGTTGTTTGAAGAAAATGTTGATGAACAAGGGACAGACAAAGGGTGATCACAAGAGCTTACAGGTAAGCTAAAAACAGTTGGGAAAAAATTGTGGAAAATGAAAAAGAGTCTTTCAACAAGCAATATCTTCATTTTCCACAATGTTTTCTAACCAGAAAGTTGAAAAATCTAAAATTTTATAACTTGAAATTGTGGTCTGCAAGTCTTTCAGTTATAACCAGTCCAAAATGATCTTGTATGGTAATGGATTAAAAGAGACAAATAGGTGGTATAAACAAAGATCACTGTCTTTGTCTTCAGCCAAAACAGCACTATTCCGTGTTCAACATGCTAAGCTAAATATGTATACCTTTATATTTGCTACAGCACACTTTCCATCTTCATCCATGTATAAAAGTTTCATTGCACGTAGCTTGTCCATAGCTTTTACAAAGCCGATATATTCCTTAAATTGCACATAAGCGTCAAATACTAAATCCTGTCCAAATGTGAATGTTTGAATAGAACCTGATTTCACTAAACCACACATTTCCTTCCTATACGGGTCTAACATAGGTATATCTACACAACGAATTTCACCAAACTGGATAAAAACTTTCCTTAAACATTCCTCACTTGGTTTATCCCTGACTTTACTGTGTTTGGCAGAAAACCACCGAGATGGGAGATCTTTTAAGTGTATTGTATCAGGTCTTTGGCCTGGCATCATTTCGTTCATATTTTTTGCATCCCTAAAGTATGAATCCCAATCATGACGAGATGGAAATTGGACCTTAGCTTCACCAGCTTTCACTTTTAACTGATCTGGAAATCCACTGAGTTTTATTGACTTCCCTTCAAGTCTTTGCATTATAGTTTGAACTAGGGTTTTATTCTCTGCTTCACCTTCAAAGCGAATAAATTCCATTGAACTTTTCACAATTTTAAGAGAAATGAAAGTATGAGGTTTGATCATGGTTTTGATTTTTTCCATCACTTCCCAGTTTGAAATGGATTTCCCTGCCTCTTTGAGCTGAGGTAATTGCACACATATATTGACTCTAGCCACAGGTTTCAGGTACAATCCCAGTGGTTTGTAGAAGTCCTCTGCATCACTGGCATCTGTACAGATGCTAGCCCCTGCTGTTGTCATGTTTGTTCTCTGAAAACATAAACTTCTGCAATTTTTGTCTGTGAATTTTACTAGATGAACATCTCTCAACTCATTACCAAACCACAAGATTGAGACTAGTCCAAATTCAAAAAAGTTACAGATTTCAATGTTGGTTGAAATCTATATATCTTTGGTTTCTGGTCAGAAAACTTAGCAGGAAATGAAGAAACTGCTTGTTCAATGATTTTTTCTTTAACAAATACGGGATTTTATGTTCCTGTGATTTCTTACTCAAGAAAACATTGTGGAAAAAGAAGAAATTGCTTGTAACAAGCAATTTCTCCTTTTTCCACAATATTTTCTACCACAAAGGTTGGTTTCATTTCAAATGGCATCCAGTTTTCATTGTCGCCTGCAACCTCTTTCAATTTGGACCAGTCTAAAATTTCCAAAAACAAAAAAGGGTTAAGGGCATAAGAAGGCAGGACTGTATGTGAATGGACTACCTGATAACCACACAATTCTGCAATTTTTGACTCTTTGGAGAAAGAGGACTGAAGCACAATGGGTAATTGCCTGTTACAAGTAATTTATCCATATCCCATAATTTTTTCGACCAAATTTGATGAACACTTTTCAACATAAACAGAACAAGAAGTATTTAAACCATTTTTGGCAAGCTTTTTCAACTTGGGCATCTTAACCCATTGCCAGACAACAAAATTTTCGACTGGTCCAAATAGGTAAAAGTTGCAGACGACAATTAAAAGTGTGTGAAATTATAGATTTGTTCATCCTTCTGGGTAGAAATATAGTGAAAAGCAATTTCTTCATTTTCCACAATGTTTTCCAAATATTATTTTGAGGAGCGTCAAAAAACTTTCATGTGTGGAAATGAGTTAAATTTTGTTGACCAGTAATTAATTCATAGAAAGATTTATACGGTAAAGAACATAAACCCTTGTCCAACTGAATGAATGAAAAGCAGACATCAGAGCCTGCTATCATAAAACTTGAGATTATATACAGGGTTTTTTTCCCAGCTTTTATGTGGACTGGGCCCTAAGAGGCTCATTCCATAAATTTTAGAGGGCCGTTTTATAAAACTTGCGACACCCTTTAAGTTAATAATCATGAATTATCTTCATTTTTGCAGCCAAAACAAAACAAAAAAAGATCGCAATGTGAAAGGCAAAAAACATGTATTGTACCGTACGTCATGCCTCACTACCAAAATAAGCTGATTTCATTATTCAAATAACGTACCTGAAATACATGATCATTCAAATATAAATTATTGATTATATTCTAAAAGGATTTTTTCTGTAAACTTGAGGTCACAGCTCGGTACCGTTTGATTGTAAAATTTAACTGTGCCTAGTCCTCATTTTTGAAGTGCTTAGAATGATTGAATACAGACAAATGAGCATCTAGCTAACACGGTATATATAAACTAAAGAGATGCATAAAAAATTGTTAATGAAAAGTCAATATTTCATCAAGGTCCGCACCTAAAATGAGTCTCGTTTTAGAATTCAAAAACAGGTTGAAGTTAAAAATAGCATATAAACAGAGATCCCCAAGATTCTCCGAGGTGGCCAGGGAGATATTCTGTGGAAGTTTAACTGCGCCCAAAAAGGCTCCTGATAAGATATCTAGTGCTTCAAGCCCAATTTCATTGTGCTAAGAAATGCACAAACGCAGCCTGAAGAAAACACTGGATAATCCTTTACCTACCACGTGTCTATTTGTATCTCTAAATAGATCAATATTTTATGTTAATTTGTATGAACTTTTTTAACTAGGCGGACATCATTCCCTTCCCCAATTAAACAGGTCGGACATAAGCCCCTGCAAAGAGGGCGGACAAAATCCCCTTCCTGATATTGATTGGGCAGACAATAACCCCTTCTTCATTTTGCTAATGTTGACAAAAGCCCCTTTCTACAATATATCCAAGACAATGTCTAGATCCATTTCAAGGTTTCTTGATCGGTTGGAATTCAGGCATTTCACCTAGAAACCAGAGTTTTTTCCTTCAATTATCCATAATGAAGTAAATCTCAACCATCAACATAAAACCTATTTGGCAAGTAATGTTCCTTAGATTTCTTAGACTATGCCCATTGACAGTTTGGTTCTTGGTGAAAGTTCAAAGAAATTGAGTGGTTGGTTTTATAAATTTAACTTTCTGAATGATCGTTTAAACTAGCAGGCTAGGACCTGATATCACTATTAAAAAGAGTAAATAATGATTCATCTTTAAAGGTAGGTATCGATGTTACTGAACCCTAGATAAGAGAAAATTACCAAGTGCCGAAAAATAGACTCAAACCAACATTTAATACATCAGGTTAGGTCAGGTATTGTCTTGGTGGTAATCTAATAGACCTAAAGTGGCTTTTTGTCGTTATATCGGAAAGGTTCAGCAGAATTCCAGGTCTTTATCGATATCACGGAATTCAGCTGTCAACATCGAATGACCTCATTTGCATATGACCCAAAGTCAAATCATGGTAACAAATTTACTAGCCAAACAGCCAACATCCTAAATCATGTCACATGAAAGGCTAAGCTCAAAACTACGGAAAGTGTTTGTATCCGTAATAACCATTACAACTGTTTTAGATTGATCTTTACAGACCAGCTAGAGAACATAACTCCTGATGACGTAACAATGACGTTGATTTGATGTAATTTAAATTAAATGCAAGGTTCCAACGGTTATTTGCACCATGTGAATGTCCTATATTCTTCGCAACTGTCTCGGATTAATCTAACAATAGTTTTATAGCCTTTGTTCGCTATTAAGGAAATAACCTGCTTTTTTCTGATAAACAACCTCAGTTTTTGCAAAACTACTTTGCGGCATATTGTATTCAAATAGTATATTATAAGAAAATCTGTGACATGAAAAAAAACATCGATACCCCCTTTAAATAGAATATGAATAGGAGGGGTTGTTATTGGTTTCCTTACTTTAGTGTCCAGAGGGGATATTGTCCAGTTACCATAAACAAATGCTTTTCTTATTTCAAATTAGAAATTACTGCTAATAAACATTATTTTATTAATTATTTCTATTCTCAGGATTTATCTGTTCAGCTGTTTACAATGTATAAGCCTGAAAATGCTGGGGGTTTGAGACTTTGGCAAAGACTACATGTTAAGATATTTTGACCCTTGATACATACAAAAATGTTTAATATCCCATTGATAGTGTTAAAAATAAATGATGACTTACAAGGAATGATTTGTTTTTATCACAAACTATCAACAGAAATTCGTTTTCCCATGTTTTGTTGCTTTTGATAGGTAACTCTATTGCATAAGATTTAACATAACCGTGTAGTATACGGCCCCTTCAATACCTAGTTGCCCGCTGTCTGTGAGAGACAGTATCGACAGATCTAGAGGCAGTAACCCAGTCAATAATTTAAGCCCATTCCCTTCTAATATCAACAGCAAACACCAATTATCATTGTAATTCGAGAACTTTGCTTTCATTGCGGAAAAATACATCCCTTTTTGTTCAATGACCGATGAACTCGGTCCATTTTTAACGCCGCCCATCAGCAACTCGGTCCTACGTATAACTCGGCCTAAAATTTATTTTATGTCAGATATAGAAATAATAATAATAAAAAATAATATTGATTATTTATTAAATATAATTAGAACAAATACATAAGTATTCAATAATCATTCTGCTGTGAGGAAATTTACGTATGCATCATCTGCAGATTGAAAAGTTAAGTTGAAATTTAACAGTCATTCAAATTGCACATATTCAAGCAACGTTCCGATAAAATAATATCAAAACACAAACAATGTATTTGAAAATATTAAAGATAAACACAGTAAGGTAATACTGCATCATTTGTACAAAACTTAAACATGTTTTAAGAACTTCGATAAATTTATTATAGATTATTTACATGTATTGCGGTCGAGTTGACAGGGTCGAGTTATTCGATGGACGTCTTTACTGGCAAACAAAAGAGATATTGTAGTTTGAAAAGGACCATTTTTCTACACCTACTTGGTTGAATAATTTTTAAAATGTGTTCATGCCTCTATTCCTGGTGCCGCTGTTCTCTCCAGTACGTCAGATAATTCGCATTGCAAGGGAATAAATGCGAGGAAAATTACAAATAAAAGAAAAAGAAAAGAAAGATTAACTCAACTCAATTTTGAAGCACGGATTGATAAAAAGTTCAGTTGATATAAAACTATTTGGAAGTATTGTTAAAAAAGCTTTGCTATTTAAAGAATTACAAATTAGTGGGCCTTTCTGGTCTTGGCCTTTCGGTCAATTTTAATTGTGGGCCTTTTAGGACTGGGCCTTTTTGGACCAGGCCTTTCTGACATGGGGCCTTTTTGACCGGACACCTTAAAGCTAAATTAAAAACAACAACAACGAAAGACTTCAAAACGTACAATGTTAGTATTTAGTATTTTAGTTTTTGTGGGGATTAATATAATTTGGCGACCAAATAATCAGTGTATGTGGTAAACAATTACTACAAACGTATTTAAATATATGCATTAATATTTAGGCAATAAACTTAAAATTTATATTTTGTCTGAGAAAGACAGACATGATTTCAACACGATTTATTTGGGAATCATAATTATTAAATGATTATAAGATAGCAATCGGATCAAATCTTACCAATATAGAAAGTATAAATGAATAGATAATTATCCCTAACAAATGAAATGAGACTAAAATGAAACTAACAAAAACTTGTCCCTATTGCTCTTCATCTATATTTTCTGCGTAACAAATAACCCTCTTTATTTATATTGTCTGCGTTTAAGATCCCTGCTCGATATTAGAGTTTAGAAGGGACTAAAGGTTAAATTACGTCGGTTTGGTAACTACCATACTTGCACGACTGGAAAATTTATCATAATTGTAGGAACATACAACAAAGAAAATTATAGCAACTTGATTGGTTAATAAAACCTGACTTAAACGTATTTTCCACAAGAAGCCTCGCCAGAGATATAAACAGTTGAAAAACACAGTCCTCTCACCCCTAGTGCAGTGAATGTTCGCAGAAAGTGATGATCTCTAATGTGACTCCACAGCTCTATTAATCTTATAAATACGCATATGCTTAAGCCAATATAATATGAATTATTCCTGACTTACACACAACTTTTCAACAAAAATAAATGATGTTAACCTCGCATGTTACTCCGCGCTTTCTCCATTTCCATAATAATCGTCAATCTCTTTCGTGGAATACATGACGTCATAAACTTTGATAAGAGGCGCCTTAGGCTGAATGAATATTTTGGTTTAAAGGGGGGTATCGATAGGCTGAATGAATATTTTGGTTTAAAGGGAGGTATCGATGTTACTGAAACCTAGATAAGAGAAAATTACCTAGTGCCGAAATATACGCTAAGACGAACATTAAATACTTTAAGTTGAGTTAGGTATTGTCTTGGTGGTAATCTACTAGGCTTTAAGTGCCTATTTGTGGTTATATCGGAAAGGTTCAGTGGAATTCCAGGTTATTTTTAGATATGGCGCACTTCGGCTGTAGACATCGAAAGACCTCATTTACATATGACCCAAAGTCAACTGAAGGGAACGAATTTACCAGCGAAACAGCCAACATGCTAAATAATGTCACATTAAATGGTTAGACCGGTACCGCCGTCGACTTTAACAAAGTCGAAAGTGGTACCAGTCTAATCAAATGGTAAGAGCAAAATACGGTATAAGTTTATATTCGCAATAACGCTTACGACAGATGCCGCCGTCATAGCGCAGTTGGTAGCGCGTCGGACTGTCAATCTAGAGGTCCCGGGTTCGATACCCGACGGCGGCACTCATCCATCGACTATTTGTCTCTCATCAATGGGTCGATAATCGTAGACCTATGTGGGATAGCAGTTGGAGGCTAGGAAAGGATGTAATGGTAGTACAGGTGTGAGAAATACCAGGGTTCCGTTATTAGGTGCTCCAGCCGCCGCGATATATTTAAAAGATTGTTGAAAGCGGCGTAAAATCCTATTCAAACAAACAAAAGCTTACGACGTTTTGGACTGATCTTTACACCGGTTCGCGAACATAACTCCTGGTGACGTAACGATGACGTTGGTTTGATGTAATTCAAACTAAATGCGAGACTCCAACAGTTATTTGCACCACGCGAATGACCCTATATTATTTTCAACTGTCTTGGCTTAATCTAAAAATAGATTAATAGCCTACTTTTTTTCCAATAAGCACCCTCTGATTTGCAAAACTACTTTTCAGAATATCGAATTCCAATAATATATGAGAGGAAATAAAAAAAATACTAAAATCTGTGACATCGATATCTGCCTTTAATTTGATATCTATGGAAGACCTATACAGGTAACGCGATAAAGATTTAGTTTCAAACTTCTGTAGCTTCAAAACTTGTAGTTAAATAAATTCGTTACACGGTTGCGGGATATATGACGACTTATTCCGGGATGGTGAGTTCCCAAATGGAGAAAATACCAAGATCGAATGCGGCTCCGGAGACATCACTTTCTCTAGCTTGGAATAAATCACCATGCCCTGGGCTGACCTTATCAACTCACAAACTAATTGCTTTTCGGATGAGACGTTAAACCGAGGCCCCGTGTGACGATGCTATACACCGAGCCCGTTAAAGAACCAATCGAAGCTTCGTCCTGTATCCTTGCACTATCCTCCCTAACAACTAACCGACTTCATATCATACATGGCTTGTATCATATTACCATATATAAACCATGTATCATATGTAGTAGATGAGTTAGCGATAGTTAGCATGAGTTATGAATAATAACATGTTGTATCTAGAATACAAGTCTTTATTTCTAATGTCCCGCGGACAGAACATATTTTGGCGATGCGGGTAATTCTTTCCAAACCATGGGAAGAAAACGATAATATTGCACAGTGTATCTGGACGGTATTAATCATAGTCAACATGAGTAATTTTGGTGTTACTAATTGGATTTAATTTTCCGCGAGAAGTCGACTATTGGTTTCCTCAAAAGTCGATTGTTTTATAAATTGTTCTTGGAGTAAATTCGAAGCAATGGCTAAAGCGTTGCCGGTTGCAAGTGCAGAACAATTTAGTTTAAATGGAGATAGTACTGATTTCTCCGTCAGATTGGACAGATGGTTAAAGTCATTTAACTATTATGTTGTTGGCTCTGGAATAACCGTAAGAACGCTAAAGAGAGCTTTGCTGTTACTCTTAGTTGGACAAGACGTTCAACAAAACTTTGAAACCTTTGAAGAAACTGGAGACAATGCTGATTTTGATCAAGCAGTAGCGAAACTGTCCGAACATTTCCAAACAAGAAAAAATGTTTCGGTTGAGAGACACACATTTAACTCCGAGTAACAAAAATCAAATGAAACGGAAGTTTTTTGTTGTACGAGGCTGAGAAAAGTGACCATGAACTGTGATTTTGCGGATACAGAAGACAGGATTCGTGACCATATGGAAGAAAAGTTTGTCTCTTCAACACCTAGAAGGCGATTTTTGAGGGAAAACGAGTTAACACTTACCAAAGTTCTAAAAGTAGCTTCAGCAAACGAAGCTTTATCGTTAGCTGGGACGTTCAAAGCACAAATTACGAAAAATGATAAATGCTTAGGTGCTGATTTCCTGGTGCTAAAAGGGACAGGCAAATCGGTAATGCTGTGTAAAACAGCAGTAGATCTTGGTGTGTTGAAGATCATTAATAATGTAGAAAAAGGAGAAACACCAATCACAAAGCAGTTTCCAGATTTGTTCCGTGATCAAATTGGAAAGTTGAAAGATTATCAACTGAAAATTCACACTGATGACACGGTTCAACCAATAGATCAGCAAACGAGGAGGACCCCGTACAATTTACGTGATAAACTAGAACAAAAATTAAATCAGCTGGAGGATGAACATAATAGAAAAAGTAATCGATCCTACTTCATGGGCATCTCCCATTGTATGTGTCTCCAAAAAGTCGGGAAATGGTTAAAGGCTATGTGTAGACATGAGACAAGCCAATACAGCAGTGAAAATGGTGAGACATCCTATTCCTACACTTGACGACGTTCTGAATGATATGAACAGTTGCAAAATTTCAGTAAATTGGATATATCGAATGCATTCGACAAAATAGAACTGTCAGAGGAGTCGAGAGATATAACAACGTTCAAAACGCATAGAGGATTATATCGCTATAAACGGTTGATGTTCAGAATTTCTTGTGCATCAGAAATGTTCAAGAATATCCTGCAGCAAATACTCCAGGGATTCGAGAAAGCGCGGAATGTGATGGACGACATCATAATCCATTCAAAATCCAGAAATGAGCACGAAGTTTACTAAAAAAATGTGTTCCGTGCTTTACAACTCTGAATAAAGAAAAGTGTCATTCTTCATGTCGAAGTTGAAATATATGGGTTATGACTTATCTAAGCAAGGCATCAGACCTACAAAAGCAAAGATAGAATCCCTGAAAAAATGCCCGCGATCCGAAAAACGCAAGCAAGGAGTTTTCTAGGTCTTAAATACAATGCTAGGTACATTCCCGATTTTGCATCGATATCTGCACCGCTGCGAATTGACCAAGAAAATGCAAAATTAAGTTGGAACATTGAACATAGAGAAATGCTTTCAAATGTCTAAAAGGTAAATTTTCTGATGCAAAAGCCTTAGCGCATTTTGATTTGAAAGCACCGACAAAAATAATTGTTGATGCAAGCCCAAGCAAGGTCTGGCTGCAATTTTATTGCAAGATCAGAAAGGAGCATCACGCTTTATAAGCTATGCAAGCAGAAACTTAACAGAAGTAGAGCGAAGATATTCTCAAACAGAACGCGAAGCGTTAGCTGTGGTGTGGGGTCTCGAACACTTTATTGCATCTCTTTACGGAATAGATTTTGACCTATTCACTGACCACAAGCCGTTTGAACACATATATTCAAAGGAATCGAATACATGTGCTCGTATTGAACGTTGTGTTTTGAGGTTACAACCCTACTCTTTCAGAGTTAAGTATTCAAAGGGTAAATGTAACAGCGAATTCTTTGTCTAGGCTAGTATCAAATAAGGGAAAGGGTCAACACTCATTGGTAGATGAAATTATGTGCGATTGGTCATTTGGTTATAAGAGGGACAAGAATTGTCATAGCGACCAATTTTAGAAACAAAGTGTTAGAATTAGCACATTTAGGACCTCCAGGAATTGTTGTCATGAAACGGAATTTAGAACAAAAGCATGATGGCCTGGAATTGATAAAGATGCAGAAAAATTCTGTAAAACTTGTTATGGTTGCCATTTAGTATCTAATCCGTTAAGACCCGAACCCATGACTAGAATAGAGTTGCCTGCTGGTCCCTGGCAAGATCTAGCCCTTGATTTACTAGGCCCTCTTCCGTCGGGCGATTATATATTTGTCTTAGTTGATTACTATTCCAAGTTCTTTGAACTAAAAGTCACACAATCAATTACATATGAAAATATGGTGCAAATATGTCAAAAGTTTTTTTTGTTACACATGGGTACCTTTAACTCCTAAAACAGAAAACGCTAAAAATTTCGTTAGTTAGGTCTTCACAAATTATTTGCAAAATAATGGTTTTGTGCATAAAAAAAACTACGACATAACATCCACAAGCAAATGGTTAGGTAGAAAGATAAAATCAGTCTATCACGAAAAGGGTTAGAATTTCGCAGGCAGAAGGTCGAAACTGGAAATCGGATTTAGATAAATATCTAATGATGTACAGAAGTACACCTCATTCGGGCAAGTCCCAAGCCGAAATGCTTTATGGCAAACCGATTGGGAAAAAATGCCCGAAATTTTAAGTATAATGATTTAGAAATTAGAGACAGGGATTCTTAGAAAAAGGGAAAAGGGGAAGAGTACGCGGATAGGAAAAGACAGGCAAGCTACAGCGATATTCAGAAAGGTATTCAAGCAGAAATGTGAAAACAGGATGCAAACTCAATTTAACCCTTTGCCACATAAAGTTGTAGAGAAATATGTAATAAAGTGACAACTGAATCTCAAGACGGTGTGAGATACGATCGTAACATCACTCATGTTAAGCCAAATAATGAAAGAAAAGTTAAAAATGAGTTTACAGCATTGCCTCAGATTCACTCAGATTCGAATATTTCACAAGAGCAAAATAGTGAAAAAGAAGTGTGTGTGAAAAAGCTGATAAGCCAATTATTCACATTCCCCAGGAAGTAATTCCTAGCCAAGAAGTAGGCCAGAGAGACACATAAAACCACTGATAAGATATAAAGACTATGTCATGAGCTAGCTAATTGGATAATTGGACATGTTTTTGTTTTATCCTTGTAATCATTTATACTAGTCAGTTATCGAATGCAATTTTGATGTTTTCAGGATATAGTCACATTTTTAGTCTTATTAACATTGACAAGTAAATTACTGAAAGGGTCTATTTACCAAGGAAAAATACCCGAATTTTGGGTCATGTCAGGAAAGTACTTTATCAAGTTTATTAATAATTTCCTTCATATTTAAAAGATAAGTGTTGTCTTTAAATTTTTTAAATAATCTTAAACATTGTGGAAAATGATATTTTATCTAAATTGAGGAGGAAATGAAGTGTATGGAGTAAGATGTTTGTATCATATTACTATATATAAACCATGTATCACATATGAAGCAGAGGAGTTAGAAAATAAGCCTAATTACATGTTGTATATAGAATACGAGTCTTTATTATGTCCCGCCGACAGAACAGGAGGCGTCGCTCATATGGACATGTGCTACGGTAGCGACGATAAATAAACGGAAATACACACACAAGAAACTGCACAACTAATATTGTCTGCAGGCGTTTTAGATCTTCCCCAATTCAAATAACATACTTTACACAAATCACCAAATTTATTAACTATGGCAATAGATAGGCCACTTCTGTCTCTCAGTCAGTTTCAAAGAAATTATAACCCATATACCCATACCCATAATCGATCCATTTATTTCCATTTCGGGGTAATATTTCCATTGCGTATTTGACCTTTTTACATATACGTGTGTTTGCCTTTTCCAAAACTTCAAAATGGCAGACGAAATCGCCGTATTGACTGCTCGTGCTATACAAGCTGTAAAATATCTGTTCCTTAACCGTTTATGAATATATATGCCATCGATTTAGAGTTAATTTACTAAACGACTTATTGTGGAATATTTTTCATTTAGTGCTATCTCTTACTTTTGTGAAATGAATGTAACATGTGAAGCCGGTAAAGGCAATTATTGTGGGTGGGGTTATATGACGACATGTGACAGTATGTTACTGTGGCATATTTATCTCTCAGAAGGTTCATTTTCGATTCTTCAACCGATAATCGTTTCTGATATTGTGAAATGATGAGATTTTTAATCAAACGCCCAAGTCACATATAAATATGATTTAAATTTGATTGCATCATCAGAGATCATCAGGCAACATAATCTGGCACCCTCGTGAGTTCTACTTGCCAAAGGCCCGAAGAGCTATAGTGATGGCTTTTTTCTGTAAGGCATTCATCTGTCCGGCCATACTTTCCTTCTTTATGTTCTTAAAGTCCACAGTTTTCATTGGATTCTGTTCTCTGAAAGATTGTACCATCATAAGGATCATTCCTTTTGAAATTGGGTCAGATCCGTCAAGAAACACAGGAAAAGAGGCCTTACGAAAATTTGAAGAAAAAAATGATAAAAAAACCCATTCACTCTAGAGTCCACAGTTTTCATCAAATGCTATTCAAACATTCTGTAAAGTATTGTGAGCAAATGGGCCCTATGAAATTTCACTATAATCCTCATTAACACAATGAATTCAACCGATTAAACAGATCAATTGTACCATCATTAATTAGTTCATCTACATTTGTTGATTTTGACAGTGGATCTGATACGGCAAGTATCACATGAAAAGGGGCCCAGGGTTTTCATTAGTACCCAAAAGTCAAGAGTCATTGACCCTTGGGTCAAAATTTTCAAGAGTCAAAATTGAAATCCAAAGAGTCAAAAAGCATAATTCCCCCCCCCCCCAAATAGTGATTCAGAAAAAAATAATAGTAGATAGAAAATATATTTCAAATTTGTTGCATTTTTTTGCAATGGTTATATTGGAAATTTTTTCCAATCTGACAGTATTATATTTCAATACAAGATAAATTTAAGGGAAAATTAAATATTAATGCATACAAGTTTGAATCAATTTTAGTAAATCTCATGAATATTAAAAGGATCAAGTTATTCCTATTTTACATAAAATAAAGTGCCGACTTTATCCGCGAAAACCCATGACATTTCTTGAGCAACATTTTCTTTGATTTCATTTCACTTCTTGGTTATATTTTGTGAGGTTTGTGATAAAAGTATTAACAAATAAGTAAATTTCAGTAGCCTTAGAACTCTGAAAAGGGGTTTCAGCATTAATTTCACAGGTTTGAAGTACCTGTCAATTACGATCGCCGATGCATGTCCATCACTCGAGAGTGTTAATTACCAATCAAGCTTGGTGTTATCCTTGATAGGGGTGTATATTTTCATAATCAATTAACCATTTTCCAATAATTTGGCACACTTATGATGACCCTTGACTGCTAATTTCCGAGAGTCAAAATGACGCTCAGTGATAATTTTTCGAGCGTCAAAATTGCTTCTTTTTCAATTTCTGTGTGTCAAAACCCGAAGTCTCAGGTCAAACGAAAACCCTGGGGGCCTTATGAAAATCTTTCTGAAATATTCTAGTTACCACAATGATGTCCCTTGATTTCACCGGATTCACATCAAAATTTCACAGAATGATTGTACAATCATAAGGATTGTTCTTCTCAGAATTGGGTACAATCCATCATGTATCATATAAAGGGGCCATATGAATAAAGTATCACTGGAAAAGGGGCTTTATGAGAACTTGATTGAAATAATTTCGTTAATACAATACAGTCCACAGTTCTAGTCAGATTATATTCAAAGATGCAGGGATTAATTGTGGCATTGGAAACACAGGAAAAGGGGTCTTACAGATTATCATTCAAAACATTGTTTTCTATGTTATGAAGGTCACAATTACATGTATTATCAGACAGGGGACTTTTCTATAATCGTAAGAAAAGTTACTTTTGGAAATGAACTGGATCAATAAGAAAACATAAGAAAAGGGGCCTTATGGATTTTCACTCACAACAATCCTGTTTATGTGATGAAGTCCACAATTATTATATATTTCATACTTTAACCCAATAACCCATTACTTGAGAGCAAAATTTTAGATTTGTCTGAACTGAAGAGAGTTGCAGATGACAATTTTAAGTGTATGAAATTTTAGATTTTTTCTGCTTTAAGGGTAGAAAACATTGTGGAAAATGAAAAAATTGCTTGCTGCAAGCAATTTCTTCATTTTCAAGCAAAGTTTTCCTAACTGTTTTTAGCTCTACTGGCCAAAGGCCAGAAGAGCTAAAGCTATGGCTTTTTTCCCATCTGACGTCCATATGTCCATACGAAGGCCAGCTGCCCGTCCGTCTGTTAATTTTTCCTTGTTAACACTCAATACTCAACAGTTTTCATCGGTTTCTCTTCAATTCCCTGATTGTACCATCATAAGGATTGTTCCTTTCGAAATTTGGTAAGATAAGTAAAAAAAACACGAAGGAAAAGGGGCCTAATTAAAATTTGATTAAAAAATCCTTGTTAACACTCTTAGACTCCAAAATTTTCATTGGGTCACAATTATTATTTGATTATCTTTAAAATTTCACAGAGGACTATTGTACTGTTGTAAGGAAAGTTGCTTTCACAAATGGTCACTCAAAACAATCCTGTTTAAAATTCTCTCAACTACGTCAGTGATTCTTGTCTTTTCCAACCCTAGTGGAGAACTAAGACATAGACATATGAACCCTAGTGATAACTAATGACTTCCTCAATGATTTTTTTCACTGTAAGATTATGTGAAAATGTCTAAAATTTTTTTATTTACACAGTTCTATGAATCAGCTTTATCTACCTTTAATTTCAACCTTACCACCTGGACTATAAATTTTTTAAAAACTCTATCATCGTTAAACTGTGTAAGAAAATCAACCAAAAATGACAACATTATATGTTTTTGCGGAAAAAGTGACTTTTCAGGATCTTTTGTTATCTCACCTAAGCACATCATGCTTGTGATCTTTGAATGTCTGTCGTCCGTCGTCTGACACCAACATTTATGTAAGCAGCCACAGTTTTGGTCCAATCTTGATTAAACTCGGTCAGAATGATTTTTAAGCCATACAGATGAACCCTATCAAAAATTGGATGGTTCGACCAGTAAGCAGGGAAAATTAATTAAATTGCATGCTTTCAACAAGATTTAAACTATGGTGGACTTCTTTTAGATTCCTTCGAGAAATTTATATTGAATGCTTTTATTGAAGCCATGTTCTAAATATATGAAAGATGGAAATTTGATGAATTTTCTTTCCTGAAAGGACAAATATGTACTTTATAGGCATTGCCAATTAGCACTTTACAACATAGGAACATAGATTTTATAAACTTTATCCTGGCTCAATATTTTTCAAAACAAAATTATGTTGATTGGCCTTTATTTAGTCTAAAAGAGCCAGTAGAGAGACTCAGACTCACTTGTTCAGTTTTAATTGTAGTTTAATTCACATGTGCAATCAGGAACCCCATCTTGCAAGGTGCTTATACAGCACGATCCTCAATTAAATGAGCCACAGCAAATATTCTTTCCAATCATATATCTCCCACCAAAAGCTGAATAATCGTAAGCCTAAGTGGGATGAGCAGCTGGAGGCTCGGAAAGGATGTAGAGGAAGCACTGGTGTGAGAATTACCACAAATGCATGGTTAGGTAATCTAGCCACCGCAATATGACTGAAATACTGTTGAAAGTGGTGTTAACCCCCCCCCCCCTCCATTCAATCAATCAATCGACAGATTGCTGGCTACTCCCACTGAACTCCAAAAGGAAGTTCCAATTAGATAGTAAACAGAGTAATGTTGCAAATTTATGGCCAGCAACATGTAACCAAAAAAGTAAAACAATTATAAGGCAATCTAAATGTCTTACCTACAGCTTAAATAAACTGTAGATATGACATTTAAGTAGTAAAACCACCAAAAAATGCTACACATTAAATGTCGGCCAATATCAGAGTACAAAGTTCACTTCCGTTCTGAATGAGTCGTTTGGTTAACCCTTTCCTGTTTTATGAAATTTTAGACTGGTCCAATTTGAAAGAGGATGCAGCCAACAATGAAAATGCATGCAATTTGAAATCTGACCATCCTATGTGGTAGAAAATATTGTGGGAAAAGGAGAAATTGCTTGTTACAAGCATTTTCTCCTTTTTCCACAATCTTTTCTCAAGTATAAAATCACAGTGACGTAAAATCCTGGGTTTGTCAAGGAAAGGGTTAATTGATTCTTTGATTGATAGCCACAATCTGTCAATTAGGTGCAGTTTGATTGATGTCTGCTGTGCACTAGCTGTATGATGCCTCTAGTATTTGAAACACCTGAACATATCAAGAATTCTGGAAAACAAGATATTTAAAATTCTGTCAAATTATCTGCTACTTATTTGAATTCGGACCACCCTAAACTTTTATTAACCCTTGTCATGCTGAACCCGGAATATTCCAGTTTTAGCAGGAGGTATAGACAAAGATCTGATCTTGGTCTACTTCTCCTGTCTGTCCTTTAGGAACCACAGTTGTTTATGAAATTAATTTTCAAAAGAAGTATCGGCAACTGAACTTTAATTTTTATCTAATTCTGAAAAGTATTTTATTCAGTATGACAAGGGTTAACATGCAGTAGGTTTATTAGTAGTGATGATGATTTTGTATCTTTTTGATTACAGGAGGCTGAGATCAGCATGCTTGAAACAGAAATAGCTCAACTTCAAGATCCGAAAAAATTGCTTGCTAATGGAATAATTAGTCCAGAACTAGAAGCACTGCGAGCAGAAAATGCAAAACTTAATTTCCAGATTGGTCATTTGGAAAGGGTTAGTACATTTGAATGATAATCTTCTAGTGAAAAGTAATCACATGTTTGAAGTAAACATGAAAAATATTGAGGGATTCATGGAAAAACATTGTAAGTTCAATGCATGGGTTAACACTAACTTAGCTTCAATGAGATCCCTCAGGAATTCAAACTAATTACATCAGGGGGTTTCCTCCAGATAAGAAGGGATCCCTCCTTAACCCTTGTCATGCTGTATATATAACCTTACTGAATTGTTGTAAAATCAAAGGGCTGAAAGCACTGTCAGAAGTCGATGTTTAAAAATCAATATTTCTTTTAGAAATCAACTTCATAAACCACTCTGACAGGAAAAGTACAAGCAGGAGGTGTAGACCAAGATCAGCCTGCACTTATGTGCAGGCTGATCTTGGTCTACATCTCCTGCCAAAACGGAATATTCCGGGCTCAGCATGAGAAGGGTTAATATATATTAACCCATTCCCACACAATCCTGCCATTTTAAGCCCAACTTGAAAAAAAAGCTTTGGAAAACATTGTGGAAAAAAAAGAAATTGCTTGTTACAAGACATAATCTAAAATGTTGTCAGCAACTTCTTTGAGGATGGATCATTCAAAATTTTTGTCATCTGTCAATTTGTTAAATGCCTAAAAAAGAAAAAGTTGAAGTTTACTGAAATATCTGGCAAATCAGGACCATTATTTGATACATTAAGATCTATTATTGTCATGAAATATTGAAGGATCATCACGGGATCCCTAATCTAGAATTGCTGGGATCCCTTCCAATAATCTTTAATCATCAGGAACTGGGGATACTGTTAGCGTTGATCCCTTCATTGTAAGTATTTATATATACAAACTTCAAAGTATACGTTAGTTTACAATGGTTTTGAACTTGTCCCTCTATATGCATGTAAAATGATTCTGTGTGACATACAGCTCAGTCAGGGATGTTGAATTTCCATGCCTGACTTGTCGGACATGGGCTTTTCTACCTGCGGACAAATTTGTTTTTCAAGACTACTTGTCTGGATGCAAGTTAATACCAGGGCAAATCTTGGAATGGTACAAAATAGATATCAAAGATTACTCATCAAATATCGAAAAATTATCATGTTTATATTGAAGGGAAGAGAATACTGTACTTGATGAAGAAAATGCTGGGTTCCAGCTCTTTATTCATTAACAATTATTTTATGGTACCCATGTAATGACAACGGTTATATAGAGTTACTTCTGTCTGTGTGCATGTGTGTTTTTGGGTGTATGTGTCTGTTTCTTGTTTGGAGCATTTCTCCTAAATCCTATTCTAACTCACTGATGGTTTTTGACTCCCCTCAAGAAAAATAATCAGGGAACCCTTGTGCATCAAGCAATGTCTTCATTTTCAGCAATGTTTTCTACCAAGAAAGTTGAAAAAAAATCTGAAATTTCATATACTTGAAATTGTTGTCTGCAACTCCTTTCAACTTAGACCAGTCTAAAATTTTGCTGTCTAGTAATGGGTTTAATTGAGGGATTTCAAAATAACTCGGCATAGTTGTTCCCCTTTAAGAGCACAAGTGACATGCTTAAAGTTGTGTTGATACTCCCAAGTTCAAGGTCACAACTCAAGGTCATGTATAACAGTAAAGCAATTATGCGAGGACGTTTTTGTCTGTGACACATTTTAGTTATCTAGATTAATCTCCCTTTTATGCTGACAAGTTCTATTAGATTCTGTGCCAGTAGGCAACCATGTCTAGCTTGTTCAAGGACGAGTGAAGTAAATAGTGTTTTCCACACAACAAGCTAAGTCATCTGATTCTGGTAGCATGGCTTTCTAAATTTTGTTTCAAAAGATGCATATTCTGATTGCTGCTACAGGAGTACCATCACTCTAAAGCAACAACTAAACCTCCGTCAAAAGTAAGAATGACCATTTTGAATTCATAAAAAAAAATCCTTTACCGGGCATTACCACTTCAGAAATGCTAGACTGGTCCAAATTGAAATGAGTTCCAGATGTTAATTTCAAAGTTCATGAAATTTTAGATTTTTTCAGTTTGAAAAAGAAGAAATTCCATGTATTTATTAATGACAATATTTCTACCCTTTAAGACAAAGACTTTCAAAATTTCACTAACTTCCACAATGATTCCTTAAAGTTTTTGTTGCCGAATTGTGTGGGATCATGTCAAATGGCCTCATTTCATATAACCCAGGTTTTTCTTTCTGATACAGCCGCCGTCATAGCGCAGTTGGTAGCGCGTCTGACTGTCAATCTAGAGGTCTCGGGTTCGATTCCCGACGGCGGCACTCATCCTTTCCGACTATTTGTCTCTCACCAATGGGTCGATAATCGTAGACCTATGTGGGATAGCAGCTGGAGGCTAGGAAAGGATGTAATGGTAGTACTGGTGTGAGAAATACCAGGAATCCATTGTTAGGTGCTCCAGCCGCCGCAATATGACTGAAAGATTTTTAAAAGCGGCGTAAAACCCCATACAAACAAATAAAACAAAATCTTTCTGATACAGAATATAAGTAAGGAGCAGAAAAAGACAGTGGAGAGTATGATCAGCATTAACCAGATGGTATCTGACGTGTTTGGACTTGCGATCAGACAAGCCTTTCCAGACGTAGAGGATGCAACGGTCCTTATACAAAAAGGGAAATTTGCCGACTATCAGTGTAACAGTGCCATGAATATTTGCCAGGTGTGTATTATGGTAAAAATTGTAACCTATTTCCAGACAACAATATTTTATGACAGATTCGTCATTAAAGAGGATACAGACAATAATTCAACCAATAACAAAATGGAAAAAAAAATAGGCGTGTGGCAGGGTGGGGCTTATCAGACTTCAGAAAAATCATGAAAAAGTTCTTTTAAAATCTTCTCCTCCTAAACAACTGGGCCAATGTGGACCAAATTAGTCAAGAAGGTTCCTTAGGTGGTCCCATTCAAAACCTGTTCATGATATTTTGGGTATGAAGAAATTGAGGCGTGGTAGATAGGGCTTATCAGACTTAAGAGAAATAACAAAATGACTCTTTAAAATTCTTCTCCTTCTAATCCACCAGGCCAATTTCAACCAAGCTTTGCCGGAATGTTCCTTTGGTAACCCTTTTCAAAACTTCTTTGAGAAATTTTAATTTGCCAAAAAAGGGTGTGTGACAGGGCTGAGCTTATTAGACTTAGAGAAATCATGAAATAGTTATTTAAAAATCTTCTTCTCCTAAACCATTGGGAAAATTTGGACAAAAATTGGCAAGAATATTCCTAATCTGACCCATTCCCAAACTTGTTGATGAAATTTTGTTTTTGAAAAAAATTAGTGTGGCAAGATAGGCTTATCAGACTTATTGAAAGCATAAAATAATTCTTTGAATATTTTCTCCTCCTAAACCATCTGGCCAATTTGGACTAATCTTGACAGGAATGTTCCTTGGGTGACTCTTTTCAAAACTTATTCATGAGAAATCATGGAATTGTTCTTTAAAAAGCCTTCTAAACGATGGGACGATTTCTACTAAACTTGGCAGAAATGTTCCTTAGGTAACTCTTTTCAAAACTTGTCAATGAAAGTTTGATTCCCCAAAAAATGTGGACATTGCAGAGGGTCCTAATCAGACTCAGAGAAATCATTCTCTGAGATTTAGGGCCTACTTGTGTACATTAATGCTTTGATTTCTTAGTGTTGTAAAAAGATGGGATTCTCTTTCTGCCACCATGGTTCTCTAGCTTACTATTCTTCTGTGCATAAAAGTCCAGGATTTAGTGGTATTTGGGTCAAGGAACAGACAGAGGGGCCACCAAGTAGAAAAATCGAAAAAGATGCAGACTATTTTTAAAATGTGGCCACATCTGTAAAATATTCTATCAGATAAGATAGATTCCTTACAAGTGGGATGATTTTGATCCCTGGCAGCAGCACATATCCTTTCTGACATTTGTCTCTCACCAATGGTGGATTATGGTTATACCTAAGTGGGATAGCAGCTGGAGGCTAGGAAAGGATGTAGTGGTAGTACTGGTGTAAGAAATACCAGGAATCCATTGTTAGGTGCTCCAGCCGCAGCAATATGACTGAAATACTTTTGAAAGTGGCATTAAACCCCATTCGATCAATCAATGAATCCTTGCAAGTGGGGAAAAGAAAAATCATGGTAACCAGTGTTTTTTCTTTTTCATCAACGTTTTAAATGCTAAGATATGTTTCAATGTTTTATTGCTTAATTGTGTTTTAATGCTGGATTTTGGATTACCCATTTTCTGTATGGCACATAATCAAAATACTAAAAAAACTGTTGGAGAGCCAATTTGAATATTAGCCTCAATGGTTCAAAAGAATTACCGGAATAGATAATGAAAGGTTAATGATTTCTACATTACCCTTGAGTGGTGGTTGTGAATTAGTTGTGATTAGATAAGATAATATTTTTCTTTACAATGAACCAACAAATCTTGAACTATTTTTTAAGAAACTGATTAATTTGAAATGTTAAAGGTATATCTTCCCTCAAAATACACCATAAAATTAATAAGAAAGCCATACCCCAGGCTCAAAAGCATAGATAAATATGACAATTGAAATTATTAAATATCAGCATAATTCTACGCAGTAGGCCTACAATTCATGAAAGAAGTTACGATATTTTAAAATATGACCCACCACAATTTAAGGTTTGTTTACATAAAACAATGACGTCAGTGATGACGTTTTTATCTTTCGCTAGTCATTCAAACAAATAGCTAGGTCAAGGAGATTAACAAAATCGTCCGTAAATTTTAATCATCAGCACCTATGTGTATAACAGTCGATGCCGAACATTAGCGGTGAAGAATCGGGTGAATTCGTCTCGATTTCAAAATGTAAACAAACACAAATTGAAATAGACAAGACAAATACAAAATACTAATTCTAGAGAACATCACTCAAACCCTGCTTTTGCATATCGATATTATGAAGGCACCTGTTTGCTTTAGTGACCAAATAAGCGATAGATTATTTCATCTATTTTTCCTTCCTCAGAGGGCAGATATGGCTTTAATTGAAAGGGGTAAGTCATTAAATAAATGTAGACTTTTAAATTCCCCTAAGTCTAAATCATTGATAAGATTTGAAAAGGAGAAAAGAAATCACAAAAGTATTATTTTAAGTAAATGGAAGCAATTTATATGCATGTTGAAGACACAAAGAAAAAACAAATACCAATAATTGGCCTTTGGTATGAAATGATGTTGATTTTTAGCTTACCTTAGTACAAAGTACTCAAAGGCGGCTTTTTAGGATCACCCAGTGTCCATTTTCTATCTTATCAGGCAAAGAGAAATCAATAAGTTATTCTCAAGTGAACGATCTTGTTTTCTCTTAAGATACAAAATTAAAAAAAAATACCACATGTAAGATGTTGTGTGCAACCTCTTTCAATTTTGACCAGTCTAAAATTTTATAATTTGGTCATGGGTTAATTTACATTTATGTAAGAGATCAGGTAGTAATATATTCCAAGATCCAGCCAATAACAGAGGACTTAACCCTTTTCTGTTTTTCAAAGTTTAGACCTGTCCAAATTCAAAGGTTTTGCAGACTACAATTCAAAGTTGATTTTATCTGAAAAATAATCATTCGGTAGGGTAGAAAAAATTGTGGAAAAAGATTAATTGCTTGTTACAAGTAATTACTTCTTTTTCCACAGTGTTTTCTAAAGTATAAAAACAAGGGGATTTAAAAACTAGGGATTGAACAGGAAAGGCTGAAAGAAGTCAGAAGTACTAATCATAAGTTGTATTTTTTCAGAAACTGAAAGCAATGGGTATCAAGTTTTCACCACAAGATGTTGCAAAAAAGATTGTAGAACAGATACCTGAAGTTGATTTCTTTGAAAAGGTTTGTCTCACACTTATATGTTCTTATATTCAACAATTTTGAAATAGTTGTTCTTTCAAACTACTTCCTGTGTAAAAGGAGAAGGCTGGAAGTGAAATAGAGGTCAATTGTTTGGTTCAGTGTAAGATTAATCTATTTTTCATTGAATGAACAACAAAAGCTATACAGTTAACACTTGTTTCCTTGATTTTCGGGGGCCTTGGCAGAAAGTTCCAGATAATGGAAGTTCGCCGTTAAAAAAATTAGCTATTGAATTTGAAGTTTTTATCGCAAGTTGGGGTTTCAGTAAAATACTATTTTAAACTGGTTTTGTGTCGACTTTGGCTTTGATGCATTAC
Source organism: Fragum fragum (assembly GCA_946902895.1). Classification (NCBI taxonomy): domain Eukaryota; kingdom Metazoa; phylum Mollusca; class Bivalvia; order Cardiida; family Cardiidae; genus Fragum; species Fragum fragum. Next base: position 46,711,883 of record OX336369.1, read on the forward strand.
CAGAGAATTAAGTAAGTTATCATCTTTTGTTGTGGGAAAAACAAAAGAAATATTAATTCTATCTATTCCACCCCCTCAATGTCCTGTATTTTTCATGCGTCTAAAAGCGTCATTATTTTGGGAATGGATAATGACAATGTTTTCTTCATCTTGCAAACTTTGAATTATCAGCTTGGACAAAGCCAAACTTTTTTTCATCTAGTAATGGGTTACATATATATTTTCAAATTTCAGTAACAATGATTAAGTAGAATTTTATAATTTTACATTAATCCACTACCAGTGAGAAAATTTTGGACTGATACAAATTGAAAGAAGTTGTACTACGTTTCAAATTGCGTTGAAAATGGAAAATAAATACCAAATAGCGTAGAAAATGTTGTGAAAAAAGGCGAAATTACTTGTTACAAGATATATTGTTTATATAAGTTTATAGTGGCATTAAACTCCTTTCAATCAACCAATCAATTCTTCAGGGTGTAAGAAAATATCATCGTGTTGAAGGGACATTTATTTAGGTCAAATTTAAATCATCTGCAGATCATACAATTCTTGTAAATTTAAAACTTGTAAAGCAAAACAAAACCAGGGCTCACGCTGGCGATCGCCATTTTCGCCAATGGCTAAAATCTTGAGAAAATGGCTAAGAAATTTATGAATTGGCAAAAATGCTGGCTAAAAGGAGGGAAATTGTTATCAGATAATATTTCTGTAGAAAACTGAAAACAACTAAGTATAAGATAAGGGAGTGATTGGTAAGTAATTATCGGATTGGCATCATAATTAAAATCCCTTTCACGCATCAACACCTTTGTTTATTACCTTGGTTGACAGGTAAAAGTACGTCGCCCAATGCATGTCTGCTTTGCTGATATTGTGTCATGAATCCCGTAATCAGGCCACTAGTGTAAAATATGAACCTCAAAATATGATTTCCCCATTTAATTCTTTTATGCAACCTACTGACGAGTAAGAAAATGGAAAGGGAAATCTAGTTTATTTGTTACTAAAAATAGATGTGGAATCGTGAGAATGACTAACTGTAAAAGATATCAAATGCAAGCCAAAAGTGGTGCCTTTATTGGACTATTTCAAAATCAATTTTTTATTTTTTCCAACATACTTAAGAAATTATTATAAACCCATTACCTGACACAATTAAGGACTGGTCCAAATCAATAGAATTTGCATACAAAAATTTAAGTTGGTTGTATTGTAGAATGGTACAAAACATGTTGTGTCATAAGCAATTTCTTCATTGTCCACAATGTTTTCTACTTTTTTTTCTAAGAGGAGCTCAAAATCAGGATTGTGTTGGAATGGGTTGAATTAATTTACATGTAATTAAAAAAAAGTAAAAAAATAAAAGAAATTATTAACTAAAGAAAATATTTTAATAGAAAATTTGAAAAAATCTTGTTTAAAATCTTTATAGATTTTAAACAGTTCTACAACGACTGAGAAGTTGGCTACAGTTTAGCCAAATTGGCTAAAGAATTTAAGATTGGCTTAAAGGTTGGCTAAAAGAAATTTCAGTACAGAGTATGCCCTGAAAACAAATTGAGTAAAACACAATATCGCGCATCCTGCACAACTGTTTATGGCTTATAAGAATGGTTGTTTTAAGGTTTTATAATTGTTTGTTTGACAGATAGAAAGAGAAACAAACGAACCAATAAAAAATTAATGGAATGTTTAATCAGCCTTTGAATTTATTATCACTTAGTTGTATTGTAAGTTTCATTTTTCTTTGTACAGCTTGAGGTTGCAGGACCAGGGTATATAAATGTCTATCTAAAAAAAAAGTTTGTCGCAGAACAGATTCACAAGATTTTGAAATCTGGTGTCAAACCTCCTAGTTTAGCAGTGAAAAGACGTGTTGTTATAGATTTCTCCTCGCCAAATATTGCCAAAGAAATGCACGTAGGCCACCTGAGGTAAGATATAAATGACAGTTTGCTGGTCATTCAAACTGAACTCCGACAGGAAGTTCAACTAAAATAGCAACTAGAGTTATTTTGCTAAATTTATGGCCTGGCCAGTGACATGTACCAAAAATTAAAAAACTGGTTTGTTGGCGTCCTATATGTCATATATCTTAAATGAGCCTTAGTTGAAACCTTTACGTTGCCAAATGACAAAAATGGCAAAAATGTCAGGGTTTAATATTCACTTATGGTCTAAATCAATGATTTGATTTGTCGATGGAATTTTTTTTGAAAGCGATGGTGCTTCAATTCAAGTTAAATATATCAACAAATTTGACTTGCCTGAAATAAAAAAAAAAAAAAAAAATAGGCCATGAGTCTCCCAATAGAAATTATATTTATTCATCTTTACTTTTCATTTACTGATAATGTGAATTTTAATTTATTAGTAGACAAAATATTCTAGACTTGTCCAAATTGATGGATCGCTGCTGTCAATAAAAAAAAAGATAAACCTATCAAATCTTTCATTCAGAATTGAAGTGATTATTGACCTCCAACATTTATGTCAAGCATTTTTATTGGTTTGGTAACTGAAACATAGTAACTACAGCTAGTATAAACTGTAGTTATGACATTTAGGTCGCAAAACAAAAATCTGATTTTCCTTTTTAGTTCCTGACTATACATTTTGCAGAATAATGTTGTTTGATTTCTCATTTGATTTGACTTGTTGGTGGTCAGAGGACATGGCTAGTGATCCGTCACTTTAACTCATTATCATATTAGAAAATTCTAGACCACTCCAAAGTCAAAGAAGTTGCAGATGATAATCTTAAGTTGATGGAATCTTTAAAATCTTTGTCTTTTGGAGTAGAAAACAGAATGGATATTGGAGAAATTGCTTGTGACAAGCAATTTCTTCATTTTCAACAATGCTTTCCTAAGCTTTTATATTTACTTTAACTCATTCTCACACAATGACACATTTAAAATTTGCTTTGATTAGCAATTTCTTCATTATCCACAATGTTTTCAGCCTTCAAAGGAAAAGATTCTTAAAATTCAACCTATGTTAATTTATTGTCTATACTTTCTTTGAATTTGGACCAGTCAAAACTTTTGTCAGTGGAAATGGGTTAATCGGAGTAACTTATGGTTATCAGGTAAAATATTACATGATTGTGAAAACCAAGTTTTTTGCCATCCATTGTCATTAACTGATGCAGTTTTGAAATATTCAATGATGTAATTGATGGATTGCTATCCACATCCACTATGCAGACAGGAAGCTGATATAAATATTAACCCATTCCAACACAGTGACCAGGGGTTGACACTATCTTTGCTTCATTGGGATCCCACAGGAATCCTTACCTATTACTTCAGGGTTTCCTCCAGCCTAGTCAGGGATCCCTCCTTGATACACCTTAACTCATTCATGCGCTATCCTGCCCTTCTAAGCCCTATTTGAAAAACAAAGATTGGGAAAACATTGTTGAAAATGAAGAAATTGCTTGCTACAAGCAATTTCTTCATTATCTACAATATTTCCTACAAAAACAAGCAAACAAAAAATCAGGAGCATTAGTTGATACATTAAGATGTATTGTACTGGAGAAATATTGTAGGATCCTAACGGAACCCCTAGCCTGAGATTGCTGGGGTCCCTTCCAATTTTCAGGAATCCTCTGTATCCTGGGACACTGTTAGCGTCGACCCCTGGTGGCGCTTTTTGATGCCCTCTAGCAATATTATCCTAGAAAACTTTGTGGGAAAAGGCTTGTAAAAAGCTCCTATTCATACAATGTTTTGTACTCTATGTGGCACTTTGTTTGGAATATTAGCGCAATTTGAATTGTCGTCTGATGTTTCTTTCAATTTGGACCAGTCTAAAATTGGATCATCTGGTAATTGGTAAAACGGCATATTTTTTCAGAAATTATGGCCAGTAGCATGTAATAATAAAAGTGAAATGGTTGGTTGCGATCTAAAAGACATATCTGTAGCTTGAATAATCTGTAATTATGACATTTCAGTCGCCAAACCAATAAATGCTTATCTACAAGGTTGGAGTTCTAAGTCCAATTCAGGTCAAAACCAATGATTTTTTTATCGATCAACTGTTTCTTTGACTTACAGAGGCAATCCATCAATTCCTTTGGCTCAAATGTCTCCAAATTACCTTTAGAAAATATTTTTAATGATAGATTAAATGATGCCCTTTTAGGCAAAGGACCTCGGTTCAACAATTTGGCTTGTTTGGAAATAGATCCATCTTGAATTTTGTTGTTTAATGAATACATCAGTTTTATTTGTTTGTTTGAAGTACTATAGTTGTAATCAGGGCTCCGGAAATTTGGAAATCTAAATTGGTCCGGGACATTGCCCCCCATCCCCCCCCCCCGGCCGGCAAAAACGATCCCCCCCCTACGCCAACAAAAAGCGAATATCCCCTGTCTTTTTCACCTTTCCTGTACGTAAAGGGGTTCATCATTCATTCAGAAGTTGCCTTCTTTTTCAAATGTTCCAAAGATGATTATAATCTTCAACGAGTGGAAGATAAATGAAAACAACTGATAGATCCTACTTTCATTTTGTTTTTGAAAATTCGGCTGAGTATAAATTGCAATTCCGTCAGTCCACGAAATTCAAAAAAGTTGTAAAATTAGAAAGACAAATAAATTATTCTATAAAAATTTCCGTGTTTTTCAGAGTACCGCCGATTTAATTATAGTAAAGATATACTTTTTCATTTTCATAAGCTAGTTATCCAAAGTTCTGTTAATTTAACAAGGTCATGTCGATTTTTCTCTCAACACAAGCGTGTATTGATCAAAAAACACAGCTGACGTCACAAAAATGTCGGGTCAGTCCATTCTACCCCATGGGATCACAGAGTTGTGACGTACATCAAAAAGACCGACGGTCGCCAACATGTTGCACTATTAGCTTAGAATTGAATTTGTTCACAAATCTCTGTCATTTATTTATTGTAGTTGATTTTTCGATTTATTATTCGGACGTTTTCCACCCCTGAAGTAAGTTTTAATTTCATGGACGGAACTAGAGATATTATTAAGCTGTCATTTTCGTTTTTTTTTTTAAATTATTTGTATTCTGCGGATTTCCAATAATTGTTTGAATTCTATCGGCTATGTTCTTACCGTGAATGAAAAAATATAAAACATATATCAACAACGTGACTTTTTTTTTTAATAATTTTAATACCCGGTCTCACGCGCTTACTTGTGATAAATTAATATCATAAAAGCGTTGTGCTGAGCTATTCCAACTTTGTACACACGGCAACTGAAGCCTGTTCATGTCTCGATTTATATATACGCATCCCATGTTATAGTAAAAGAAATTAGTTTCACGAGTTACGGCAATTTAAATAGACCTAGTATTAGATGTCCATTTCTTTGAACGTGTGTAAGTTGGACCGATTCTCTATTGCAAATAGTTTGTAAAATTCGATACCCGAAAGTTCGGTCAAGCGTGAAACTGCAAATTAGGTCCACGTGCGGATGGGCATTGGACTGGCCGGCGGGTAAACTAATTATCGATTTTTGGCACTTGTGTTTATCTCTTAATCTGCAGGTAACATGTGAAACCCTTGAATTATTTCGGTTTCAAGTGGATTTTGATAGATGGTGGGCGAGTTTATCAATATTTGAACGTGAAATTTGATGAAAATTTTGGACTGATTTTTAGCTCTACTGGCCGCAGGCCACTAGAGCTATAGCGATGGCTTTTTCCCGTCCAGCGTCCGTGCTTCCGTCCGTGCGTCCATCCGTTAAACTTTTCCTTGTTTACGCGATAAAGTCCACAGTTTTCATCGGATTCTCTTCAAACTTTCACAGAATGATTGTACCATCATAAGGATCGTTCCTTTCGAAATTGGGTCAGATCCGTCAAGAAACACGGGAAAAGGGGCCTAATTAAAACTAAATTAAAAAATCTTTGTTTACGCGATAAAGTCCACAGTTTTCATCAGATTCTCTTCCAACTTTCACAGAATGATTGTACCATCATAAGGATAGTTCCTTTCGAAAATGGGTAGGATCCGTCAAGAAACACAGGAAAAGGGGCCTTATGAAAATTCATTAAAAATTAAATTAAAAATCCTCGTTTAAGGGATAGAGTCCACAGTTTTCATCGGATTCTCTTCAAACTTTCTCAGAATGATTGTACCATAATAAGGATCGTTTCTTTCGAAAATGGGTATGATCCGTCAAGAAATAAGGGAAAAGGGGCCTAATTAAAACTTAATTAAAAAATCTTCGTTTATGCGATAAAGTCCACAGTTTTCATCGGGTTCTCTTCAAACTTTCACAGAATGATTGTACCATCATAAGTTCGTTCCTTTCAAAATGGGTATGATCCGTCAAGAAACACAGGAAAAGGGGCCTTATGAAAATTTAATTAAAAATTCAATTAAAAATCCTCGTTTACATGATAAAGTCCACAGTTTTCATCGGATTCTCTTCAAACTTTCTCAGAATGATTGTACCATCATAAGGATTGTTCCTTTCGAAAATGGGTATGATCCTTCAAGAAACACGGGAAAAGAGGCCTTATGAAAATTTAATTAAAAAATCCTCGTTTACGCGATAGAGTCCACAGTTCTCATTAGATTCTCTTCAAACTTTCACAGAATGATTGTACCAACATAAGGATCGTTCCTTTTGAAAATGGGTATGATCCTTCAAGAAACACGGGAAAAGGGGCCGTATGAAAATTCATTAAAAATTCAATTAAAAATCCTCGTTGACGCGATAGAGTCCACAGTTTTCATTGGATTCTCTTCAAACTTTCTCAGAATGATTGTACCAACATAAGGATTGTTCATTTCGAAAATTGGTATGATCTGTCAAGAAACACGGGAAAAGGGATCTATGAAAATTTAATTAAAAATTCAATTAAAAATCCTCGTTTACGCAATAAAGTCCACAGTTCTCATCGGATTCTCTTCAAACTTTCTCAGAATGATTGTACCATCATAAGGATCGTTCCTTTCGAAAATGGGTATGATCTGTCAAGAAACATGGGAAAAGGGGCCTTATGAAAATTTAATTAAAAAATCCTCGTTTACGCGATAGAGTCCACAGGTCTCATCAGATTCTCTTCAAACTTTCACAGAATGATTGTACCAACATAAGGATCGTTCCTTTCGAAAATGGGTATGATCCTTCAAGAAACATGAGAAAAGGGGCCTTATGAAAATTCAATTAAAAATTCAATTAAAAATCCTCGTATACGAGATAGAGTCCACAGTTTTCATTGGATTCTCTTCAAACTTTCACAGAATGATTGTACCAACATAAGGATCGTTCATTTCGAAAATGGGTATGATCCGTCAAGAATCACGGGAAAAGGGGCCTTATGAAAATTTAATTAAAAAATTCTTGTTAACACTCTGGAGTCAATAGTTTTCATCGGATTCCCTTTAAACTTTCACAGAATGATTGTACTATCATAAGGATTATTCCTTTTGAAATTTGGTTTGATCCTTCAAGAAACACAGGAAAAAGGGGCCATATTAAATGTTTAATAAAAAATTCTCATTAATAATCTAGAGCCAACAATTTACAACGGATTCTCTTCAAACTTTCACAGAATGATTGTACCATCATAAGGATTGTACCTTTTGGAATCGGATATGATTCCTCAAGAAACATAGGAAAAGGGGCCTTATTAAAATTTAATTCAAAGATCTTTGTTAACACTCTTGAGTCCACAGTTCTCATCTGATGGACTTCAAACTTTCACAGAATGATTGTACCATCATAAGAATTGTTCCTTTCAAAATTTGGTATGATCAGTCAAGGACCACGGGAAAAAGGGGCCCGATTAAAACAGGATTGAAAAAGTCCTCGAAAACACAATAAAGTCCATAGTTTTCAACACATTCTCTTCAAACATTCCCCGAATGATTATTACATTAAATGGATTGTTCCTTTTGGAAGTAGGTTTGATCCATCAAGTTTCATGGGAAAAGGGGCCCTATGAAAACCTAATAAAAAAAATCTTAGTTAACATGTAATGGCCCTAGATTTCACCTGATTGACTTAAAACTTTAACATAATGATTGTACCATCATAAGGATTGTTCCTTTCAAATTGGGTCTGATCCATTGAGAAACATAGGAAAAGGGGCCTTAGGAAAATTCAATTAAAAAAATCTTAATTAATGCTTGTAAGTCCACAGATGAGATGGGGTTGTCTTTATACTCAAACAGAATAATTATACTTTTGTAAGAAGAGTTCCCTTTGGAATTGGTTCAGATCCATCAAGTAACATGGGAAAAGGGGCTATATGAAAATTCAATTAATAAAACCCTGTTAACACAATAAAGCCCACAGCTTTGATCAGATTTTGTCGAAACTTTCACAGAATGATTGGAAGGTCATAACTATCATTCTTTTCATAACAGGGTTTGAACTGTCAAGAAGCACAGGAAAAGGGGCCTTATGAAAATTTCATTTACAAATCCTTGTTACTAAGTCCAGAGCTTTCATCGGATTTTCTTCAAACATTCACAGAATAATTGTACAATAATAATGATTGTTGATGTTTGCATTAGACCTGATCCGTCAAGTATCACAGGAAAAGGAGCATTATGAAATTTAATTTTAAAATCATTGTACCACAATAAAGTCAACAGTTTTCATCAGATTCTGTTAAAACTTTCACAGAATGATTATTCCATCATAAGGATTCTTTCTTTTCAAATTAGGCGTGATCTGTCTAGTATCATGGGAAAAGGGGCCTTTAGAGAATTTTATCTATAATCCTTGTAACCAAGTCCAGAGCTTTCATTGGATTTTATTCAAACCTTCATAGAATCATTGTACAATAATCACGATTGTTGATGCTGACATGAGACCTGATCCTTCAAGTATCACAGGAAAAGGAGCGTTAAGAAAATTTTATTTTAAAAATTTGACACCAAGATAAAGTCTGCAGTTTTCATCAGATTCTGTTCAAACTTTCACAGAATGTTTGTACCATCATAAGGATTGTTTCTTTCCAAATTGGGCCTGATCTGTCTAGTATCATAGGAAAAGGGGCTGTATGAAAAATTATTACCAAATCCTCATAAACACAACAATGCCCTCAGTCTTTATCAGAATCTCTTCAAACTTTAATAGAATGATTGTACCATCATTTGGATTGTTCCTTTGTAAATTAGGTCTGATTGGTTAAGTGACACAAGAAAAGGGACCTTATGAAAATTTTATTACAAAACATCAATATAACAATAAAGTCCTCAGTCTTTATCATTTTCTTCAAACTATCATTAGGATTGTTCCTTTGTACATTGGGTCTGATTTGTTAAGTTTCACAGAAAAAGGGGCCTTATGAAAATTTAGTTACAAAAATTCTTGACACAATTCAGTCCACTGTTTTCATTGATTCTCTTTAACTTTTAAAGAATGATTCTACCTTCATTAGAATTGTTCCTTTTGAAATTTGGTTTGTTCTGTAAAGTATCATGAGAAAAGGGGCCCTATGAATATTTCACTATAAACTCATTAACACAATAAATTCCACAGATTAAACAGATTGATTGTACCATCATTCCAATTGTTGATTTTGACAGTGGATCTGACTATAGCAAGGGTCACATAAAAAGGGGCCTTATGAAAAACTCTCTTAAATATTCTGGTTAACACAATGATGTCCCTTGATTTCACCGGATTCACTTCAAAATTTCACAGAATGATTGTACAAATACTTAGATGGTTCTTTGCAGAACTGGGTACAATCCATCAAGTATCATGTAAAAAGGGGACATATGATTTTTTTTTAATATTCTAGTAAACATAATGAATTTCCAATATTTCATCGGATTCACTTTTAACTTTCATAGAATGATAAAACCAACAGTAAAATATCACGGGAAAAGGAGCCTTATGAGAACTTGAATTAATATCTTTGTTAACACAATAAAGTCAATAGTTTTATTGGATTCTCTTCAAAGATGCATGGAATAATTGTGGCATTTGAAACACAGGAAAAGGGGCCTTACAGATTATCATTCAAAACATTCTTGTGTATGTGATGAAGATCACAATCATTATCAAGTTGTCTTTTAAATTTCACAGGACAATTGTCGGGTTGTAAGGAAAGTTCCTTTTGGAATGAAATTGATCCATCAGAAAACACAGGAAAAGGGGCCTTATTGATTTTCATTCAAAACAATCCTGTTTATGTGATTAAGTCCACAATTATTGTCAAGATTCTGATGAAATATTCACAGAATGATTGTAGGGTCATAAGGTAACTTTCTTTTGGAAATGGAGTGGATCCGTCATGAAACATGGGAAAAGGGGCCTTGAGGATTGTTGCTTGAAATGATAAAGGGGATAAAGCCCCTTTTTTAGCTCACCTGAGTACAACGTGCTCAAGGTGAGCTTTTGGTATCACCTTTTGTCCGTCGTGCGTCGTGCGTCGGAAGTCGTCAACAATTCTTTAAACATCTTCTCCTCAGTAACCACTGGGCGGAATTCAACCAAACTTGGTAGGAATGTTCCTTGGGTGACCCTTCTCAAAAGTTGTTCGCGGAATTTTGATTGACCCCCAAATATGGGCGTGGCAGGGCGTGGCAGTTTTTAACTTAGAAATCTTTAAACATCTTCTCCTCAGTAACCATTGGGCCAATTTCAACCAAATTTGGTATGAATGTTCCTTGGGTCACCCTTTACAAAAGTTGTTCGCGGATTTTTGATTTATGCCCAAATATGGGCGTGGCAGGGCGTGGCAGTTTTTGACTCCGGAATCTTTAAACATCTTCTCCTCAGTAACCATTGGGCCAATTTCAACCAAATTTGGCATGAATGTGACCCTTTTCAAAAGTTGTTCGTTGAATTTTGATTTACGCCCAAATATGGGTGTGGCAGGGCGTGGCAGTTTTTGACTTAGAAATCTTTAAACATCTTCTCCTCAGTAACCATTGGGCCAATTTCAACCAAACTTGGCATGAATGTTCCTTGGGTGACCCTTTTCAAAAGTTGTTCATGGAATTTTGATTTATGCCCAAATATGGGCGTGGCAGGGCGTGGCAGTTTTTGACTTAGAAATCTTTAAACATCTTCTCCTCAGTAACCATTGGGCCAATTTCATCCAAACTTGGCATGAATGTTCCTTGGATGACCCTTTTTAAAAGTTGTTCGCAGAATTTTGATTTATGCCCAAATATGGGCGTGGCCGGGCATGGCAGTTTTTGACTTTGAAATCTTTAAACATCTACACCTCAGGAACCATTGGGCCAATTTCAACCAAACTTGGTATGAATGTTCCTTGGGTGACCCTTTTCAAAAGTTGTTTGGCAGAATTTCGTTTTACGCCCAAATATGGGCGTGGCAGTTTTTGACTTTGAAATCTTTAAACATCTTCTCCTCAGTAACTATTGGGCCAATTACAACCAAATTTGGTATGAATGTTCCTTGGGTGACCCTTTTCAAAAGTTGTTTGCAGAATTTTGATTTATGCCCAAATATGGGTGTGGCAGTTTTTTTAACTTTGAAATCTTTAAACATCTTATCCTCCATAACAGTTGGGTCAATTTCAACCAAACTTTGCATGAATGTTCCTTTGGTGACCCTTTTCAAAAGTTGTTCCTGGAAATTTGATTTATGCCCAAATATGGGCGTGGCAGGGTCAGGCACTTTTTTGACTTTGAAATCTTTAAACATCTTCTCCTCAGTAACTATTGGGCCAATTTCAACCAAATTTGGTATGAATGTTCCTTGAGTGACCCTTTTCAAAAGTTGTTCTAGAATTTTGATTGATGACCAAATAAGGGCTTGGAAGGGTAGGGCAGTTTTTGACTTTGAAATCTTTAAACATCTTCTCCTCAGTAACCATTGGGCCAATTTCAATTTTGAATCATCTTACATTAGTCAGGTGAGCGATTTTAGGGCCATTCTGGCCCTCTTGTTTTCTTTATGCATTCTTCTTTGAGCAATTAACTTCCTTAAATATCAGATTTCTTTAATGGAAAACTTGATAACCAGTAGAGCGTCTCAGGCCCTCATGGGCCTCTTGTTGTGTAATTTTTGGGATTCCAATCTGTCTGGCAATTCAAAATTCGGTCCATACCTGCAATATTTTGGATTTCCGGAGCCCTTGTTGTAATAATGTAGTGCACACTACAGAAAGTGTTGTAGAATACCAAATTTGTTGGCTAGCTAAGAATAAGGAGTCACTCAATTGATTTTAACAGGTCTACCATTATAGGAGAAAGTATATCTCGTTTATTAGAATGGGTAGGGCACGATGTTCTACGAATAAACCATTTAGGAGACTGGGGGACACAGTTTGGAATGTTGATTGCTCATCTACAAGATAAATTTCCAGACTATTACACAGTTTCTCCACCTATAAAAGATTTGCAAGCATTTTATAAGGTATGTATATTCAAAGGTTAACCATCACCATATGATTCTCCATTTTTACTGCTGGTGGCACTTATTCTTTCCAACATTTGTCTCTCACCAATCGGTGGATAATCGTAAACCTAAGTGGGATAGTAGTGTGTATTGAATGTGTTTAAAAAAGTTGTTAAAACATTGTGGAAAATGAAGAAAATTATTCTTACTAACAATTTCTTCATAATCTATATTTTCTAACCCAAAAGACAAAGAATAAGATTAATCCAAAAGACAAAAAATAAGATAAAATTCCATCAGCTTAAAATAGTCGCCTGCAACATCTTTGAATTTGTATCAGTCTAAAATTTTGTCATATGGTTAAGGGTTAAATGTTTTGGACTGTCAGGGATTTGTCAAGGAAAATTGTTTTTTACAGTCAGAGATATGAAAGGGATTTTTGAAATTGGTCAGGGAAATTTTAAAGGAAAGTCAGGAATTTGCATAAACCATTAATCAGACTGCACAACAGAGCTTCAGATTGTTTTTGAGGTCAGTGGGCCACATGACTCATCAAGCATGATTTTGAGGGGTAATTTTCTAAAACAATGGGCCACAGTTTAAGTATTACATCAGTGCCTTCCCTGGGCTGATTTTTCTTTTCACCATCACTTTCGCCAAATTGAAAAAATGTAGCCAAATCCATGGCCAAGAAGCCAAATGAGAAGCCAAATTGTTTGCCTAGTTTCATGCCATTGAAATCTGCTGAGCTAGGAGACTATTGACTTCCAAAAACATATATACACATACACAAAAACTGAGATTCGTACCCTACCCACCCACAAAGACAAGTTTTTCTGTTAATGTTTTGAACCCTATCAATGGTTGAATCAATCAGTTTTATAAAGTGAAATGGAGATCAAACGGTGTTAGTTTTTGCTGTAAATTTCTTTTCCTAAACTTTTTATCCAAAGTGATTTTTTAATACCGGTGATTTTCTTTAACGGAGATCAAAGAAATTACGGGTTTTTTTCTTCTTCGTCAACCAGTTACCCTAAAATATTCCTCTGTTGATGCAAAAACACAGCTGACGTCATAAAAATGATGGGCCGGACCATTCTACTCTTCGGGAGAGTAGGGTTGTCACGTACGTCAAAGAGACCGACGAGACAGCCTTGAGAGAGTTTCCCGCGTTGAACAATTTCCCAGAGTAGAATTTAGACTCTGATCGGTCATTTGTATATATTTAGTCGATTCAAGATTTTTTGTCGGACATGTATTCCGGATTTATTGTAAACCCACTGAAGTAAGATTATCAGATTTTGATTTTGTTGAATTTAATTTATGTAACGTACGCTGTCATTTAAGTCTGTTCGATCATGGTCAAAAATTGTCATGCGTATCCTATGTCATAGATTCGTGTTTGTCACACTTCGTTTATTGACATACTTGCATGTTTATTAAAATCCGACACGTTTATCACTGTTTTAACACCTAGACTACGATAATCTGCCTTGATTGCAGTCTGATACAAACTTTAGGTGCACAGGTGGTACTTTATATGAAAATCAATATTGATTCCACAGACTTTTTTTATCGCCCGCGTTTTCGCCAGATTAGATTTTGTATCGCCACTTAGCTTTAATTTTAGCATTTGGCGACATTGGCGATTGCTAGCGAAGGCCCTGCTAGTAATAGTTAAACTTGAACCTGGAGAAAAATGGATAATAACTTGATAATTATGTTACTGTATAACTAAATTAGTCTTTCAGTGCTGTTTTAGAGGATATAAAAAAATCACTAAAAAACCCAACAGACTAAAGTTAGTTGGTCCTTTTTAACTCTAAAACATAAAACCAGTGTATCATTATACAAAGAAACATACTTCAACAGGAAATGCGGGTTGTTCATGTAATAATCATCAATACATTATACTGATACAACCACTGCTTTTTGGAGAAAACTAACCTCTTCTTTTTCTTTTTCCAAATTTTAACTACTTCATCAAAATCCAAGTCTTTAAGGTTTGGTGCACAGATACAAATTCTCATCAGCTGATCATGTTTTTGTGTAGTTATGTACTTCTGGACACTAAATGACCTCTCACAGTCAGCTGTATTTGTAGGGCAAACTAATTGCAAGAGATGCAAGCTTTATGAGATTAGGAAACTCATCTTTGTGAATCTGATTCATGTCATTGACAAATGCCAGCAACTGTTTTGGTTGGCAGTCAATCAAAACATTTGCTGGCCTTTTCATATTTCAACCCCAAATTTTAGAATGTTTTCTTATCTTAATTCTTGTTGATTTTTATTTGGAAAAATAACTTAATTTCACTGGCTTTTTTTTTCTTATTCATTTATTTTCAATGATTATCAATTACAAATAATCAGCTATTGAGTTGAAGCAAAAAGATGGCAACTTCAGCTAGAACACGGACTATATATATACACTGAGAGTTTGATTGATGGTGCAAAAAAACCTCCTAAATTCAGTTTTGATAAGCCGACAATACAATATAGTACCTAGTCTGTTAAATCAGCTGTGTTGAAAGAGCGAGTAATTATTCCGTGACTAAATATTTACGTGATACAAATCGTCTGTTAGGCTAGCTTTTTTTTAAACATTAAAAATCGTTTGATCTCTTTGATTCTGGACTGATAATTGTAAGAAATGTTTATTATTTATTTACCTTCATCATCTTTGGCTGCTTTGCGTTTTAAAAAACGTGTGTGACTTGTTTGAGCTTCTTTTTAACATCAAGCCCGGCAAAGAACTGTCGCCGGAAGTAAACAATCTCTATCGTGGCTGGTCACCGACTAGCTTAACAGGAATAGTACAAAGCTTTGTACCGTTACCTAATCGATTATTTTCGGTCTAACGCGCCTGAGAACTTGCTTGTAGAGCTTCCAAGATTTACTCATCATTTGTTTACTAATTGAATACTGAATGTGATTGGATGATCGGAGGAACGGAATAACTATCTAAAAATAGAAACAAGGAAGCGTCTGCCTTTGGAGACAGTGAAAACAAGTATTTTATTCTAATAATTAGGGTATGTACTAATTAAAAATCCTGCGCCTGGCTGGCGCATCACTGCTTGAAAGCGTGCGTCATCTTTTGAAAATATGCGGGATTGGCACGGGCGCACCGTCAATCTGAAGCTCTCTACAATTATAGGCACATAAGAATTGAAAGAAGTTAGATGGACATTTTAAAAACAAGTGTCTTTTGGGATAAAAAATGTTTGTTGAATAAGAAGAAATTGTTTGTTACAGGCTATTTCTTCTTTTCTCACAATGCTTTCCACCACTGTTTACTTCAATGCTTAAAGTGTAGGGATTGTGTG
Organism: Fragum fragum; assembly: GCA_946902895.1. NCBI lineage: Eukaryota > Metazoa > Mollusca > Bivalvia > Cardiida > Cardiidae > Fragum > Fragum fragum. Next base: position 46,727,539 of record OX336369.1, read on the forward strand.
TAAATGGGTTTAGAGAAGATTGTTGGTCAAATAGTAGGAAACAAATCAGTCAATGCTACAGCAGTATCTTGCATAATCTTTAGTATCCAGTCTCATGCCGAAGATTGTTTTGGATACACCCAAGGTCTAGGTCACATATGGAGGTCAAGGAATAGATCTTATCTCGTCATGAGAAGGGTACTCCCAAGGCCCTTATGGTATATCAACCAAATATGCCTTAAACAATTTTTAGAGGGTGCTAATATGATAAAAATTTGCTGATACACTAAAGTTTGATAACTGATACATCTCAAATATAAACTGAGAAAAGGAAGAAACTAGGCAATTTGACTATTTTCACTGAGATCCCATAAGCACAAGTGAATATGAATATAGTATGAATTGACAACTGTCTAACTTAAGTCACGCTGGTTTGAAATATAATTTTCTGTTGCCTGAACTACAAATTCAGATCACACACAAGAGCTGTTCTAGTTATCACTAGCTCCTGTTTATGAAAGCTATAAATTTGCTTTATGATAATATTTTTCACATATATCCATAAGTAATCACAAGCTTTCAGTGACACAGCTGCCTTCCTAAGGTGTAATCCTATGAATCTCAGTAACTTAATTCTTCTTCTTGAGACAAAGTTAATATGATTGTAAATAATCAGAAGCTTTCAGGGGAACAGCCATAAGAATAACAATTCTTATATCCATAAGAATAACAATTCTTTTACAAATAGTACTGTAGTTTAATCAACAAAAGCTTTTTTCTTGCCTAAAATTTTCTTGGATAAAAGGTACTTTCACTGCAGGTACTGTATCCAAAAGTAGTTCTGAAAAAAAAAAAATCAAATACTTTCTAAGTCAAAGTGATGTTAGAATCACAATGCAGAAATAACTTTTATAAAATTAGGTTAAACGAGAATAATGTTGCTTTAGAGGCATATTATGGAAATGATATAACCGAACAGCAACAAAGTAGCACAGAGCTCCCCCCCTCCAAAAAGAAAGAAAGTGACACTAAAAAAAAGAAAACAAATTAAAAAAGAGAATAATTGAAAGAAGAGAGAGTTTTCTTTTTACATCATTCTGGTGAGTGTTTGTTTCATCAAACAAAGGACTGATAACTTTTTATACGCCGCCAGAGGCGGTTGAATATTGGCGTCATCTCCGTCTGTCCATCCGTCCGTCAGTCAGTCCTTACGTACATACTTACGTCCACTTTTTTCGTGAGTGCAACTCCTCCTAAGTTTCTGGATGGATCTTTTTGAAACTTGGTCAATGTAATCACCTTAATTGGTAGATGTGCATGAAGTAAGGATTTTATTGTTCATTGATTTTTGCCTCAGTAATGCCCCCTTTAAATTTAGTCTCTGGGGCTTATTGAAATTGCAGCCTTGTGAATGCAAGTCCTCCTAAGTTTCTGGCTGGATCTAAATGAAACTTGGTCAATGTTATCACCTTAATTGGTAGATATGCATGAAGTAAGGATATTATGGTTCATTGATTTTTGCGCCAGTTATGCCCCCTTAAAACTTAGTCTCTTGGGCTTATTGAAATTGCAGCCTTGTGAACGCAACTCCTCCTAAGTTTCTGGCTGGATCTAAATGAAACTTGGGGGATGTTATCACCTTAATTGGTAGATGTGCATGAAGAAAGGATTTTATGGTTCATTGATTTTTGCCTAAGTTATGCCCCCTTAAAACTTAGTCTCTTGGGTTTATTGAAATTGCAGCCTTGTGAATGCAACTCCTCCTAAGTTTCTGGCTGGATCTAAATGAAACTTGATTTTTTACAATTAATTTATCACAACCATGCATTCGAAACCTGGTGTGGTTAGTTTATAGAAATTAAGTCACAAATTTAGTTAATGTTTTGTCATTTTCTTATAATTTTTCATTCATGGTAAGATATGATGCTGATAGAATTCAATTAATCAGTGGAAATCTGCAGAAAGTAGATAATTCAATCTATGATAGCAAGTAAGTGAAAAAGACTGATTGACTGCTTATATTGTTAGTTCCGTCAATTAGATTCAATCAAGAAACAACAACTTGGAGAATCTTACTTCAGGGCTGGAAAATAAATCCAGATTAGAGTTCCAAATAATAAATCACAAATTTTATACAATTACAAGTGACTCCTGTGCACAAATTCTACTCTGCGAAAATAGTGCAACATGTGGGCGACCCTCTCCAGTTTTTTTTATCGGTCTCTTTGATGTAAGTCATGACCCTGTGCTCCCGTAGGGTAGAATAAACAGACCCGACATTTTTGTGATGTAAACTGTGTTTTTCCATCCAAACAGATGCATGTGCTGAAAGAAAACAGCTATGACCGTTATCTTTGTTAAACCTGAAATAACCTACTCTTAAAAAAGATCTTTGGATATGTAGTTTGTGAAAAAGTAAGTTACATGTACAACTATAACTAAATCCACTTAAGCTCTATTTCACTTTCTAAAATTTTTCAATTGGTAGGCTGAAATGCTGAAATAGAAAAAACTTGTTTGTGTTTGGTTCTTAGGGGTGGGGTGGGGGTAGTTATACATCCCAGAAGTATTCTGTAAATCCTGGAAATTTTTGCCTAATGTCCAGAAATTGCTTGAAAAAATTATGGCATGTATGCTTTATTGATTTGAAAAAAAAGAAGTGTTTTAGGCGGCAACCAGATCTTTTACATTGCGTTAAATACATTTCTCTGAAAGTTGTGCTAGAAGATTTTGTGTGTTTATCATAGCTTATTTAGGAAGTATCTAGAGAGCAATGACTGTGCAAACTTGATGTTATTTGTTGGTGGGAAGATGGTTTTGTCAAGAAAAAGTCATAAAAAAGTCTGTGTTCAGTGTGACAAGGGACTAGAATTAGCTAATTTAAGAAATGATTTAATGAAGAGAACATTTTTTGTTTTCAAGGAGGCATGAAAAAAAAAACACAATCACATATGAATATGTGAAGCTGATTCATACATAGGTGTGATAAGATTTTTTGCTTCATACCTCCCTGAAAAAATGTTCTCTTCACATTTCTTATAATTTAATCATATCGACCGAAAAAAGCAAGTACTTTACAAATTTTTATACATTTTTTATGGAACTATTTTTTGCACAAGAAAACATAAGAGCTTGCTCAAATTTTTGTTCATGGAGGGATGAATGATTTTTTGGGGCCAATCAGAAAACTGGTTTTTGTTAGACAAAACTAAAAGTTAAATCATATGAGTACATTAGTGTTTTATTGATACACATTGGTTTTCTAGGAATCTAAAGTGAGGTTTGACGAAGATGCAGAGTTCAAAAAGAGGGCATACAATGCTGTTGTGCAGTTACAGAATTATGAAGAGAAACATTTAAAAGCATGGAACCTCATCTGTGATGTTTCTAGGAATGGTAAATTTTCCTATCACATTTGGAAGGGATCTTAGATAAGAATTTTTCATTTCATGAAAATTCAACTTGCAAAATTATTGAGCTGAACATCAGCCCCTTTCTCAGTTGTACAAAAATATTATTTCCTGATTGCTGTGGTGGGTACGGTAAGAGATAAAGAAAGGACAACTTGTCTCTATGAGAAAATTTAATGAGTACCCACAAGATAGGTTTTTGTTGAAAAAAATATGCAATTTATTTTGTCATCAGCCCTCCTGTCTGTAGTTCTTCAAAATTGAACAACTGAAAGTAATGAGTTCAGATAACTAACATACTATAAGCAGGACGACACTTAATTGTTTGTTAAACTGGAAAAATGAAAATGTTAATAAAATTTACAGAGAAATTGTTAGTAAAATTGGAGAATCTAATTTAGGGTGGGGAGTATAGGAATGCCTAGTAAATAGACAAATTAATCTTAACAATTATCATTTCAGAATTCCAGAAGGTTTATGACAGACTTGGTGTTTCCATTATTCCTCGTGGTGAATCCTTCTATCAGAATTTAATGCCAAAAGTGGTCCAAATACTAGATGATAATGGTAATTGTATTATCTTTGTTATTTAATAGATCAGGACTGTGTGACATCTCTTTATTTTATGATGTATTATATATGAATTTGGGGCTAGACCATTTCAAAGCTCTAACCCATTCCAATACAACAAAATTTAAGACTGGTCCAAATTGAAAGAGGTTGTAGACGACAAATTAAAGATGATTTAAGTTAAAAAAATAGCGGCAGTATGAGGTAGAAAACATTGAGAGGAGAAATGGCTTTTTATAAGCAATTTCTCCTTTTGTTGAAATGCTTTACTAAAGTATTTTTCTACGGTATGTAAAAAAGCGGAATTCTGTGGAAATGGGTTAATGGCATTAACAGAGAAAGCTGCTAAATAGAAAAACTTACACAAAAGCTATTGGTTGTGAGCACTTTTAGCTCACCTGGGACGAAGCCTTGGAAGCGCTATTAATATATTATCTGGATGCCTTTATTTAGCACAATCATGTTTGACTTATTTACTCGTATAACACTAGGCTTTCATTTGAAATTAGTGAACCAAGACTCCAAGGCCCTGTGACCTTTACCTTGACCCTTAATGGCAAAAATAGCCATAGGATTATAGCTTTGTCTCATAGATTGTAGTTAAAATGATATTGGGATTCTTTGAAGCACCACTAGTTTGCTGTTGAAGTTTATGCAACTAATCAAATACAGTCAACCTCTATTAAGTGACCACTTGCATTAAGGGCCTTTAATCAAAATCCCCTTTCTAAATGATAAGCTGACCTAAGAAGTGGTTGTATTTGCTAAAAGCATATCATAGATAAATCCAATGCTGTTGGATTCTATGAGAATCAACTCAGTGAGATGATTATTATGAGTTTCAACAACGTAGGATTTAGCGAGAATCTGTATAGCTTGTGAATGCAATTGAATAAATCTTTAATGTATTTCACAGAAATGTGTTACAAGCAACTGTTTTCTTAAGGGACCACTTTTTTGTCGACCTTTGACTGGTCACTTAAAAACAAGATTTACTGTTTGCTATGACACAAAGATAAGATTATATTCTTTGTGAGTGTGTTGTATATTGCTAATTAGGTTATTCACTTAACCCATTACCACTCAGAAACACCTTTAACCTGTTACCAGATGGCAAAACTTTAGACTGGTCCAAATTGAAAGGAGTTGCAGACGATAATTCAAAGTTAATGAAATTTTACATTTTTTCAACTTTCTTGGAAAAGGAAGAAATTGCTTGTTACAATGTTTTCCAAATTGTTTTCTTGAGGGGCATCCAAAAGCGTCATTGTGTGGGAATGAGTTATACATTCAAGTTAAATAATATTCACTTTACCTAATACCACTCAGTAACACCTTCAAACAACCAAGTAAAATTATATCAAGGAAAATATTGAGGAAAAAGAAATGACTTGTTACAAGCCATTTCTCCTTGTCTAACAATGACTTCTAGCATTTACAGTAAATATTTTTCAAGTTATTCACACTTTGAAATATCATCTGAAAATTCTTTTAATTTGGATCTGTCCAAAATTTTGTTGTCTGGTAATGTTTTAAAATATGTGAAAGTTAACTATATGGGATCTTTTTCAGCTATTTTGCAGAAATATGTGCAGTTTATTTTCCATTGACTCTCTTTCTAGGGTTTACCGAGATGGATGACGGCAGAAAAATCATGTTTCTTGAAGGTGAAAAAGTCCCTTTAACCCTAGTAAAGTCAGATGGTGGGTTTACATACGACACATCAGATATGGCAGCAATTCATCAAAGATTATTTGATGAGAAAGGAGAGTGGCTTATATATGTGGTAGATGCCGGGCAGGTAATTAAACTTGCAGACTTTTTCTCTTTTTTTTTTTTTTACAAACAATATGATAATCTAAAAACGTTGACAACTCTGATTTTTCTCAAAATTCTACACCATCTTAAATATTAATCTTAGATATGTTATGTTTTATGCATATTGTTTTATTAGTGTCTATCTGTCTGTATGTTCATCTGTCTGGGGAAAACTTAACCTTTGAAAATTTCTTTTAATATCCAAGCTATTCAAGTTACCATGCTCATTCTGTCAGTGGGTGAGCAAAATGTAGTAAATGCAGCTTGAATCAGGCCAACAATATTTGACTTGATGATATATTTCATTGATATGTATCTACAGATGCCAAGGTCAATGTCATCTTTCAAGGTTAATTTTCTGAAAAGAATTGCGAATATGTGAGTATTATTGTTTCAAAAACACTTCTTGCTCAAAGTTTTGATTCTATAGAATTTTTTCTCCAATTTCTTTAGTAATAAAATAACCAAGTCAATAATTACCAGACATTTTTTTAGACTGGTCCAAACTGAAATAAGTTGCAGACAACATTTTTTTGTTGATTAAATTTTCAGAAATCTCTGTCTTTTAAGGGTAGAAAACAGTGTGGAAGCAATTTCTTTATTTTCATAATACTATAATGCTTTCCAAAATCATTATTCGTGGGGGAGTCAGAAAGTGTAATTGTTGGGAACTGGATAAAAATGATTTCTTGACAGCTATTAAGGTACCATTTAACTGGATGAAATGTTTGCAGTTTCGGGCAGAGCAAATTTTTGTACATTGAATATTTGCTTATGATGACTCTTATAATTTGATCTTCTTGAAACCCTTTCTTTTAATATCACTTTTTTGTATGAGTCTATGACTGTATGCTAGAGAAATTATCCTAGTTAAAGGAGAAATTTCTTGTAACCTATGCTACATCTTATCTCTTTTTGAAATATCTGTTTTATAAAATTCTTGGAAAATGTAGTTTTGCATGATGCCAGTCTCAATTCTTAATATTCATCAATATTTACAGGGACCCCATTTTGACTTAATATATGCAGCAGCACAGAAAGCAGGCTGGTACAACCCAAAACTAACACGAGTTGAACATGTTGCATTTGGAGTGGTTCTAGGGGAAGATAAGTAAGAATATTGATTAGTCTCCCTTGAATAATCTAGCTCTTTTACTTTCAGTAAACACTCAACTTTTGTGTGCCTTGTATAATGATTGTCTTATATACTCTTGAACCCATGACTAAAGAGTTCTTTAGATTATTTAGTGTATTTCTCAAAAGTATCTGAAAAAGTGTAGCAATGCTGTATTATTTTTGAAAATACATTTGAAATGAATCATTGGCAAAACATGGCTAAGTTAAAATGGTTCCCTTGGAAGGCAAGTTTTGTTACCAGACCCACAAGCATAATATATCTTTGTAAATGGATGGTTTAGAATTTACCATAATTGGAGCAGCAAATGTTGTATCTGTATATACAAGTAGCTTTTACTGTACCCTAATGAGACCCACAAGCATTTTATCCCATTGTAAGGATACCATATTGATCAATAAGTATAAATAAAAGTCTTTGTTTATAGATGTTGTAGGATGTCCTTTAATGAGAACTACAAGTATAGTATCTCTGTGTACATTAATGGTTTAGAATGTACCATAATGAGACCCACAAGAATTCTTTCTCTTTGTATATTGACAGTTAATAGTGAGCCACAATAAAACCTACAAGTATTGTTTCTCTTTGCATATTCATAGTTACTAGTGCACTACATGTATATAAATGTGACCTACACATATTGTTTCTGTAGTATATTGCTGAGTAAGTAAGAGTAATACTATGATCTCTACAAGTATTGTATCTCTGTGTATTGATATAATGAGAAATACGAGTATTGTTTTTCTGTGCACTGATTGTTTAGAGGGAACCTGAATGAGACCTACAAGAATTATTTCTCTTTGTATGTTGATAGTTAATAGTATGTCTCAATGAGACCTACAAGTATTGTTTCTCCTTGTATATTGATGGTATATCGTGAACTACAATTAAACCTACAAGTATTGTATGTCACTGTATATTTGTGGTTTTGAGTGTTCCATATAACCTACAAGCATTTTATCATATTATTTATAGTTGGTTATTACTGAATAATAATGAGATGTTCAAGTAAAAGCTCTTTAAAAGGATGGGTTCATTAACCCATTCCCACACAAGCCCTCCTTTTACGCCCCTCCAGAAAAAAGCTTTGTAAAACATTGAGAAAAAAAAAAAAAAAAAAAAAAATTGCTTGCATCAAGGAATTTCTTCATTATCCACAATGTTTTCTATCCAAGAAGCTGAAAAAAATTCCACCACCTATAAATTGTAGCATGCAGCTACTTTCAATTTGGGCCAGTTTAAAATTTTGTCTTGTGGAAATAGGTTAATCAAAGGGAACAACCCCAACGGCAGCACTCATCCTTTCCAACTATTTGTCTCTCACCAATGGGTCAATAACCGTAGACCTATGTGAGATAGCAGCTGGAGACTAGGAAGGGATGTTATTGTAGTACCGGTGTGTGAAATACCAGGATTCCATTGTTAGGTGCTCCAGCTGCGATATAACTGAAAGATTGTTTAAAGCGGCGTAAACCCCATTGAAAAAAAAAAATCTAAAGCAAAGTGTTTTAGTAAAGGATATATGATACTGCAGGCTCAAACACTAAATGATGATTTGCTGTTTTGCATGTAAAAAGAGATGTTATTGGGCATAGTAACTATTTAACCCATTCCCACTCAACGACGCTTTTAAACACCCCTCAATATGAAAGATCTGAAAAACATTGTGGAAAATGAAGAAATTGCTTGTTACAAGCAATTTCTTCATTATCTACAATGTTTTTTACCCCAAAAGATAGAGATTTTAAAGCTGTTATCAACTTGTTGTCAGTATATTCTTTGAATTTTGACTGGTCTAAAACTCTATAGTGTGGGAAAGGGTTAAATTTAGGTCAGGACTTATTTGTTTGTATTGTCTCATTATTGAACAGTGTTTAAAGACCCAATGCTTAAGATTTTGTAATGTAAAATGTATGTACATGATTGACTGAAACAAAGTCAATATTTTGGAATTTTGGTACTATTTAACTTTGGTTGAAATTTGACAGTTTTTTAGAATAATTTTTGATAAAACTAAGATTTGGTCAAAGAGCAGTTATGATAAGAGATAAATTTTGATGTTATTGCTGAAAATGTCTATCCATATAGAAGACAATGGACTTCACCACATTGAGACCGCAAGTACTTGCATTCATTTCATGATGAGAGTGGTTTTACCCATTACCAGACAATAACATTTTTTGACTGATTCAACTTGAAAGAAGTTGTGGATAGTATTTCAAGAATGTTTCACATAGGACATAAACCATGAGACAGGAGGAATAGCTTGTAACAATGTTTCACACAATGTTTTCCTTGGGTATTCTGCACACCACATGATAGTGGGATTATGTGGAAATGGGTTTAGTGGATATCATAATGAGATTGAAAATAGTATGAATGTCTTTGTCTATGAGTATTATAGACTAGGGGTTGACACTAACTTTGTTTCAATGGGATCTCGCCGGAATCCCTACTTATTACTTTATGTTTTCCTCCAGATAATCAGGGATCCCTCCTTGATATATATTAACTCATTCACTTGCAATCCTGTCCTTCTAAGCCCAACTTGAAAAAAAGCTTCAGAAGCATTTTGGAAAATGAAGAAATTGAATAATTTCTACATTATCCACAATGTTTTCTACAAAAACAAGCAAACAAAAAATCAGGATACATTAAAATCTATTGTACTGGAGAAATATTGAAGGATCCTGACGGAATCCCTAGCCTAAGATGCTGGGGTCCCTTCCAAATTTTAGGGATCCTCAGGATCCCGGGACACTGTTAGTGTTGATCCCTGTAGACTACATGATAATGGGACATACAAGTATCTTAATTCTTTTTTTTCTATGAGTGGTTTAGAGTGTATCATATTGGGACCTACACATATTTTAATGTTTTTTTCTATGAGTGGTTTAGAGTGTATCATTCTGAGACCGACAAGTAATTTAATATTTTTTTATGAGTGGTTTAGAGTGTATCATTTTGAGACCTATATGTTTTTTAATGTTTTTTTTTCTATGAGTGACTTAGAGTATCATACTGCAACTTACAAGTATTTTAGTGTCTTTGTTTGAGTGGTTTAAAGTGTATCAAACTAAAACCTAAAAGTGGTTGACAAAGCATTTGCAATTAACAACAAGAGACATGTTTGACATGGCCATCCCCCACAGTAAAAGCTTTATAGTAAACTGAAGCCAGTTAGATTTAGGCTTCTTGTGAACTGCATTTCTTCTCAATGAGTTTGATAAAAGCTATTATACTTTCAGAAATATGCTGTGGACAAAATCTAAGTCTTAATAACAATAAAGGGCAATGCCTCCAAAATTATGCAAGCAAGAGTTGTGGATCTTGTGCACTGCATTTTTCCTCAATTCCAAGAACACCTAGAGCTTTACTGGATGACAGGTCAAATTTTTGGTAACCCACAGTACTTTGATTACTAATGTCCGCAGTACTTTGATTACTAATGTACTATATTTCTCATTTCTCAGAAATTCACTTGACTTTGTTAATTAAATCATCAATAAATAAGTAAAATGTTGTCTTTGCTTTTTACTCTGCACTCAAATGAATCGCAAAAAGTGATCGAGGAATAAAGATCGCCAATTTTTCAGGTCAAGTGATGTGACTCTCCTCCATCTTGGTTTACATGATGGCTCCTGGCAGGATGCTAGGAAAATCCCAATAACTCGATAGATGTTAGAATCAATTAGGTCAGCGATGCATTACTAATCTGTCTTGATTGACACAGATCTGCAATGAATATTGATGGTCGCGTGTCTCCCAAACAAATAAGCAATTGTGTGAGTGATAAAGTTGCGCATTGGTAATCGTTTATATGGACTCAACATCCCTTTGCCTTAATTTGAAAGTTGTTGCCAGTAAAATCCCCAACTTGCCAATAGTTGCTACGGGGACATAGTTCAAGGATATAGGACAAAACTGCTGAGAGCTCCGCCTGGTTCTTTAAAGTGCTCAATGGATAGCAATGTCACAAGGGGCCTTGGTTTAACGTCTCATCCGAAAGACAATTAGTTTGTTAGTTGATATGATCAGACCAGGTCTTGAAACTGTGATCTTGAGTTTTAAAGTCAAGTGCTCTACCAACTGAGATAACATAGAAGCAAAGCTTGTAAATGATTTTTATATTTACACAGTAAATCATTATGTATTTTAAGAATGGGCAACGACTTTGTTCATATGAAACTCAGAGGCATCTACAGTAATTTTTCAGGAAGATATGTAAGAATATATTTCCCAAATTAAATTTGCTCTCTAATAATTTTTTCAAAATTTATATGTAATTTTCAATAAAAAAAGACAATTGAATCTATAGAATGAAAAAAAAAATGATTAAAAGAAGTTAGAAAAGTCAAGGGAGGTAATTTATAGAATAACAAAGTATTTTTCTCCCTTGGACCTGAATATTGGAAAATTCTTGTTGCTGCTTCATTGCTATTGAATTGACATTTCTCATATTTGATAATTGATAGCCTGTCACCATGTATTGTGGTACTTAAAGAGTTTTCATATAAATGATACAAATGAATACCCAGGACATAGGGTTTCTTTAGAAATTTCTTTCATGCTGGTTTGAATCTGGAGAATACAAGATTTAGTGCTATAGCCCTTTCCTGGTTTTCAAAATAATAGACTTGTCCTTACTCAAATAAGATATGACGACAATTAAAAGTGAATGTAATTTGGAAAGTAATCAATAAACAGGGTAGGAAATATTGCAAAAGAAGAAATTTAATAGTAACATGCAATCTTTTTCTTTTACCGTAATATTTTCCAAGGTTTTAAATGATGGGGATGCAAAAACCAGGTATTGTACAGGAAAGTGATAGCCTTGAGATTGAGGTTATCATGGTTGTAGTAGCTATCTTCAGGCAAAGACATTGACATTTGTTGAAACATGGATTATAATGATCTCCTAGTCTATCAGAAGAGCAATTAAGGGAAGTCAGTTTGAATACTTTCTCATGGGGTGAGTGCAAAACTGTTATAAGTGATTAAATAAATGTATTAACAATACTCAGTCCAAAATCAATGGACCGTAACCAAAATAGGATATGCACATGTCTGACTGAGTTATGGCCCTTTAATTAAAATGTCCGTTTTTTGTTAAGGCCCTTTGGCGGATAGCACTTGTATATGGACAAGCGCTGTTGCGGGGTATTAGCCCGCTTTGCATCAATGTCTAGTTTTCAGTAAGCCATTTTTTTTCAAATATGTCCCTTTTTGTGATAAAACCATGCAGCACCGGACAGCCCTTAGTCAGAAGGGGTGGACACTAATACAAGTCTAAAAGCCCGAAGCCTCAGATTGGCAGTAGCTCCTAAGCTGTAGGTCCTTCAAGACTGTAGATTATTCTGTTGAACCCTTTCCCGTTCAAATACGGGATTTTACGTTCCTGTGATCTTATACTTGAGAAAACATTGTGGAAAAAGGAGAAATTTCTTGTAACAAGCAATTTCTCCTTTTTCCACAATATTTTCTGCCACATATAATGTTTTCTTTTCAAATGGCATCCAGTTGTGATTGTCGACTGCAACCTCTTTCAAGCTGGACTAGTCTAAAATTTCCAAAATTGGAAAAGGATTAATACGTTTCACAAAATCACTTCTTCTTGTCCTCTCCTAACTAAACTCTGGTATATTATAAAATATTGATATTTTATCAGGGAAAACATTGTTGGAAAAAAAGAAATATCTTGTACAGTTTCCACACTGTTTTCATCAAATATATTGCTATACACACTTATAGCTTCATAGTACATTTACAGTTAAACTTGTACTAAGTGACCACTCAAGGGAAGGCCAAAATGTGGTTGTTTAAGAGAATGGTCACTTAGCCCATTCCCACTCAAGAAAAATTTAGACTGGTCCAAACTGAAAGGAGTTGCAGACAACAATTTAAAGTTTATGAAATTTTAGACTTTTTCAACTTTCTGGATAGAAAACATCGTGTAAAATGAAGAAATTGCTTGTGACAAGCAATTTCTTCAATTTCCACAATGTTTTCCAAAGCTTTTTATATTGGAGGCGTCTAAAAGCATCACTGAGTGGAAATGGGTTAAAAACATTTATGTTGGATCGGTTCAACTGCAAACATAAACTATTGCAGGGTTCTCACTTAATCCTTTGCTAATGGAACTCATTAGAATTGTCTCATTCATATGATTCAAATGAGATCCACTAAAACAGAATTTAGTTAAAATAATATTATGGGCAACTTTTTCCAGGTATGAAGGTCCTTTGTTTATGGAATGGAATTTTGATTCTGGTCAATGAAAGTGGTGGCTTAAAAGAGGTGGTGGCCTAAGTGATATTGAATGTACATTTATTTTGGAACCCTATATCACAGAGGAGGTCATGTAAGAAATGGAATGAAGTAGTCCCACAGGCCAGTGGCAAAAAATGATATAGTGTCAAACCCTGATTCCTCCGCCTCCATAGGGCAGTCAGAAGCACGCCAGACTCCAAATCTTCAATCATAGGATGTCATGGGTTCGATCCCCGGCGGCGACAAATATCCTTTCGGACATTTGTCTCTCAAAAATGGGTGGATAATCGTAAGCCTAAGTGGCGTAGCAGCTGGAGGCTAGGAAAGGATGTAGTGGTAGTACTGGTGTCAGAAATACAGGAATCCATTGTTCGGTGCCACAGCCACGCAATATGACTGAAATACTGTTAAAAGAGGTGTTAAACACCATTCACTCAATCAACCAAACCCTGATTCCACTGGAAAGGGTTAATCCATTCCTGTTTTGCTAAATTTTGACCTGTCCGAATTCAAAGATTTTGAAGATGAAAAATAAAAGTGGATTTAATTAGAAAAAAAAATCTAGAAAATATTGTGGAAAAAGATGAAATTGCTTGTTACAAGCAATTTCTTCTTTTTCTACGATGTTTTCTCAATTATAATTCCCATGTATATAAAAACCAGGGATTGTACGAGAAAGGGTTAAAAAAAACATTACATTTCTGGAAAGATCAAGTCTAAAAACTAGGACAAGTTATAATTTGAAATTATCCTTTGGGTTTTTTCCCAGAAAGGATATGTCTTTTGAGACTTTAGTTGGCTTAAATGTGTTTGATATTGATTCCCTCTCGGAGATTTATTTTTCAAGTGCTGGTGACAGCTTAGACGCGCTAAGAAAGTCTAGTGGGACAGTGTTGGGCCCACTCAAAAATCTAATACATTGTACTTTTTTTTGTCTTGGTTTTAAAAGCCGAAGGCATTTTTTATGGGATTAACCCATTCCCACACAGTTACCCTTTTTAAACGCCCCCAAAGAAAAAGAAGTTTTGAAAACAATGTTAAAAATGAAGAAATTGCTTGTTACAAGCAATTTCTTCATTTCTACAATGGTTTCTTCCTAGAAAGTTGAAAAAATCTAAAATTTCATAAACTTTAAATTGTCGTCTGCAATTCCTTTTAATTTGGACCAGTCTAACATTTTGTTGTGTGGGAATTGGTCGAAGCTTGCTTCCTCTTTGGTATATTGTTTGAAATGTTGTTTTTTTTCTCTGATCTTGTTAAAATACATTGTGACCTACCTTACAGAAATTGGAAGTACAAAAAGTCTACTAGTGTAGATTTTCTGCATCAAGAATGGTCATTCTACTTTACCATAATTATGTTTATTATACGGTATAATATATCTAAATTACCTCCCCTGGTATTGATATTTTTCAAGTATTTATTTCATTGAGTTGTTGGATTGCCCCTTTTCCATGATGGGTCACACTTTTTTAATCTCTTACTAAAGAAAACAGTGTTCAAAATCAGCATATGTTATTCCTTTCCTTTTTAGTTAGTACCTGTCATGCCGTGTAAACATTTTCTTTGAACATGTTCTCACAAACCACTTGGCCACTTTGGACCAGCTTTAGCAGGAATCTTCCTGTGATGATCCTTTTCAAAACTTGTTTGTGAAAATCAGATTTGCAAAAAAATAATTTTGAAATAATTCTTTGAAAATCTTTTCCTCTTAAACCACAGGCCAAATTGGACCAAACTTGGCAGGAGTGTCCTTGGGTGACCCTTTCCAAAATTTGTCTGTGAAATTCGAATTCACATAAAAACACTCATAATCAAGCATTTTTACATCCTGGAAAGAGAGGAAGTGTCTGGGTAGAATAGGGCTGGCTATAAAGTGTCTTGCCCATGAACAAACTTTAATGACGGTGAGGCTTGATTCCATGACTTTCAGATATAACCTGATCATCAAGGCAGTCATGTTTACTGTTTACTTCATAGCTGATAAGTATAAGTTTCTAACATAGTTTGAGCCAGTGTGTAACATTTCTAACAACTTCTAAAACCTTTCACGTTTTATAATTTTTGAGTGGTCAAAATTGAAAGAGGTTGCAGATGACAATGAAAATTGGATATAATCTAAAATGAAACCATCCCATGTGGTAGAAAATATTGAGAAAAAAGGAGAAACTGCTTGTTACAAGCATATCTTCTTTTTCCGCAATCTTTTCTCAAGTATAAAATCATAGTGACATAAAATCCTGATTTTGTACAGGAAAGAGTTAAGTAAAGAATTGGATCAGCCAGTATATCCCCACTGTCTGGGTCAAACACTAAAATTGTGATTGTCAAGAGCATTTCTCCTACAATTATGGATGGATTTCAAAATAAGTTGGTACAATTATTTTCCATCATGAGTAGATGTGCCATTTGAAAGAATGTTTTGGAAAGCTTCAAGTTCAAGGTCAAAGCTCAAGGTCAAACATTGAAATTGTGCTTGTCCGGAGCATGACACCTACAAAACCTTATGGGCTCAACAGCAGTTGTCCTGGGACAACAATCTAGTTTTAGAATTATCAAGCATAGGCTCATATTGTAACTTTACCCCTGCAAAATGGATGTTTAAGCTCCTGGCTGTAGAAGTATCTCCACCTTTTTCATAACCAAGATTCATTCAAGTAATTTTCAGAGCTACAGATAAAGAGCTTAACTGGTATTTTAGGTATAAATATTTCACCAATACTGCCATAGACCCTATGTTGTAGGTTAAAATTTGAAATGTCTCAATGAGATGATTCAAATGAATACACACAACATAGGGTTTCTTTGAGAAATAAGGATTTTAGTCCACAGTTTTTAGCTCTACTGGCCGAAGACCACTAGGGCTATAGCGATGGCTTTTTCTCGTCCGGCATCCGGCCGTCTGTCCGTCCGTCTGTCCCTCCGTCTGTCTGCCGTCCTTCCGTTAAACTTTTCCTCGTTTACGCGATAAAGTCCACAGTTTTCATCGGATTCTCTTCAAACTTTCACAGAATGATTGTACCATCATAAGGATTGTTCCTTTCAAAATTGGGTCAGATCCGTCAAGAAACACAAAGGGGCCTAATTAAAACTTAATTAAAAAATCTTCGTTTACACGATGAAGTCCACAGTTTTCATCGGATTCTCTTCAAACTTTCACAGAATGATTGTACCATCATAAGGATCGTTCCTTTTGAAAATGGGTATGATCCGTCAAGAAACACAGGAAAAGGGGCCTTATGAAAATTTAATTTAAAATTCAATTAAAAATCCTCGTTTACGCAATTAAGTCCACAGTTTTCATTGGATTCTCTTCAAACTTTCTCAGAATGATTGAACCATCATAAGGATCGTTCCTTTTGAAAATGGGTACGATCTGTCAAGAAACACAGGAAAAGGGGCCTTATGAAAATTTAATTAAAAAATCCTTGTTTACGCGATAGAGTCCACAGTTTTCATCAGATTCTCTTCAAACTTTCACAGAATGATTGTACCAACATTAGGATCGTTCCTTTCGAAATTTGGTATGATCCGTCAAGAAACACAGGAAAAGGGGCCTTTTGAAAATTTAATAAAAAATTCAATTAAAAATCCTCATTTACGCGATAAAGTCCACAGTTTTCATCAGATTCCCTTCAAACTTTCTCAGAATGATTGTACCAACATAAGGATCGTTCCTTTAGAAAATGGGTCTGATCCGTCAAGAAACACGGGAAAAGGGGCCTTATGAAAATTTAATTAAAAAATCAATAAAAATCCTTGTTTACGCGATAGAGTCCACAGTTTTCATTGGATTCTCTTCAAACTTTGACAGAATGATTGTACCATCATAAGGATCGTTCCTTAAAACTGGGTATGATCTGTCAAGAAACACGGGAAAAGGGGCCTTATGAAAATTCAATTAAAAACTCCATTAAAAATCCTCGTTTACGAGATAGAGTCCACAGTTTTCATTGGATTCTCTTCAAACTTTCTCAGAATGATTGTACAAACATAAGGATCATTCCTTTGGAAAATGGGTCTGATCTGTCATGAAACAGGGGAAAAGGGGCCTTATGAAAATTTAATTAAAATCTTCTTGTTAACACTCTGGAGTCAATAGTTTTCATCGGATTCCCTTCAAACTTTCACAGAATGATTGTACTATCATAAGGATTATTCCTTTTGAAATTTGGTATGATCATTCAAGAAACATAGGAAAAAGGGGCCTTATGAAATGTTTAATAAAAAATTCTCATTAATAATCTAGAGCCAACAATTTACAACGGATTCTCTTCAAACTTTGACAGAATGATTGCACCATCATAAGGATTGTACCTTTTGGAATCAGATATGATTCCTCAAGAAACATGGGAAAAGGGGCCTTATAAAAATTTAATTCAAAGATCTTTGTTAACACTCTAGAGTCCACAGTTTTCATCTGATTGACTTCAAACTTTCACAGAATGATTGTACCATCATAAGACTTGTTCCTTTCAAAATTTGGTATGATCAGTCAAGGACCATGGGAAAAAGGGGCCTGATTAAAACTGGATTGAAAAAGTCCTCGTAAACACAATAGAGTCCATAGTTTTCATCGGATTCTCTCCAAACTTTCTCAGAATGATTATTACATTAAATGGATTGTTCCTTTCGGAAGAAGGTTTGATCCATCAAGTTTCATGGGAAAAGGGGCCTTATGAAAATTTAATAAAAAAAATCTTAGTTAACATGTAATGGCCCTAGATTTCACCTGATTGACTTCAAACTTTCACATAATGATTGTACCATCATAAGGATTGTTCCTTTCAAATTGGGTCTGATCCATTGAGAAACATAGGAAAAGGGGCCTTAGGAAAATTCAATTAAAAAAATCTTAATTAATGCTTGTAAGTCCACAGATGAGATGGGGTTGTCTTTATACTCATAAAGAATAATACTTTTGTAAGAAGAGTTCCCTTTGGAATTTGTTCAGATCCATCAAGTAACATGGGAAAAGGGGCTATATGAAAATTCAATTAATAAAACCCTGTTAACACAATAAAGCCCACAGCTTTGATCAGATTTTGTTGAAACTTTCACAGAATGATTGGAAGGTCATAACTATCATTCTTTTCATAACAGGGTTTGAACTGTCAAGAAGCACAGGAAAAGGGGCCTTATGAAAATTTCATTTATAAATCCTTGTTACCAAGTCCAGAGCTTTCACAGAATGTTTGTACCATCATAAGGATTGTTTCTTTCCAAATTGGGCCTGATCTGTCTAGTATCATAGGAAAAGGGGCTGTATGAAAAAGTATTACCAAATCCTCATAAACACAACAATGCCCTCAGTCTTTATCAGAATCTCTTCAAACTTTAATAGAATGATTGTACCATCATTTGGATTGTTCCTTTGTAAATTAGGTCTGATTGGTTAAGTGACACAAGAAAAGGGACCTTATAAAAATTTTATTACAAAACATCATTATTACAATAAAGTCCTCAGTCTTTATCATTTTCTTCAAACTATCATTAGGATTGTTCCTTTGTACATTGGGTCTGATTTGTTAAGTTTCACAGAAAAAGGGGCCTTATGAAAATTTAGTTACAAAAATTCTTGACACAATTCAGTCCACTGTTTTCATTGATTCTCTTTAACTTTTAAAGAATGATTCTACCTTCATTAGAATTGTTCCTTTTGAAATTTGGTTTGTTCTGTAAAGTATTATGAGAAAAGGGGCCCTATGAATATTTCACTATAAACTCATTAACACAATAAATTCCACAGATTAAACAGATTTATTGTACCATCATTCCAATTGTTGATTTTGACAGTGGATCTGACTATAGCAAGGGTCACATAAAAAGGGGCCTTATGAAAAACTTTTTTAAATATTCTGGTTAACACAATGATGTCCCTTGATTTCACCGGATTCACTTCAAAATTCCATAGAATGATTGTACAAATACTTAGATGGTTCTTTTCAGAACTGGGTACAATCCATCAAGTATCATGTAAAAAGGGGCCATATGTTGGTTTTTTTTTAAATATTCTAGTAAACATAATGAATTTCCAATATTTCATCGGATTCACTTTTAACTTTCATAGAATGATAAAACCAACAGTAAAATATCACGGGAAAAGGGGCCCTATGAGAACTTGAATTTAATATCTTTGTTAACACAATAAAGTCAACAGTTTAATTGGATTCTCTTCAAAGATGCATGGAATAATTGTGGCATTTGAAACACAGGAAAAGGGGCCTTACAGATTATCATTCAAAACATTCTTGTGTATGTGATGAAGATCACAATCATTATCAAGTTGTAAATTTCACAGGACAATTGTCGGGTTGTAAGGAAAGGTCCTTTTGGAATGAAATTGATCCATCAGAAAACACAGGAAAAGGGGCCTTATTGATTTTCATTCAAAACAATCCTGTTTATGTGATTAAGTCCACAATTATTGTCAGATTCTGATGAAATATTCACAGAATGATTGTAGGGTCATAAGGTAACTTTCTTTTGGAAATGGAGTGGATCCGTCATGAAACATGGGAAAAGGGGCCTTGAGGATTGTTGCTTAAAATGATAAAGGGGATAAAACCCCTTTTTTTTCTTTATGCATTCTTCTTTGAGCAATTAACTTCCTTAAATATCAGATTTTTTTAACGGAAAACTTGATAACCAGTAGAGCGTCTCAGGCCCTCATGGGCCTCTTGTTTTTTTTTTTTTTTTAAACTTTTCTTCTCTAGAGGGTCGTGAAAAAAATATTTTTTTGTGTGTGGATGGGAATGGATTTAAGATAAAATATTTAGATGCTCCAGTTTGATGCTATTTGATGTGCTCTCTTTTCAAACCTAGCAGGCATTTTCATTTTTTCTGTACAAACCTGGATTGTATATGCCTTTCACGATAAATGAGAATCTTTAGGGTGTTTAAGGTAATCATAAAATAACCTCAAGGCATCGCTGTGCTCATGCAATATTCATTGCTTATGATTTCTTAACTGTTTTTTATCAATATTAATGACTTATCTTAAAGTGTATGTTATACACAGCTCATAGCTTCAGAAGAAATATGTGGTTCATAATTCAAATTGAAAGAAAGAATTCTTTTGTTTAATACTATCTTGTTTGATTTTTTGTTTATTCATTTGTTTCGAGCCCCCTTGTTGATAGCAAGACATAGTTGTCACTATCTCAAGTCAGGGAATGTGCAATAGTTAGTGTAATAGTGTGCCAGTCCATCTGAATTTGCCCATAGCATGTCTCCAACATTAACTGGTGGATTTCAAAATAACTTTGTTCGATTGTTCTCTATTTGTGAGTAGATGTCCCATTTGAAACAAACTGTCAGAGATCCAAGGTCAAGGTCATGGCTCAATGTCAAACATTCAAATTTAGCTTATCCAGAGCATATTTTGTACATTTATGGATAGATTTTGAAATAACTTTGTACAATGTTCTCTACTATGAGTAGATGTGCCATTTGAAACAAATTTTCAGGTGGTTCCAAGGTCAAAATTACAGCTCTAGTTCAAGTATTTGGCAGGCTCGGCTTTTTGTCCCTGGATGATTTTCTGAGTTATATTAGCAGATTAGCAGAAAGAATTGACCTTTCCATGTCATTATTGGTGTATACCTAGATAAAAGCAACCATGTTCTCTCCTCTTATTTGTTTAGACTTAATTCATTTATATGGGATAAGAACATTTATTAAGAATCCACCAAATCAAAATTTAACCACAAGATTCCCATGTAAAGGTAAACAAGATAGGGCTCAAATCTTAGATTTTGTATCATGCAAAGAAATTCAAGGATCTCATCACACCCATTTCACACAGTTTCAGGGTTTTAATGGACACAGGTGTTGCAAGTTTGAGACCCACTTATAAGTAGCTAAGCCTCTCAAAATTATCTAATTTGTGTTGTTGGTGGTGATAAACATGATTGAGTCATTGGCTGGCAAACCTAAATGCTAAGACTCATGCTTGTAAATGCTATATTTAAGTTTTTAGCTCCACTGGTTGAAGGATAGCTAGCTATCGTCATAGTGTTGTGTCTATTGATTGTCTGGCTGTGCATGTGTCTGTCTGTAAATTTTTACTTTGAAAATCTTCTTCTCAGCAAGAACTGAATTTGTCAACAGATTCCTTCAAAAAAATTTTATCAGATGAAAAGGGCTAATTTCCATTTATGACGAAACCTTCAAAAATCTTCTTCTTTGAAACCAGTGTGTAGGAATATTCCTAAGTTGACCCTTTATCAGATTAAAAAATGTGGGTGTAGCAGTGCCAGGCTTTTCAGACCTAGAGAAATCATGAAATGATTCTTAAAAAATCTTCTACACCAATTGGCCTATTTAGACCAAATAGGCAGGAATGTTCCTTCATGACCCTTTTCAAAACTTGTTTGTGAAATTTTTATTTATAAAAAATGGGTTCATTGCATTGCATGCATGGCTTATCATACTTTTAGAAATCTTGAAAAATACTTAAAATTCTCATCCTAAACTGCTAGACAAATTTGGACCAAATTTTGCAGGAATGTTCCTAGGGTGACCCTTTTCAAAACTTGTGGGTAAGGTAGGTAGGGCTTATCAGATCAAATCATTCTTAGATGAGGGATGTAGGGCCATTTTGGCCCTTTTGTATAAAACGATGCATTATTGTATCTTGAGTAAAATCTGAAACTATCACAGTAAAACATAGAGCTTTAATGATTAGGTTAGCATGTTACAAAGTGCTCTGGGTGAGCTATTGTGATCGGTCATTGTTCGTCATCCGTCCGTCTGTTCCCAATTCAAAAAAATCTCCTTCTCCTAATCTAACCATGTAATTTTAACCTAACTTCACAGAAATGATCCTTAGGTCATATTCTTTCAAAATACTTCAAAGAACTGAAATCTATGAAGAACTTTGGTTACCATGGCAACTGAGTGAAAAAAATCTCCTCCTAAACCATAAGGCCTAGAGTTTTGATATTAGAAATAAATTATCATCTTTTGATCCTCTACCAAAATACTTCAAAGAATTACAATACTTTAAACATAAGCTCTTTTCCATGCAATCTGTGATTTTTCACAAAAAGAATGGAATCTTTAGAAATTTTCTTCTCCCAAACCATTAGGCCTAGGGCGTTGAGATTTGGTACTAATAATCATCTTTTGGCCCTCTACCAAAATGAATAAAAGAATTACTGAACTTTCAAAATTAGCCCTTTTCTGTGCGATCCCTGATTTTACATAGGAGAAAGAAGGAAATCTTTAGAAGTTTTCTTCTCCCAAACCATAAGGCCTAGAGCTTTGGTATTTGGTATAAATTATCATCTATTGACTTTCTACCAAAATACTTCAAAGAATTACAGTACTCTGAAAATCAGCCCTTTTCTATGCAATACATGATTTTCATGGGAATAAAGAAGGAAATATTTTAAAATCTTCCTCTCCCAAACCATGAGGCTTAGAGCTTTAATATTAATATTTAGTATGTATCAATACCTACTGACCCTCTAACAAAACACTTACAAGAATTACTGAACTCTTGAAATTAGTGCTATTATGTGGGATCTTCAATATACTTTTGATTTTTTGTATATATTGTAAAGCCTTGAGCTCTCATACTCAGGGGAGCAATATAGCATCATCATGGTCCTCTTGTTTAAAAAGAAAGTATGGGAAATTTGTAAGTGACTATTCACTGTAATTGCTTGTACAACCTTTTTGTCCTGGTTTCATGAATAATGCCAGGAAAGGCATTATCATATAAAGTGAA
Source organism: Fragum fragum (assembly GCA_946902895.1). NCBI lineage: Eukaryota > Metazoa > Mollusca > Bivalvia > Cardiida > Cardiidae > Fragum > Fragum fragum. Next base: position 46,750,457 of record OX336369.1, read on the forward strand.
ACTGGATATGTTGTTTTTCTTCTTTCAAATTAAATGAGTTCAAATGACCATATTAGGGCATATTTGTCTGATATTTAGATAATTACAATTTAGAATGACTTTTTGCATGCAATATGTTACTCTATTTTACATATTCACACTGATAGAATTGTACTTGTCTGCAAGTTATCAAGATTTTCCTATTCTGAGATGACAGAAAAAAAATCAACCCTGTCTCTGTATATGGCTGCTAGTGTCTCGACATATTTCATCAGTATGTGACAAAAGGAATATTAGCAGACGATATGCTGTCTACACTTTGGCCACATAGAATCCTGTCTTTTTAAAAAGCAACAAATGTCCAAATTTAACCCTTGTCATGCTGAATAAAATCTTTTGCCAATTTCATTAATTTCAAAGGGCCGAAAGCACTGATAGAACTTGTTCAATTATCAATTCATTTTTTGGAAATTAATTCATGAACAACTCTGGTTTTGTAAAGAAATGCAGGAGGTTTAGACTAAGATCAAACTGCACTTATGTGCAGGCTGATCTTGTCTACACCTCCTGCAAAACCAGAATATTCCGGGTTCAGCATGACAAGGGTTAAGGTTGCTGTGGAAAACACAACACAACAATTAGTACTTTAGCCTGACTGTTTTTAGACAAACCATTAGTATTTCTTTAGCTGTAGTTGTTGTTATACAATTATACTTTTACTCTTTCCTGTACAAACCAGGCATTTAATGTCACTGTCATTTTAAACTTGAGAAAAAATTGTGGAAAAAAAGAATTAGCTTGTAATAAGCAAGTTCTTGTTTTTGAACAATATTTTCTATTGCATAGGATGGTTTTATTTCAAATCGCATCTAGTTTTCACTGTCATCTGCAACCTCTTTCAATTCGGACCAGTCTAATATTTAAAAAAACAGAAAAGAGATACATGAACTTTTAATATTTGTTACGTTTCTTCTATTCCTGTTGGTGAATCATTTGAACCTTGGAAAAAATGATTAATATCAAATTAATAATTCAACTTCTAACATTAAGGGGTATAACTCATATGCAGTTATGAATGAACTATGACCTATTTCTTTTTTTTTTTTTACATAAAATATCCAGCATCCAACAGATTTCAAAATATTCTAAAGCATTAAAAAGTTTGAAGAAAATACTTACGTTCTCAAATTTTATTTAAGAAAAAAATGCACTAAAAAGAAAAAAAAAACTAAACAGAGAATGGCTTTAATTAACATATAATCGGAAACTTCAGAAAAAATCTGTCTCAAATAGGGTTCTTTATCAGGTAGTCTAAGTTGAAGTCATTTTTAATCTGATGACGTCATATATGCGAGAAAATGTTATCAGAATGGTAAAGGAGAATGGAAATACATGTACAAGTTTATACAGATTGTTTATTATTTCATTGATTTTATTAAAAAAATGTGGGTATAAGATAAATTGAATAATATTTTACAATACAACATTATGAATTTGTTTATGGCTGTAGAGGAAAACTTGATATTCAATTAAATAACTAAATATTCCTCCCCAGCTCAAAGCAAATACAGGATGTTGTATCACTATTGTAACATAATATTCTTTATTCATGCTAACCATAAAAATTACATCCATTCAAAGTTGAGTCTCCACTACCTCTGCACCAAATTCGGTAAAACTTCATGACCTGGGATATTTTACAAGATTTCCCTTTCCCTGATTTCTCAATTAAATCCATTTCCAGACAGCAAAATTTTAGACTGATCCAATTTGAAAGGAGTTGCAGACACCAATTTAAAGTTTATGAATTTTCCTTGACAGAAATTATTATTTAAAATGAAGAAATTGCTTGTTACAAGCAATTTCTTCATTTTACAAAATGTTTTCCCAATTGATTTTCTTGAGGGGTGTCTAAAAGCATCACCGTATGGGAATGCATTCTGACTGTGTCATGCAAAAAGGAGACTTAATGTAAAAGAAGAGTTATTTTGTTCATATTTTTAAAATTTACTAGTATTTAATGAAACTTTACTTTTGAATTAATAGCCAAAAGCCACAGACCATGCACTATTTGTAATGTATTACCAGGTCTTGTTTATATGTTTCCTGACTGCAATTGAGGCTGTTCAGATTGATTGTAGGAATAGTCAACGTAAATAACCACATTTTGATATAACAATTCAATTTCCTCAGTCCCTTGAGTATTGTTATTTTATTTATTGCAAGCGATTCCATAAAAAGCAGAATTTTACTGTTGTATTTTTCTTACCTTATACATACCTCTGAATAGTTTGTGTATGAATTATAACTTGATCAAGATTGATATATTTTGTCTGGCCATCTGATGTCCAGGAGCTTTCATAGATTCCAATTGTTTATATAGAGTCTATGATGAAGTTCATTCACTTGACACCTTTTTGAGCTTTTGTTACTTCATCAACAAAACAGTCATCCAGAGAAGGAAAAGGTAGAAGATGTAATTCTTGAATTGTCTGATTATTATGTTCCAAGTTGCCAAACCAACAAAAATGTTTCACATAAATGTCAACCAGTGTTGGAGTTCAAAGGTCTTAATGTATGATTTGATTGGTCTATCGATTTTTTTATTGGCAGCTGCGATCCTTCAACTCAATTTAACTAAAATGGCATTTGTAAATATTTCAGAATTTTTGTAGCCACTGTCATAGAGCAGTTGGTAGCGCGTTGGACTGTCAATCTAGAGGTCCTCGGTTCGATCTCCCACGGTGGCACTCATCCGTTCCGACTATTTGTCTCTCACCAATGGGTTAATAATCATAGACCTATGTGGGATAGCAGCTGGAGGCTAGGAAAGGATGTAATGGTAGTACTGGTGTGAGAAATACCAGGATTCCATTGTTAGGTGCTCCAGCCGCTGCGATATAACTGAAAGATTGTTGAAAGCAGCATAAAACCCCATTCAAACAAACAAAACAAACAAACTGAATTTTTGTAGTAGAGTAGTTTTTAGCTTCAAAAAGCAAACAACTTGAATGTATTTGGTTACGTAAAAATGAAGCATGCTATTGATCCAGTCTGCCTTCTAGACTGAAAGATTAGTCGAAAAATCTCTGATTATCACAGAAATCTGTTTAAAAGAGATTTTTTCCTGGGTAAAGTTAATTCTTCCATTTGTGCAAGATCAATCAATGTCAATTGAATTTGATTTGAAACTTTCCCCTGAATTCAACAACCTGCTAACATGTTTTGAATGTTCTTTGAAGTTTTAAGGGAGACATGGTACACCCTTTGTATTTCTGTTGAACTAGGTTTTGAAATTTAGAATAAACTTAGTCTGTGTGTAATGTTTTCAACAATAACACATGTGGACCGTGTAAAGACTCAGATCAGCATGAGCATCTGTAGTCTGATCAGTGTCTTCACTTGTTCTCTAGATAGCAACTGATCTTTATACAATTAGCAAAAGAGTTCTTAACACTTATCATGCTGAACCCAGAATATTCCTGCTTTGGAAGGAGGCAAAGACCAAGATTTTTGCATATGCACAGTCTGATCATAGTTTTCACCACCCTTTTGTCCCTTTTAAACCAGAATTAATCACGAGATTAATTCTCAAACTAAAATATGGACTGTAAAAACCAGATCTGCAGTCTAATCAGCCCTTTGATTTTCATGGAAGATTTCATTCATCAAAACACTGTGTGATGATTCAGGATGATCAGAGTCTTTACCTTGTGGTCTATAGATAGGAACTGGCTGTTTACACTCTGCAAAAATATGCTAAACCCTTGTCATGCTGAATAATTCCTTTTTAAGAAATACATTAAAAAATCAAAGGGTTGATGGAACTGTAGGTCTGGTTGTCAGAGTCAATATCTAGTTGTTATTCAATCTTATGAACAATTCTGGCTTAAATTGGACAAATAGATGGTGTAGACAAAAGTAAGCCTGCACATATGTGCTGGCAGGCTTATCTTTGTCTATACCTCCTGCCAAAGCAGGATTATTTTTGGTTCAGCATGACAAGGGTTAAATCAATGTGGGTATTCAGGCTGATCATAGTCTATAGTTTGAGCTCTAGAAATAGCTACAATTAAATTTTAGACTGGTTCAATTAGAAAAAAAGTTGTAGATGATGTTTCAACGACTATGAAATTTTGCATTTTTATGCCCCCGTATCAAAAGATTGGGGCATATTGTTTTACCGTTGTCCCTCTGTCCATCTGTCTTTCTGTCATTCAGTCTTTCCATATATTTGTCTATCTGTCTGTCTGCAAAACTTAACCAAAAAATGTAACATTGCCAATTACTACCAGCCTATTCAAGATACAATGCTCATATTTGGCATGATGATATATCTCCATAATACGCATCTCCTCATGTCGAGGTAAAGGTCATGTGATTAGGTCTAGGTCATATACCAAGGTCAAACGTTTCGTCCTGTTGCGGGGGCATTGTGTTTCACAAACACATCTTGGTTTGTGTGTATTTTTATCTTTTTTTGTAGAAGAAATGTTGAAAGTGAAGAAATTGTTTGTCACAAGAAATTTCTGCGTTTCCAATATTTTCTTAAAGTTATTTTCTTGAGGGGTGTAAAAAGTGGATGAGTGTGCAAATGGGTTCATGCAATGAGTAGATATCCAGGCTGCTCAATGTTTTATTCCTTTGTCTGTTTATGAAATTGTTGGAAATGTGGCAAGTCACAAGATGGAGGCCATGTATGTAAGCTGCAAATATTATAATGATGTTATCCATCTGGTGAAAAGAGACTTCCCAGGCTTTATATTGTTAATGATATATTATTTGAAAATGAGACTGGTTACAGCAGAGGTCAATTAGTAGTCAAATTCCCTAAAAAATGTTTAGAAAAGTAGAATAATATTCATTCTAGATTTAGAAAGATGTCAAAAAGCAAGGGTTTTTGAGGTCTCTTCTCCTTAGACAGGTTGAAAATTTGAAAAAAGAGATCCTGAATGATGGAGGGAAAAAAAAGGTATCTTTTCTCATATTTTAGGGTAAACTGTCTGTTTGAATAACAAAAATGAAAAAAAAAATCAATAAATAAGAATATGTCAATATCTTATAAAATAGACAAAATTATAACTGTTTGTGTACATTAGGCCACAGCAGAGGTCGATTAGTAGTCAAATTCCATAAAAAATGCTTAGAAAAGTAGAATAATATTCATTCTAGATTTAGAAAGTTGTCAAAAAGCAAGGGTTTTTGAGGTCTCTTCTCATTAGACAGGTTGAAAATTTGAAAAAAGAGATCCTGAATGATCGAGGGAAAAAAGCCATTACAAGATAACTAAATTTTAAGATTAGTCCAAATTTAAAGAAGTTGCAGATGACAATTAATAGTTTATGGATTTTTTAGATCTGTAAAAAGGGGTTGAAAACATCATGAATAATTACTGAAAAAATACTTAAAACAAGCAAATTATTCATTTTTCACAATATTTGTTTCTAATCCTTGTTTTTGAAGGAACAAAGCAATAATTAGACTACAGTGACATCATTTCAAAAATTGAAATTTCCAACATCAGAAAATACAGTAATGTAATTTTGACAGGTTTTCCTGGATAAGCAATAAAATAATTATTGTTTTATCGGAGCCCTCTAAAAAGGCTGATTTCATACAAGAAGAATAACTTAGCCTGTCATTGTGAATCCGGAATATTCTTGCTTTGGCAGGAGGTCTTCCAGTCTATTCAGCCCTTTGATTTTTATGCAGTTTTGTAGAGGATTTTATTCAGCATAGCAAGGGTTAAGAAGCTTTTACATTTCAATATACCCTGAGGAATTGATTTTTAGCTCCACTGCCAGAAAGCCAGCAAGCTATTGTCATGGCTTTGTGTCTGTCATGTGTCTGTCTCATGTGCCGCCCATCCGTCCCTAAACCTTTACTCTAAAAATTTTCTCCTCAGAAAGTACTTAACAGAACTCAAACAAATTTCACAGAAAAGATCCTTGGGTGACCCTTTATCTGATTCCTAAAGTTAAAGAATTTTGATCTGATGAAATACATGGCTTTAAATGGGGGTTTGGGGTGTGGGAGCTAATTTCCATAAGTGGTGAAGTCTTTAAAAATCTTCTCAGAAACCAGTTGATGGATTTCAACCTAATTTTAAAGGAATAAACATTAGGTGACCCCTTCAAAGAAATTTGATAGAATGATAAATATGGCTTAAATGAGCAGGGCTAATTTCCATATTTGGTGAAACCTGTAAAAATCTTTTTCTAAGAAACTGGAGGATTTATTTCATACAAATTTCACAGAAATGATCCTTATGTGACACTTTTTCAGACTCCTTCAAAGAGTTTTGATTGGATGATAAACATGCCTTTAATGGGCGGGGCTAAGTTCCATATTTGGTGAAAGTTTTGAAAATCTTCTCAGAAACAAGCAAATAATGGATTTCAACCAAATTTCACTGGAATGATCCTTAGATGACCCTATATCAGATTTCGTCAAAGAATTTTGATTGGATAAAAAGCATGGCTTAAATGTGCTGGGCTGGGCTGATTTTCATGTATGGTGAAAGCTTTAAAAATCTTTTTTCAGAAACCAGTAGATGGATTTCAACCAAATTTCACTGTAATGATCCTCAGATGACCCTTTATCAGATTTGGTCGAAGAATTTTGATCGGATGAAAATCATGGCTTTAATAGGCTGGGCTGATTTTCATGTATGGTGAAAGCTTTAAAAATCTTTTCTCAGAAACCAGTAGATGGATTTCAACCAAATTTCACTGGAATGATCTTCTTTTTCTGATTCCATCAAATGATATTGATTGGTTCGAAACATAGCCTGAAAACACCATTTGCTTAATCAGTACAATCTGGCCTGAGGAGTGATATATGTGCTCAAGCTCCTCTAGTTTATGTAATAAACTTAAGTTTCATTATTTACTCATCACACCAATGTTGTGGGTACACCTTTGAATCCTCTCACCAAGACCCATTGCAGAAATGTCCTCTTGACTCCAGCAAGATAGTTTATTTGAGATTTCATATGATATTGGTATGCAAAATATGAGATCAGGAACATGAATCAAAGTGCTGTCAGCACTGTAATCACTCACCACTGAACAATTGAGAAATTTTGATGTTGCTGTGAATGTTGAATTTTTATGTTGTGAATTTTTATGGAAAAAAAAATAATATCAGAACATTGTACGCCCCGAGTCAATATAAGGTATAAAGCCAAAAATAATGCAATCAGCTGGTAATACCTACATACCAAATACATGTACGTTCGTTTTATCTTGAGTTTATATCGCATATATCTATGAGCTAAGTTTCAATAAACAACTGTTAAACAATAGAGAGAGAATATTAAGAGAAGGAACTTTCAAAGGCTTTAACTTTCTTATCTGTAAATTATTAGACATAATGAGGGACTTCTACAGTCTAAAAAAAAAACAACAAACTACTAATAAATTGTTGATTGATAAATACAAAGCTTATTAAACCATGATTATTTACTGGGCTAAAATTGTTCTCGAGGCAGCTTGAAAACCATAGTTATAAGTTTATTGGTAGTTCTGGGATGAAATGTAAATTTTACCCAGTAGTTTACTGATTAAATAATACATTGTATCTATAGATAAAAGAATGAGTGAGGGAGTGTAGGAGGGAGAGGAAAGAGAAATGAAAAGAGAGAAAAAGAGAGCGGGGAAGAGAATTAAAGCAATGTTTTAAAGCATTATGACATGCTCTAAAAAAGATATTCCAGACTCAACATTCAAAGAAATTCAAATGCTCTTTAAACAGCGGCAATTCAAACTGCTTATCACCCAAAATGTTCAGTACTTGAGTTAAAGGAAGCATTGGGAAATAGGATCACAGGCGATTTTAAAAATACCTTCATTATTCTCTCCAGGGAGCCATTAAAAACTGGCAAATACTTGGTGTCCTAAACATCTATAAGCTGTAGTTAAGACATTTTAACCCATTCCCACACAATGATGCTTTTTAATGCCCATTAAGAAAAGCAATTTTGAAAACATTGTATAAACTGATGAAATTGCTTGCAATGTTTTTATTTTTTCATTTTACACTATTTGATTTGAGTTTGGCAGAAATGTTCCTTAGGTGGTCCCTGTTAAAAGCAGCTGAAAGAATTGAAATGTGTTAAAAACGTGTGTTGCCATAGCAACAAAGTGAAAAATTAAAAAAAAAAAACTTAAAAAATCTTCACCTCCTGACCCAAAAGGCATAGAACCTTGATATTTTGCATGAATCATTAGTATATTGATCTCTTTCAAAATAGCTAAAATGATTACCTTTAGGTCTCCAGGGGCAGAGCCCGGGGGGGGGGGGTATTTAGAAATAAAGAATGTTTTTTAAACAACATCTCCTCCAAAACCAATGGGCTTATTTAAACCAAATTTGGAAGAAGTGTTCCTTAGATGGTCCCCTTTAAAAATAGCTAAAAGAATTGAAATCTTTTGGAAGCATGTATTGCCAAAGCAACATAAGTAAAATTTAAAAATAATCTTTAAAAATCTTCTCCTGACCCAAAAGGCGTAGAGCCTTGATATTTTGCATGAAACATCAGTGTATTAACCTCTTTCAAAGTAGCAAAAATCATTGCCCCCAGGCTAGGGTTGGGTTTATAAAGAAATAAAAAATGAATTTTAAACGACATCACCTCCAAAACCATTGGGCCATTTTGAACCAAATTTGGTAGAAATGTTCCTTAGGTGGTCCTCTTTTAAACCAGCAAGAAAAATAGAAGAATTGAAATCTGTTTAAAACTCTTGTTGCCATGGCAACAAAAGTGAAAGCTCAAAATAATCTTAGAAATAGTCTCTTCCTGACCCAGAAGGTGTAGATCCTTAACATTTTGCATGAAGCGTCAGTTCATTGACTTCCTCCTTTTTTCTAAAATTACAACCCATGGAACCAGAGGAAAAAGAATGTTCTCCTCCTTTCAAAGTAGTCCTAAAGCCTTGGAATTTGCCATTAAGACTTTAGGATCCTCAAGTACATAGCCTATATAATTATGTATAAAGTATGGCTCACTTGTATCATAATCCTATCTTTAACCTAAAATTAGATTGTTTCAAGAAAAAGACTCTTTATCTCAAGTGAGCGCCCTGAGGCCAATGGCTCTCTTGTAGTAGCTAGGCAGAGGCCATAACATAGTTTTCTAGAACTAATGCCTTAAAATTCCTAAAACTTGCAGTTGAATAGAAAAGTATAAGGGTAAATCAATTTCTGTAGAATTTCATTAAATCTTTAGAACTTATTCTGCCCTGAATTTCAATTACATTAGAAAGAAATAGAACCTGTCACCAATCTATTAGATGTTGGATCTTAGCTCTGTAATGCTGCAAAATTGGAAAGTTTTTTGCATCAAGCAGAAAGTTTTTGAATCCATTCCCACATGATGAAATTTAATAACTATCTGAATGCATAAAAGTTGCTGATGGCAATTTTCAGTTGATGAAACTTTGAAATCTTTTTCAAAATGTTAGTTTTGAGGAAATTATAAACCCTGAATAAAATAATAACTTGTACCAAATTTTTATAGTGGTTATGCCCCTATAAGACTACGACACCGATTCCCACGAATTTTCACGAATCGATAAAATTTAGGATTCGTGGAGTTTCGGGAATTTTCTTGCCTCTACGTAATGACTTACGAATCTGTAACGACATAGATACGATAGCGTTACGAATATTCGGTAGAATCGGCTGGAATCGCACGGATACTTGCAAGATTTCATTACGATTTCATTACGATTACACGAATGTATTGGGGGAATACGGCACGAAAGTTTGGGAATCAATTACGAATCCGTTAAGAATATGCCGACAGCATATACGAATAAAAGAAAATTCGTGATTGTTCTTGACAATTCTTGATATTTTCTGTCAAGATAGTTATAAAAAGCCATGTACCCCTGCTTGTCAGTCACTTTCAACATGAATGTTCATCGAAGTAGAGTCGTACTTTTGGCTTTGCAAATGGAGTATCACCATCAGCTGCTGATAGCTAGAAGGCGACTTCTCCAAAGAATGAGGAGAAGAGACCGTGGTTGGTGGATTCGTCCATGGTTGACACCAACTAGAAGAGTAGAATTTGGACACTACAGCAAACTAATGCAGGAGCTGAAGGTGGAAGATAAAAATGCTTTTGTGAACTATGTGCGAATGCCACCCCACCTTTTTGACGAGTTATTGAACAGGATTAGCCCTGTCATTCAGAGAAGGGACACCCGCTTGAGACCAGCTTTGGACGCCGGCTTGAAATTGGCCCTCACTCTCAGACACCTGGCTACAGGAGACCGCTATCACACACTACAGTACGACTTTCGATGTGGCTACAGTTCAGTGGTATCGACTGTGCAAGAAGTGTGTCAGGCCATCGTTCAGGAGCTGAAGGATGAGGTCATGCCCCTGCCAAGGACTAAAGAGGACTGGAAGGCCATTGCTCAAAAGTTCCAAGACCGGTGGAATGTTCCTCATGCACCAGGAGCATTGGATGGCAAACATATAGCCATAAGGAAACCTCCAAACTCAGGCAGCGTCTTTTACAATTACAAAGGTTTCTTCTCTGTGGTGTTGTTGGCTCTGGTAGACGCAGAGTATAAGTTCATCTGGATTGACACTGGCACCAATCCGACGCACAACTATTTGGCGCATCAGACCTGAAAGCGTCCATTGATGACAATTCCATAAACTTCCAGGACAGTGAGCCTCTTCCAAATGACGACAGAGATACACCTTACTTCATCCTGGGAGATGATGCCTTTCCACTTAGGACTTTCCCTATGAAACCCTATTCGAAGAGGAATCTGGACAATGACACACTTGTAGCCAACTACAGATTTTCCAGGGGCAGACGTGTCGTTGAAAATGGTTTTGGAATACTGGCAAACCGATGGCGATGTTTCTTGGGCACCCTGGAACAAGGACCTGATGTTGCGCGATTACTGGTAGAGACAGGAGTTATCCTCCATAACTTACTCAGGATCAGATTTCCAGCTATTGGGAATACAGATGCGGACAGGGAGGATGAAGATCACAACATTGTCCCCGGAGCCTGGAGGGCAAACATATATGTGGAGGAGATACCCCAGCCACAGGCACCAAACAGAGACAATCGCGAGGGCAAAGTAATGAGAGACTATCTTAAGGCCTACTTCAACAGTGACGCAGGTTCAGTCCCCTGGCAAGAGAGACTAGCAGGAGTAAACGCATAGTTGAATGTGGACTGGTTTATTTGTACCATACAACTGAAAGACATGGAACACCAAATTAAATGATTTGAGAAAAATTATTTGTTTGAGAAAATGCAAGTGTTTGCCTTTTACAAAATCATAGCGGTATGCAGGATTTTAATGTCGGAGGCATGGTATACGATGGATACCCTTGCAAATATGATATCAAGTCACAGTTTGTTACCATAGCAACTAAAATGCTTAGTTTTCTGTTCACTGATAACTCTCATTGAGAGTTATCAGTGAACAGAAAACTGAGCATTTTGGTTGCTATGGTAGCAGAGCCATGGCATAATATCCTATTTGCAAGGGTATCCATTGTATACCATTCCCGAATTAGTTACGAATACCTACAAATGCATCCGAATTGAATAAGATTCAGTTACGATGTCTAGGAATGCACTACGACTTTGTTACGAATTAACTGCGAATTTTTGTTATCGGGAGTTCGTTACCAAAATTTTGAACAGTTCAAAATTTTTGCCACGAATTCCCGACTGACCCACGAACTGCAAGAACTTGCTACGAACCATAAGAATCAGTTAAGAACTTCACGAATCGATTACGTTTCAGCTACGAATCCAAAAAATTGTCAATTTGTGGCGATTCGTGGGATTCGGTGTCTTAGTGTGATAGGGGCATTAGGTGGAATTGGTTTTAATTCCTGTCAATCAGTTCTCAAAATGGGTTTTATTCAGCATAATAAGGATTAACTCATTCCCATAAAGCCACACTTTTTGATGCCCCACAAGAAGAGGGTTTTATTAAACGTTGTGGAAAATGAAATAATTGCTTGTTACAAGTAATTTATTTATTATCCTAACTATTTCCTATCTTAACTCTTGTCATGCTGAACCCGGAATATTCCGGTTTTGGCAGGACAAGTAAACAAAGATCAGCCTGCACATAAGTGTAGTCTGATCTTGGTCTACATCTCCTGCTTGTACTTTTCCTGGGAGAGTTGATTTCTAGATTGATTTCAAAAAGAAATATTGATTTTTTGAACAACAAGTTCTATCGTTGCTTTCAGTCCTTTGATTTTACAGCAATTCAGTAAGGTAATTTATACAGCATGACAAGGGTTAATTGGCATAAATTGTTTACTGTAAATCTGGTAATTTACTGTAAATCTGGTAATTTTGCATTGTCTTATTTTGCGTGAACAGGACCCAAAGATCTATTGGTGAGTTCATTAATTTACAGGGGGCTGTATAGTACATCGGTGTTTCCTTAAAGCCATATTTTCCCCAAAACACAGTACAAAATCATTAAGAAAAACATACTCCATAAATATGATGATTGAAATTATAAGATCAAAATAATTCTACACGGTATGTCTACAATTCAAAATAGAAGTGTTGATATTTTAAATTGTGACCCACCACAATTTAAGGTTTGTTTACAGCAACTTATGGCGCCAGTGATGACGCTTTCACTTACCCTAGTTATTCAAACCGTCCGTAAGGTTAGCCATCAGCACCTGTACATATAACAGCCAATGCCGAAGACAAGCGAAGATTTCTGTTGAAGGATCGGGTGCATTCGTCTCGATTTCAAAATGTAAACTAACACTACAGTAATAACACAAAATATTCTTACTAGAGAACATCACTCATACCGTGCTTTTGCATATCAGTATTAAGAAGGACCTTGTTTTCTTTAGTGACGAAATAAGTGATAGATATTTTCAACTATCTTTTTCTTCCTCGGAGGGCAAATATTGATCACCTAGAAATTGTAACCTGCAAATTCTTTGAATCTGGACTGCAGTCTAAAATTTTGTTGTGTGGGAATGGATAAAATGTCTTGCATGATGACATGTGCATGTGACCAGCAACTCAGTTCCAAACTGAGCCTTCTCTCAGATTACAAGGGTGCCTCCCTAACCACCAGGCTATTCAGGGCCCGGATTCTTTTTTGTAAAAGACAGCTTAAATTTGATAAAGGGTTTTCATTTCAAAAAAAATAATTCAATATAAGAGGTTAAAGATTGAATGCCTTTTGTGCAACTTTTTGCAATAACTTGACAGATATCATGTCTTGATTTAGATTGAAGGTTAATTCAATTTGTTGAATTTAAGAGAATTTTCTTCTGAATTTCTGTATTTTCTCAAAGAATTGAGAATTGCCTTTTTGATAATATATTACTTTTCAAAGATCAAAGAAGATAGTGATTGTTGATGTTCTATTCTTTGCAATTTATTGATGTCTGTTTTGAAAACAGTACTAATGTTTGTAGTATATGAGCCTTGTGACACGAGACATACTTTTCAAACAATTTCTCCAGAACGCCAAGTATAAATTCAGATCAGCATGTAGGTCTGTACAGTCTGATCACTGTCTTCTTCTGTTGTCGCCGTTATAGCACATTGGGTAGTGCGTCAGACTCCTAATCTTCAATAATGGGATGCCATGGGTTCGATCCCCAGCAGCAGCACATATTCTTTCCTACATTTGTCTCTCACCAATGGGTGAATAATAGTAAACCTAAGTGGGATAGCAGCTGGAGGCTAGGAAAGGATGTAATCGTAGTACTTGTCTGAGAAATACCTGGAATTCATTGTTAGGTGATCCAGCCACCGTGATATAAATGAAATACTGTAAAAGTGGCGTTAAACCCATTCAATCAATCAATCAATCAATCACAGTTTTCTGTATGTGCTCTGTAGTTATCTAATGACAGCTTCTTGAGATGATTAGCAAATATTCTAACCCATTACCACTCAATGATGCTTTTAGACGCAACTAAGAAAAAAGCTTTGAAAAACATTTCGGAAAATGAAGAAATTGTTTGTTACAAGCAATTTCTTCATTATTCACTTGTTTTTTGAAAATGAAGAAATTGCTTGTTACAAGCAATTTCTTCATTATTCACAATGTTTTCTACCCCAAAGGTAAAAAAAGTTCCATTATTTCATTAGCTTGAAATTGATGTCTGCAATTCTTTTCACTTTGGACAAGTCTTAAATTTTGCCATCTGGTAATGGGTTAATGGACTGTATTGCTGACCAGGCTGCTCTATATATGCCCTTCACACACATGTCCATGCTCATATAGCATGTAAACAGAGATCAAGATAGATAGAGAGAGTAAAAGTAAAAATACATTAAAATTCAATTACTTCAGCTAAACAAAGTCTGTGTTTAAAATTGCATTCAAATAAAAGTGCTCAAAGCACTGGAAGGGCCTTATTGTCGGTGAATATTTCTTTTGATTATCAATTCTGTAAACAACTCAGGCTTTAAAAGTCAAACAGGTGGTGTAGACTAAGATCAGACTGCATACATGCACAGGCTGATCTTAGTGTATACCAACTGCCAAATCTGAAATTTTCTGGGGATCAAAATGACAGGAGGTAAGCTAATACCAGAAATCAGTAATAGTTTTAAGATTTGAAGAAATTAAAAGAAGCTGCACAATGCAAATTCAAATAAATTAAATGTTGTAGATGGTATTGTAAGTAAAGGAGGAATTCATTTTTGAAAATAATTTTTCATTTTTCCCTCAATATTTACCTTAACCCTTGTCATCCTGAAAAAATCCTTATCAGAATTGTATGAAATCAAAGAGCTGAAAGCATTGGTACTGCACTCATGTGCAGTCTGATCTTTCTCTATACCTCCTGCTAAAAATGGAATATCCCGGGTTCAGCATGACAAGGGTTATTATTGGTCAGGGGTGCCAGATAAGGGTAGAGCAATTGTGAGTCACACCTACTGACCTCTAACATGGCAGTTTGACTGAGGTATTTTTTTACAACATGATTTTTTATATGCTGCCGGAGGCGGTCATATATTGGTGTCATCTTCTCTGTCTGTCCGTCCATCCGTCCGTCCATTCGTACGTACGTCCACTTTTCTTGCAAGCACAACTCCTCCTAAGTTTCTGGTTGGATCTTTTGAAACTTGGTCAATGTTATCACCTTAATTGGTAGATGTGCATGAAGTAAGAATTTTACGGTTCATTGATTTTTACCTCAATTTTGCCCCCTTAAAACTTAGAATCTGGGGCTTATTGAAAAAAAGCCTTGTGAATGCAACTCCTCCTAAAGTTTCTGGCTGGATCTAAATGAAACTTGGTGGATGTTATAACCTAAATTTGTAGATGTGCATGAAGTAAGGATTTTATGGTTCATTGATTTTTGCCTCAATTTTGCCCCCTTAAAACTTAGAATCTGGGGCTTATTGAAAAAAAAAAGCCTTGTGAATGCAACTCCTCCTAAGTTTCTGGCTGGATCTAAATGAAACTTGGTGGATGTTATAACCTAAATTGGTAGATGTGCATGAAGTAAGGATTTTATGGTTCATTAATCTGGGGCTTATTGAAAAAAAAGCCTTGTGAATGCAACTCCTTCTAGCTTTTTATCTTGATTTAAATGAAACGTGGTCAATGTCATCACCATAATTTGTAGATGTACATGGATAGGATTTTATGGTTCATTAATTTCCCTGAATTATGCCCCTTAAAACTTAGTATCTGGGGCTTATTTAAATTGCAGTCTTGTGAACACAACTCCTCCTAACTTTTTGTCTTGATTTAAATGAAACTTGCAAATGTTTTGAATTTGGTTCTATCAAACTAAGAAGTGTCTACAATTGTTTTCGTGAAACAGCAGCAAAGTGGCGGCGTATATTGTGACTATGGCACTCTTGTTAACCCTTGTCATGCTGAATTAATACTCTAAATATAATTGCTTTAAAATCAAAGGACTGACAGCACTGGAAGGCCTTAATGAGGGTCAATATTCTTTTGAAAAATTATTATTTAAAAAGCTCTGGCTTAATTCATTTCCTTACAGTGACGCTTTTGGACGCCCCTCGAGAAAAACAATTTGGAAAACACTGTCTTAAATGAAGAGAAATTACTTGTGACAAGCAATTTCTTCATTTTACACAAAGTTTTCTGTCCAGAATGTTGGAAAATTCTAAAATTTCATTAACTTTAAATTGTTGTCTAAAGCTCCTTCCAATTTGGACCAGTCTAAATTTTTGCCATCTGGTAATGGGTTTAAGGGGACAAACAGGAGGTGTAGACAGGTGTAATATCTATATATCTCCAGCCAAAACAGGAATATCTCACGTTCAGCATGACAAGGGTCAAAATACGTAGTCAGAGACATTAATCCATTCCCACACAACAAAATCTTAGATTGGTCCAAAGTGAAAGAAGCTGCGGACAATAATTTCAAGTGGATGGCATTTTAAATTTTTTCGTCTGTTTGGATAGAAAACATTGTGGATAGTGATAAAATTGCTTTATACAAGCAATTTTTTAAATTTTCTACAATTTTTTCCATAAGATTTTTTGATGAAGGGCATAAAAATGAGGGCTTAATTGTATACATGATTGTAAATTCCATAATTATGTATCAAATAAGCTGTATTCATATTTATATGAAATTTCATATGCCAAATCAACGAAAATGCTTAACTTAAATTTTGGAGCTCAAAGTTCACTTCCAGTCTGAATGAACATTTGATTGATCAATTGATCTTCTGATTGACAGTAGCTAGTCACCTATCAAGATAAAGATTCAGTTCTATAAATTTCTTATTACCTTGCACTTGGAACTACCATCTCAAAGGAACTAGCAAACTATGGTTGTTAACCCATTCCCACACAATGATGCTATTTGACGCCTCTCAAGAAAAATAATTGGGAAACCATTATAGGAATTGAAGGATTTAAATGCTTGTAAAAGTAATTTCTTCTTTTCTCACAATGTTTTTTACCCACATAGATAAAGATTTCATCAACTTAAAATTGTTGCATGCAACAACTTTGAATTTGGACCAGTTGAGTGGAAATGGGTTAAAAGATTTTTTATACCCCTGCAAAACGAATGTTTTCGGGGGGGGATACTGGAATCATCATGTCCATTGGTCCGTCTGTGTGTCCGTCTGTCTGTCTACAAAATACTACCAATTTTGTATAGCCAACTCCTTCTTCAGTTTTGCTTCAATACCATTGAAACTTTATACAAAGATAAACCACATGTTGAAGTTTCGCAAGATGTAATTTTGAAGTCTCAATTCCCCCTGGTTCCAGAATTATCTCCCCAAGAACTTAGACATTATTTATGCTTTGTAGACATATACAGCTAATTATATTACCCATTTTGTGTTGTGAACTCCTCCTTCATTTTTGCTTCAATACCATTGAAACTTCATACGAAGATTAACCACATGTTGAAGTTTTGCAAGACGCAATGTTGAAGTTTTAATTCCTCCTGGTTCAAGAATTATCTCACCTTGAACTTAGACATTATTTATGCTTTGTAGACGTATACATGTAATTATGTTACCAATTTTGTGTCGTGAACTCCTCCTCCAGTTTTCTTAAATACCATTGAAACTTTATGCAAAGTTTAACCACATGTTGGAGTTTTGCAAGACCCAATTTTGAATTTTTAATTCCTCCTGGTTCAAGAATTATCTCCCCTTGAACTTAGACATTATTTGTGCTTTGAAGACAGCTAACTATACTTCCAATTATGTGTCGCGAACTCCTTCTTTCTAGAAAAGCAAAGTTAGTAACTATGTCCTTGTATGTTAAGACTCATTACACTGAAAGCACTTGCGGGGGTATTAAGTCACATACTGTGACAAGTTCTAGTTTCCCTCAATTTTTAGAAGATCCCTTTTTGATCGAAGGGTCACAAATGAAAGTTCTAGCTACATAGCCCTTTTCCCCATTTCTGTGACACCTCTCTGATTCCCTGTCCTGTCAAAACAGATTAGTCTATATGTGGGCATCCAGCTGTTTATAGGAAATGGATTCCATCAGACAACTGATTGAAACACGTCACCAACAGACTGGACAAAACTGTCCCGGCAACTTAATGAAATAAGATAGGTGTCAGGAATACAGAATTAGACTTGGAGGACATCAACTTAGACTGGTCCAAACTTTTTATTTTCTGGGAATTTTATAAAAATTCAAAATTATTTTTTTGCCCTGGCATCCAAAGATCTGGGGCATATTGTTTTACCTTGTCCTTCTGTCAATCTGTCCATCGATCCACTCAGTAAGAAAAAATTCAAAACTTCCTTGGTAAATAATTGTAAGACATATTGAGGCTTAACATTCCCAATCGACAGTTAATTGGTCCACACAATTGACCTTTGTCATGGCTGTTCAACCGAAATATTAATGATGTAAGATTACAACATGAATGATCAGGAAGATTCAGTGGTTGAATGTACCTTAACATTATAACTGCAGTTTGAAAAAGAAGTATAGTTATAAAGTTTACATCATCAAAGCAACAAAATGTCAGATATCAACATTCACTTCCAGTCTAAATGAATGAATTGATGCATATTCCTTGTTACAAAACCTTTCTCCTGGTGCAAAGTTCAAGATTAGCTATCACATTTCAGAAAATGGCAGTAATTTTTGATTACTAACCTCATCTTGCCACTGTCTAAGTAATATGCAAATCAAAGACTATTTTTGAAAGGGTTAACAATCTTTGGCTACACCGGCTGTCTTTCATTCAGGTACATTGTACTTTATCCCTTTCTTGTTTTGCAAAATTTTAGACCTGTCCAAATTAAAAGGTTCTGCAGACTACAATTTAAGTCTTTTATTATTTGAAAAACATTCAGTGGGGTAGAAAATATTGTGGAAAAAGAAGAAATTGCATCTGACAAGCAATTTCTTCTTTTTCCACAATGCTTTCTTAAGTATAAAAACACACGGATGTAAAAACCAGGGTTTGAACAGGAAAGGGTTAATATCAAACAGCATTATTTAGCAAAATATATGTCAAGGGACATTTGGCAAAAAGAAAATCTGGTTGTTTACTGCCACAGCTATAGTTGAGCCAATTTTAACCCATTTCCACACAACCAAAATTTTAGACTGGTCCAAATTCAAAGAAGTTGCAAACAACAATTTCAATGGGTTAACTGTCAATAATCGCTGTCTTTTATGGTAGAAAACACTCTGGATAATGAAGAAATTACTTGTAACAAGCAATTTCTTCTTTGTACACAATGTTTTTCAAAGCTATTTTTTTAAGGAGCATCAGAAAGCGTCACTTTGTGAGAATGGGTTAAACCAACAAAAATGTTTAATACGCATGTCAGAGGTCAACATTGCACCTTTAGACTAGATGAATGATTTGATTTGGTCAATCAGTTATATGTTTGACAGTAGTCTTCATTTAAATGAAACCAGAGTAAATCTGATTAATTAGGCAAATTTGAATAAGGCAATGTGAACACTATGCCAGCCTGTATGACTCAAATTATTTTGGAGGAAATCTATTGTCTGAAAAACTTGAATTGTTAACAAATTTCCATAAAATATCAAGTATTTTTCATGACCTAATTCTTTTGACAGATTGACAAAGAAAAATGACATCAGAAACAATCAGGAGCTGTCTGGTTAATCCATTACCATCGCTGGTTATATAAAACGATTCCCACACGATGATGCTTTTTGACGCCCCTCAAGAAAAACAATTGGAAAACATTGTGTAAAATGAAGAAATTGCTTGAACCAAGCAATGTCTTCATTTTCCCATTATGTCTTCAACCAAGAAAGTTGAAAAAAAAATCTAAATTTCATAAACTTTGAATAGTTGTCATCCACCTCTGAATTTGTGCCAGTCACTATTTTCTTGTGAGGTCCCTGAAAGATACAAAGAAGCTGCCTGAAAAGGGTTTCAAATGATAGGATCCATAACTGAGTGGTCCAGTCCATTGTAGAGTTGTTTGATCTTTTATGCCCAAAGAATAACAAGGACAAGACTAATGTTCTCAAGTAGTACTCTTATGGTGAGCTTTTAGGTTAATCGTTGATTGTCTGTTTTACTGTAACAATGAAAAATAGTAAAAAAACAAAAAACATTGAAGAACTTGCAATTAAATAGAAGCTTATCAAATATTTATAAAGCACGTCTTGTCTTCATCAACCCACAACCAAACTATCCAGTATTTTGACATACCGAAGGAATAGTTTGTGAAAACATTGCGAGAAAAGAAGACACTACATTTAACAAGTCATTTCTTCATTTCCTCTGAACAATCATTTAACCCTTGTCATGCTGAATATAATCTCTTCAAAAAATTCACAATAGCACTGCAGATCTGGCTTTCATAGCCAATATACACTTTAAGAATTGATTTGTGAACAATTCTGGCTTAAAAAAGACAAACAGGTGTGGTGTAGACTAAGATCAGACTGTGTATATGCACAGGTTGATCTTGGTCCATGTACCCTGCCAAAGCAGGAAAATTCTGGGTTCAGCATGACAAGGGTTAAATTATTAGAGGAAAAAAATTAGGGGGTAAAAATAGAAATGTTCATTGGTTTTAAATGATCACATAAGATAAGCCTAAGATAAGCCTTAATATTTTATGCATATCCCCTGTGAGCATTTATTATTAGAATTTGCATTACCTTTGGAGTAACCACAGTACCGAAAAATACCAAACAGTTACAAAAAAGTAACTAAAGATTGATCAAAGCCTGTAGCTCTTTGATATGGGCTGAGTATGTCCAATAACTGGTGACCAAAACCTCAAGGAATTGATTGTTTGCATGGCACCATTTGATAAATAATTGACTAATAGAGATGGTATCTCAGGGGATAATGTGAACTGGACCCTGCAAATTGTATTTTCTTGTCACTTGTCAAGGCCACATCTTGAATCATTCAGAATATTTGACACAACATCTTCACTCAATTTGATCGGTTGAAAAATCTAGGTCTTGTACCTATGTTTTGACAGCTGCTCAGAGAAGGAAAACCTATTTTTTTAACCCATTACGGCAAGATAAAATTTAATGCTAGTCCGAATTGAAAAATGTTGGAGACAATAGTTTCAAGTTGTAGATATTAAAAATTAAAAAGATCTTTGTCTTCCAGGGTATAAATCATTGTGGACATTGAAGAAATTGATTGGTACGAGCAATTTCTTCATTGTCCATAATGTTTTGTAAACATTTTCTTTAAGGGAGTAAAAAGGAGGGATGATGTAGGCATTGAATAACATGAATTCTTAGTGGTACCAGTAAAATTATCAAAATGATAAACTTGCTATTTTGGCCTGTTTTCTTTCAATTCATACGATCAAAGACTGTAATAAAATCATCAGGTTGCAATGTAATACACTTGCAAACTGATGCACTTTAGAAAAATTCTCCTGAAAAAAAAAATTTTGGTCTCAGTATTTTCATTATAGATTATTTTTTTTCATGAAAGTTTGACAAATCTTTTGGCTCTGTCATTCATGAAAATATACAGCTTTAGTTATTAACTTGATGAAAGGTAAATTGATATTACATCAAAGCAAATATTTATTGTCTACATCATAAGAATTTTGTTTGAATTATCAGTAGCAAATGTTAAGAATGTTGTTAGAAATACATGTGTAAGTATAATAAAAGAAATGTTTAAAATGGCATAAATAGGAGAATTTGAATAACTGGTCATTAAATACTGCATTGATTTACCCATTCCCACAAAATGTTGCTTTTTGACACCCCTCAAGTTTAAAGACTTCTTTTCCAGTCACTGTTTTTCTTAACATAATTCCTTTAGGTTTTGAACAACAGGGATTGTACAGGAATGGCTTAACCCATTCCCACACACTCCAACCTTTGGCTACCTTCAAGAAGAGTGTTTGGAAAAGCAATTTGTAAAATGAAGAAATTGTTTGTATCAAGCAATTTTCAACATTGATTTAAATCTTTTTTCACTTCCTTTAGTGATTGAGAAAGCAATATTGAAAATGAAGAAATTTTTTGTGTCAAGCAATTTTTTCCACATTGTTTTCTATCTAGGGAGACAGTCATATTCTTGAAATTTTATCAACTTGAAACTGTCATTTGTAACTTCTTTGAATCGGATCAGTCTTTTTTTTGTTGGCTGGTTATTGGTTAATTCTGAGTAGAGCCCTCTTTGCACGGTGGCACACATCCTTTCCAACTATTTGTCTCTCGCCAATGGGTCAATAATCGTAGACCTATGTAGAATAGCAGCTGGAGGCTAGGAAGGGATGTAATGGTAGTACTGGTGTGAGAAATACCAGGATTCCATAGATAGGAGCTCCAGCCGCCGCGATATAACTGAAAGATTGTTGAAAGCGGCATAAAACCGCATTCAAACAAACAAACAAATCTTTGCAAATGAACTCTCAGCCTAATATCCCTTCCTATGATACAGTGTGTAATAAAAGTAGTATAACACTCCCTTTCATTTGACCAGCCAATTTAACAGTAATCAAACATCAATCAACAATCAAACATTCTAATTTTTCTTATCTTTTTGGAGAGAGAGCATTGTGGACATTGAAGAAATTGCTTGAATAAAGCAATTTCTTCTATGTCCACAATGTTTTCCAAAGTTATTTTCATAAGAGGCGTAAAATGGAGGGATTGTGTGGGAATTGGTTAAGCATATGCCCTAAAAGGTGTTGCCTGTCCTGTTTAGATTGAATCCAACAGTGTTATGGAAGGTCCTACAGTTTCTATAAATGATGAAAATGACCATTTTTCATAAAAATAAGCTAGCATGTGATTTATGGCTATCCTATCTAGCCTGCTGTGTGGCTTTATTGTAGAAAGACTGTTAATTGACCCAGTCTGATAAACGTCAACTCTGCTGGTCAACCATATTGATCCTAGGATATTTGATTGTTATCCTTCCCTGTCACATGTCATTCAGTTGTGTTCCAAGTATCGCCCGTTGGCATTACACGCTTAAGTCGCTTGAGATTGAATTCTGCCAATTTTCGCAGGAAATCCGATTTTTTATTTGCCCAGGGTCACATATAATTGCATCTTATTTTTTCCCTCATTAAATCATGGGTCAGTCCAGTGATGGATATAAGGAAGTTATGTCTGTAAATATCATGTCACAATGAATAAAAATGATTCATTCTACAGGAAAACAGGCGTCAATTACAAAAAATAAATTATTTTATTTTCTCAAATTTAGAATAATAATCTTTTGAAAAAAGATATGGAAAAATTGATAATATTTCAAAAACTAAAAAAGTTACAACAATTATTGTTTTTTGTAAATAAACCAATCACTAGATGACATTTAGACAGATTCAAATTTAAAGAAGTTACAGATGACATTTTTAAATCTTTATTTCAGTAAAAAGCAATTTCCTCATTTTCAACAATTTTTAGCTCTACTATTCGAAGAATAGGGGGGGCTATTCCAGTCATCCGGGTGTTGGCGTCGATGTAATGGTTTGGATAATCCTTAAGTGCAAGTGTTATATATCAGTTTCTACTAATACTATTGCTTTGAAACTTTGCACATGTTTTTGTGACAATAATATCACCCTCTAGACAAGGTCTCATTACTCTGACATTCATTTTAGTAGAATTTTAACCCTTTTCAGACTTAGAAATTCTTGGTTAAACCTTGAGTGCAACTGTCAAATATCTTTGATTACTCTCTTTCTAATAATGCTATTTCTTTGAACCTTTGCACATGCTTTTGTGACCATTATATCATCTTCTAGGCAAAGATTCATTACAATTATTTTTATTATAGTGGAGTTTTAACCCTTTTTGGACTTAGAAATTCTCGTTTGACTTAAAATTTTATTTGAAAGATTTTTTATCTCTATTACTACTTAGGTATTATGCCTTATGTCAACATTGAATTGCTGTTACTATCCAAAACTAAGAATAGTCGAGGGTTGCTGTCCTCTGACAGTTCTTGCTTACAAAGATTTTTCTTTAGCAATAATCAGACAATCGTGAAATCATTAAAAATCCAAGGAATGAAAGTCTCGAGAGCGGTTTTGCTGGCTTATCAGTAACCGCGCTCAATAATGCCAGCATGTATCATCAAGATGAGTAAGTAAATCGTACACCTAAGTGGGGTGAGCAGCTGGAGGCTCGATAAGGATGTAGTGGTAATACTTGTTTGAGAACTACCAGGAATCCCATCTTGTCGTACCAAGGGCGGCGAATGTTCTACTTATCTAAAAGATGATCTCGATATCCCTTTACTTGTGAGGATGCAGGAATCCATGGTTAGGAGCTCCAGCCGCCCGATATAACTAAAATACTATTAGAAATTGCGCTAAACCCCATTCAATCAATCATGGCCCTTTTACTGTTTACTGAAATCGCTATTTTGATTTAATCACGTTTTCTTTAATATCATTTCATCGGTGCGCGAAAATTTGTGGTTGTGTGATAAAAGGTTAAATGATAAAAGGTACAGAAATCAAATCTAACATTCAATTCGTATGTGTTGTGCATACTATTATCACAATTGAAGTACTACATGTATGTTTCAAAGATATAGTCGATTTCGAGAGGTAAAAGGGTGTTTTATTCAGTGGGTTATATAGGTGCTTGAATCGTGACTATAACAGGGTTGTAACTTGTAGCATTTACTGTGTATACAGATTTTGAAGTTGCTTAGCCCTTCTAGGTCAAAACTAAGAGACATGATTAGGAGTTTGTTTACATGTATACGCTACTTCAACTAACCACTGACCTAGATTCTGTCTTGAAACGCAAGGAAATTATTTCAGACAATTCATTAGACAATTAACCATGGATATATTAAGTCAAAGTTTTAAACCATTTTCCTTGATATTCATGACTAAAAGGAGGCTGCTGGCATTCAGCAATTAAGTTCAAAGATGAAAAAAGATGGCGGTGATCACATAAATTTTCAGTTCAAGTTTATGAGCATGCGTGGAAATGTGTGGAAATGCTTGAAAACTTGTTTCCGGTTGATCAATTTGAAATACCCAGACAGGTTTTCCTGCAGAGCTTTTATTTGATAAATATGACCAGTCTATCAACAATCCTGGAAGCGCTGATTTTGCAAGCCGTCTGGGGTTTAAACTTTTCACTCTTGAAAGTTTTCGTCGAGGCTGCGTTTTGTGAGCTAGACACATTGACCAAATGACCATGGATACACATTCATGCAGGTTTCTTTCTGGATTTCTCCAGAAAATTACTCGTTTTTTAAAGAATAATGATGCTTTTCGATGCCCTGGAGAGAAATAATTGGGAGAACATGCTTGTTTCAACATTTTTTCATTTTCCACAGTGGTTTTTTATCCAGAAAGTTGAAAAAATTAAGAATTTCATTAACTTTGAATTGTTGTCTTCAACTCCTTTCAATTAAGACCAGTCTAAAATTTTGCCATCTAGTAATGGATTAAAGATAACTTGATTTGTTTGAATGGGGTTTTACGCCGCTTTTAACAATCTTTCAGTTATATCGCGGCGGCTGGAGCACCTAACAATGGAATCCTAATATTTCTCACACCAGTACTACCATTACATCCTTTCCCAGCCTCCAGCTGCTATCCCACATAGGTCTACGATTATCGACCCATTGGTGAGAGACAAATAGTCGGAAAGGATGAGTGCCGCCGTCGGGGATCGAACCGGGGACCTCTAGATTGACAGTCCGACGCGCTACCAACTGCGCTATGACGGCGGCTGTTAAAGATAACTTGAGGCAAATTATTGTTCTCCATCATGAGTAGTTGAGACATTTTATAAAATCTTTGGTAAGGTTACCACCGTCCACCTATATTTATAATTGGTTTTCAAAATATTCTCCATCATGAGTGCATGTACCTTTTTAAAAAAATACTTTTGAATAGCATCAAGGTCATGGTCACAGTTCAAGGTCAAATGTTAACCTTTGTCATGCTTAACAAAATCCTCCATTGGATGGCATTAAAATCAAATGGCTAAAAGCATTAAAAGCACTGCAGGATTTGAGGTTGATGATTATTTTGTAAAGTTATCCAATTGTTAACTGTGGCTTTAAAGAGACAACCCAGAAAGTCTGGACAAAGATCAGCCTGCATATAATGTGCAGGCTGATCTTTCTCTAGACCTCCTGTCAAAATAGGAATATTTAGGGCTAAGCATGGCAAGGGTGAAAAATTTGGTTTTATTTGTAGCATTACTCCTAAATTTAGGAGTGGCCATTACTGTTATTTTTCCTTTTCCTTGTGTCGATGAGTAGTATGATTAAACTAGCCATACAGACATTGGGAAGTTGAACTCAGAGACTCCCAAACCCTTATGACCCAGACTGTTGAGCTCCTGGTACCCTGAATTGTCGATGTCAGACTAAATGCCAGGTTCTCACCACTCATTGAACAAGGGAACATTTGAAATGAACTTTACAGTTACCGGTACACTCACATTTTACTTCTTATCAACTCATTCCCATATGATAACATTTTAGACCATTCCAAATTCAAAGAAGTTACAAATGATAAGTTTAGGTTGGTGAAATCTTTTAAATCATTGTCTTTTTGGGTAGCACCACAATGTTTTCTAAAGCTTCATATTGAGGGGCATTTAAACGTATTATTTTGTGGGAATTGGATAAAAGTGTTTCGATTGAAAACCAAAGTGTAACAATTATTAGGGATTTAGTGTTATTTATGGGATAAGGGAAAAGGAAAATCCAGCAGAAAATAAAATACCATCTCGGCATGAAATCCAGATATTTGTCACAGCGGAGATATGATAACGTGGGCGGGAGTCAGAATATAAAATTTGTCGTAACGGTTTTCAACAGTATGGTCTTAAAAAAAGTCCCTCTCGTGTCATTAGATTTGTCAGAAAATTTCACAAGAAAAAAATAGAGTACTAAATTTAACCCTTGTCTTGCTGAACCCAGAATATTCCTGTTTTGGTAGGAGGTATGGACAAAGATCAGCATGCACAAATGTGGAGTCTGATCTTAGTCTATACCACCTACTTGTCTTTTTAAGCCAGAATTAGTTGCAAGATAATCATTCAATATTGATATTGACCCATAATTTGGTGCTTCAAGTGCTGTCAGCCCATTGATTTTTAGCTCAACTGAGCACAACGTGCTCAAGGTGAGCTATTGTGATCGGTAATTGTCTGGCATCCGTCTGTCCGTCTGTAAACAATTATTAAAAAATCTTCTCCTCCTAAACCATAAAGCCTAGAGCTTTGATATTTTGTACATATCATCAACTATTGACCCTCTACCAAAATACTTCAAAGAATTACTGTACTCTTGAAATTAAACCTTTTCTGTGCGATCCAAGACTTTACAATGGAAATCTTAAAAAATCTTCTCCTCCTAAACCATAAGGCCTAGAGCTTTGATATTTGGTATGAATATCACCTTTTGACCCTCTACCAAAATACTTCAAAGAATTACCATATTCTGAAAATTAACCATTTTCTGTGCAATCCCTGATTTTACAAAGGAATAATGAAGGAAATCTTTGAAAATCTTCTTCTCCAAAACCATAAGGCCTAGAGCTTTGATATTTGGTATGTATCATCACCTTTTGACCCTTTACCAAAATACTTCAAAGAATTACTGTATTCTGAACATTAACCATTTTCTGTGCGATCCCTGATTTTACAAAGGAATAAAGAATGATATCTTTGAAAATCTTCTTCTCCAAAACCATAAGGCCTAGAGCTTTGATATTTGGTATGTATCATCATCTATTGACCCTCTACCAAAATACTTAAAAGAATTACTGTATTCTGAAAATTAGCCCTTTTCTGTGCAATCCCTAATTTTTGATAGGAATAAAGAATGATATCTTTGAAAACCTTCTTCTCCTAAACCATTAGACCTAGAGCTTTTGTATTTGGTATTTATTGATGTCTATACTTCGAAGCATTGCCTTATTCAGGAAATTAGGGTTATATGGTGGGATCATCAATATACCTATGATTAAAAGAGAAAATCCTTAAACATCTTCTCCAAAATAATTAGACAGAGGGCTTTGCTATTTTGTATATATCATAAATCCATGAACCATTATACTCAGGGGAGCCATTTAGGACCATCATGGTCCTCTTGTTATGCAATTCTGTTGTGAATTTATCATTCAGCATGGCAAGGGCTTGAGATTTCACAGTTAACCACCAAACTAAAAATGGGGGAATCAGTTCAAAACTATTGTCTATATATACTGAGGGAAAAAAGTTTAGCAATTTCGTACGTTACAGCCAATTTCTCCGGTGTCTAGCTTTGGATTCAAACCATATTTTCACACATCGATCTTTTATGTGTTAGCCACGGCATTTAAAAAAATCAGATGATTTCAAGGTCATACGTGTTTGTTGTACATCGTCAAACATGGTAGGGATAGGGAAGTAAAAGTAACTCAAAGATTTAATATCTTGTGTGTCCACCATTTGCGCCAATAACCGCATCACAGCTTCTTCTCATGCTGGAAATGAGCCGACAATTAATGGCCATAGGGATACGACCCCATTCCTGACGCAGAATACGTTCCAGGTCTCTAACATTATTAACATCATTCCTGTCTCTTACTCTCCTACCCAGATGGTCCCAAAGGTGTTCGATCGGAGACAGATCCGGTGATTTGGCAGGCCAATCCAACACATCAACATTATTAGTCTGTAAAAGGTCCAACGTGCGCCAAGCAACATGTGGGCGAGCATTATCTTGCTGGAAAATGGTAGCAAGCCCTTGACGCAAGAACGGCAATACCACTGGCTGGATAATTTCGGTGCAGTATCGAACGGCATTTAAATTTCCCTGAATAGCTACCAAGTCAGACTTGCCACGGTATGATATACCACCCCAGACCATGACGCTGCTGCCTCCAAAACAGTCATATTGAATGACGTTGGCGGGATCCATCCTTTTGCCATCATGCCTCCAAACACGTACCTTGTCATCCACAAACATCAAATAAAAAAGGGATTCGTCTGTGAATAGGACCTGATTCCACATTCGTTTTGGCCATCGATGGTGTACCCTTGTCCAATTCAATCTTGCATGTCTATGTTCATGTGTCAAATGAATGCCAACGTAAGGTCCACGTGCGCATAAACGTGCCGAACGAAGTCTGTTTCTTACAGTACGAGCACAGATCCGTGTTCCCGTTGCATTTCAGGCCAAACCGGCTATACGAGTGCCATTGAGGAAGCGATTTGGCCGTGAACACGTCACAATGCAATTGTCCTCACATTAGGTAGTCTTACATGGCCTACCTGAACGTGGCCTGTCTTTGACAGTGCCTAATTGACGATACTTTCTTCTAAGTCTTGAAATGGAACTTTGGCTCACGCCAAACTGTTGAGCCACCTCTTTTACCATCATACCACCAGCCAGCATACCGATGGCTATGTTCCATTGGTCTAAGTTAAGCCCTGGGCGACGTCCCATTTGAATTTTTTTTAAATGTTTTAACGAGTTATCTTGTTATTGATGCTAACCAATAAACTGGGATAGATATTGCGGATATTGACTTCACGTACATTTTGAAGCACGTGCAGAATGTGTTTCAGCAAAATTGCGTCAGACAGCCTTTAGAAGCGAGGAAAACGTGCTCTTAATGCATAATTAGTTAGTTAGCTTCTAAAAATTGCAAACGAGACTGATTTTATAAGGTTTATACATTTACGTTGAAAAATAATGTAGGTCGAAAAGAATTGCTTAACTTTTTTCCCTTATTATATTTATAGGCTTTTACAATAGTTTATACTAAGACATCAAAATGTAACTTTGGGATTTTCCAGATTTTTAGTTTTAGACTACACTAAATTGTAAGAATTTGTAGATGAACTTAAGATAAGCTTTGTTGTTTTTCACCTCAGAGCATAAGGGTCAGTAATAGTGATCACCCAAAGTTCAGCCCTATTGTTGGTCATTGGTGTGCAACAGACAACAATTTCTTTAAATTCTTCTCTTCTCAAACTATGAGGCTACTTTTGAAGAAACCTGGCACAGATGTTCCTTTGGTAAAGTTCTATCAATTTATTCAAATGATTTAGATTCACCCTTTAACTCCTGTTGCCACAGAAACAAAAGGGTGCATGATAATAGGAAAATCTTTAATAAAAATCTTCTCTCAAAACCAGAAGGTAGAGTACTTTGATATTCAATATGTAGCGTCATCTAGTGGACCTCTACCAACTTTGTTCATACTTTCCAATTTACTTGTCAGAATTTAAGGAAATTTCATATTCACATTAATTATTAAAAGCACAAGACCATGCACTTTGATTTTTTTTTCATTCACACAAAATTGAGTTATGGGAAAAGGGGGCTTAATGTACAATAACTATATATAGACAACTGAGGTCATTTCTCTACAACCTCTATACCAAGTTTTATAAAAAAACTTCAAACATGAATTCCTACAAAGAATTTACAGATATCTTGTTCCCTGTTTCTTAAGTAGATGTGTCTAGGTAAAGGGGTCTTAATGTAAATATAGTTTTTTGCTCATATTTCCTTACTTACAGGTCAGAATCTAATGAACTTCATATTGAATCAATGATAAAAAAAAAGCTACAGACCATGCACTATTTGTTAATCATTTGCAGAAAATCATGTTGCAGGTAAAGAAGCCTTAATATAATGTTACCTTGCTGCATGATAAATTATATTTTTATGCTCCCTGAATGGTGAGCATATACCAGTAGTCTCCACTTTGTCTATCCGTCCGTCCATCTGTCATTATAACCATCCAATTTTTCCACAACCCTTGTGCCAAATTAGATGAAACTTCACATTTGAATTCCTTGTGATAGCTCCAAGGTCAAGGTCATGGTTCAAGGTCAAACATTGAAATTGAGCTTGTCCAGAGCATAGCTCCTTCAATTCTGGATGCATTTCAATATAACTTTGCAAATTTTTCTCTATCATTAGTAGATGTACCATTTGAAAGAAGTATTTAGATTACTCCAAGGTCCAGTTTACAGTTCAATGTCAAGTGTTAAAATTAAGCATGTTGGGAAGTATCAAATTCCCAATTTTAATCTGCATTTCCAAAAAATTTTAAGTTTTCATTTAATTGGTAAATTTAGCTAAATTCATAGAGTAGAGTAGAAAATTTTGTTAAACCTTACTTATAGGTAATTTATTTTATTAAAACTAATGAAATATTTATTTTAACCCCTTACCACAGGACAACATTTTAGACTGGTCTAAATTGAAAGAAGTTGCAGACAACAATTTCAAGTTGATGCAATTTAGAAATTCTTTGGTTTTTTCATGTAAAAATATTGCAGACATAAAAGAAATTTCTTGTAACAAGCAATTTCTTCATCATCCACAATGTTTTTCATTTTTTCTGAGGCATGTCAAAAAGAGTCATTGTGTGGTTACTTCACCAAAATTTTCCCAAATTTAGAGTTATTCTACAAATTTTCCCAATCTCCTGGCCCCAGGTCCCTGTTGAAAATGTGTAGCAAGGCCCCCGATGTGTCTCCAATTATTAGGGATGGATAAACAAAAACCTAAGAGGGATGAGAAGCTGGAGGCTGGGACAGGATATGATGGTAGTACTGGTGTAAGAAATACCAGGAATCCATGCTTTGGTGCTCCAGCCCCTGCAATATGACTGAAATATTGTTAAAGAATCAAAACATAACTTTATTTTTGTCAAGCTTAACACACTTTATGACAAGCACTTTTTGGAGAGCATAAAGTGTCTCTGAAAGCTCTAACTAATATCTATTTCCTCCTCTATACTTTTGCCATGAATTTTATCAGGCAAACAAGAAGACCATGATGAGTATGATGGCTCAAGGCTTTACGATATAATATACAAATAAATTAAAAGCCTCTACCTAATCAATTTGGAGAAGATTTTTTAAAGACTTTCTCCATTAATCCTAGGTAAAGTGAAGATCCAACCATATTGAGCTAATTCCAGTAGTATTGTAATTCTTTGAAGTAATTCAGTAGAGGGTCAATAGGCATTAATACATACCAAATATCAAAGCTCTAAGCCTAATGGTTTAGAAGGAGAATATTTTCTATGATATTCTTTATTCCTTTCTGGGATTGCACAGAAAAGGATATTTTCAGAGAATGGTAATTCTATGAAGTATTTAGTACAGGGTCAATAGGTATTATTACACAACAAATATTAAAGCCCTGGGCCTTATGGTTTGGGAGAAGAAGATTTTTAAAGATTTCCTTCTTTATTTCTATGTAAAAACAAGGATCACAAAGAAAAGGGCTAATTGTCAAAGTACGGTAATTTTACAAAGTATTTTAGTACAGGGTCAATAGATGATGAGTTATGTAAAGTTTAAAAGTTCTAGACCTTATGGTTTGGGAGAAGAAGATTTTTGAAATTTTCCTTCTTTATTTCTGTGTAAAATCAGGGATCGCACAGAAAAGGGTTAATATTTGGAAAACTGTTATTCTTTGAAGTATTTTGGTAGAGGGTCATTTTATGATGGTTTATACAAAATATCAATGCCGTAGGCCTTATAGTTTAGGAGAAAAAGATTTTTAAAGTTTTCCTTCTTTATTTCAATGTAAAATAAAGGATCGCACAGAAAAGAGCTAATTTTTGAAATACGGTAAATCTTTGAAGTATTTTGGTATAGGGAAAATAGATGATGATTTATATGAAATATCAAAGCTCTAGGCCTGCCAGCTTGGGAGGAGAGGATTATTTAAGCTTTTCACTCTCTTGCCCTTGCAACCCAAAGTTCTTAATGGATTTCAATTCTTTGAAGTATTTTGAAAGAGCATGATCTAAGGATCATTTCTGTGAAGTTTGGTTGAAATTCCATGGTAAGTTAAGGAAGAGAAGATTTTTATACGCCCGTCGAAGACGGGACATATTATGGGATCACCCGTGGCGTCTGGGCGGTGTCCACTTCTTTGTCCGGAGAATAACTCTGTCACCGTAAGTCTGACTGACTTTAAACTTGGCAGTTTATTGCTCTTTGTTGTTTTTCATACTTGAATCTTGTCCGGAGTATATCTCTAAAAGTATTATAGCTAGGATCATGAAACTTTATGGTTGTATAGATCTCACAAAGGGGGAGTGCAGTGCACAAGAACCATAACTCTACCTGGCCTATTTTTTGAGTTATTGCCCTTTGTTGTTTTTTATACTTGAATCTTGTCCTGAGTATATCTCTAAGAGTAATAGAGCTAGGATCATGAAACTTTATGGTTGTATAGATCTCACAAAGGGGGAGTGCAGTGCACAAGAACCATAACTCTACATGGCCTATTTTTTTTAGTTATTGCCCTTTGTTGTTTTTCATACTTGAATCATGTCTGGAGTATATCTCTAAAAGTATAATAGCTAGAATCATGAAATTTCATGGATGGATAAAGCTCACCAAGTGTGAGTGCAGTGTACAAGAAAATAACTCTACCTAGCCTATTTTCTGAGTTATTGCCCTTTGTTGTTTTTCATAATTGAATCTTGTCCGGAGTATATCTCTAAAAGTATAATAGCTAGAATCATGAAACTTCATGGATGGATAGAGCTCACTAAGTGGGAGTGCAGTGCACAAGAACCATAACTCTACCTGGCCTATTTTTTGAGTTAGTGCCCTTTGTTGTTTTTCATACTTGAATCTTGTCCGGAGTATATCTCTTAAAGTATAATAGCTAGGATCATAAAACTTTATGGTTGTATAGATCTCACCAAGGGGGAGTGCAGTGCACAAGAACCATAACTCTACCTAGCCTATTTTTTGAGTTATTGCCCTTTGATGTTTTTCATACTTGAATCTTGTCGGGAGTATATCTCTAAAAGCATAATAGCTAGAATCATGAAACTTCATGGATGGATAGAGCTCACCAAGTGGAAGTGCAGTGTGCAAGAACCATAACTCTACCTAGCGTATATTTTGAGTTATTGTCCTTTGTTGTTTTCCTTACTTTGTTTGACAATAAATTTTTATTCAAAATAACCTCAGTTTTATTCAAACCCCCAGTTAATACTAAGTAGTGTTACGGGCTTATCTTGTGACAATTTGGCACCTTGTTTGGTAATTGTGAACAGATGGACGAACAGATGGGTGGACAGATGGATGCCAGACCATGACCGATCACAATAGCTCACCCAGAGAAATTCATGCTCAGGTGAGCTAAAAAACAGTTATTTTATGGTAATATATTTGTATAATATTTCTAGAGCCCTAGATGTTTAGGGCTGCAGCCAAAGCGCAGTGGTAGCAAGTTGGACTCCTAGTCAGGGGTCCTTGGTTTGATCCGCAGTCGCGGTAAATATCCTTTCCAACATTTGTCTCCCTCCAATCGAAGGGTAATCATAAACTTAAGTGGGATGAGCAGCTTGAAGCTCGGAAAGATTGTAGTGGTTAGTACTTGTTATGCAGAAAATGACCAAATTGCTAGTAACAAGCAATATCTTTATTTTCCATATTATTTTCATTAGATGTTTTCTTGATGGACGTAAAAGAAAGTGGGATTGTGTGGGAACTAGTTGAACTTGGGCCCCAAAATCAAATTAACAATATTAAGCTAAGAATTGATCTAGTTAGAACTGAAGAAAAAATTTTCACAGGGTTATAGACAACGCCTCCAATAGATTTGTCTAGCTTTAATCATGGTTTATGTGGTATTTGTCTGTTCCGGAAAACAAGTTAACTTGCCATAAAAGAGATAAAATACAGAGCTTCAGATCCCGAGGCCTGATAAGAATTACTTCACTTATATCTCTTGGAAATGCTATACTGTCGGGCCTCATACTTTTTGATTCCCCCCCCCCCCCCCCAAAAAAAAAGCTTTAGAAAACATTTTGGAAAATGAAGAAATTGATTGTCTCAAGTATTTGCTTTATTATCCATAATGTTTCTGCCCCAAAAGACAAAGAATCTTTTAACACCATTAACTCAAATTTGTCGGATGCAACTTTTTTGAATTTGGGCCAGTCTAAAATTTTGTTTTGAAACAATTTTTACCAGACTCCTCTAAAATCTGAATTGTGATGTAAATTTCATTTGGATTGAACAAAATTATCTTGCCCTTTCTCTGAAGTCTGATTGGTCTAACATATAATCATTGTTTATGTGGTATTTCGTCTGTTACGGAAACAAGCTAACAAGACATAAACGAGATAAATATGTGATATAAATTTTGTACTGGACTATCCAGGGAACATTTAAGTATGGCTATTACACAGAAAATTTTACTCCTTGTCAAGTAATACTGGTATAACTTGTTGCTTAACAACATCGCTTCAAAGATCCAATGTTCAAAAACAGGTTGTACAGTATGCATATAAGCCATATTGTGGGTTTCTGTATTTTTTTACGATGAAAAAGGCAATCTTTTAAATCTCTGAAAACCAATTTTGTATGGAAATTGTATCAATTCCCAAAACACTTACACTTCATCTCCACACAATCCTGCTTTATTATGTCCCTAAAAAGCTTCGGAAAAGATTGTGGAAATGAAAAAATTCCTTTTCACAAGCAATTTCTCAATTATCCACCATGTTGGTATATCAAACAGTTTTTTCAGAATTTTATTAACTAAAAACAGAAGTCTGCAACATCTTTGTATGATTCATACATTCAATTCATGTTTATTTTTAAACCGATTACCAGACAAAATTTTAGACTGGTCCAAATTAAAAGAAGATGCAGACAACAATTTAAAGTTTATGATTGTTTTTCAATTTTCTGGGTAGAAAACATTGTGTAAAATGAAGAAATTGCTTGTTACAAGCAATTTCTTCCTTTTCCACAATATTTCCCAAAGTTTTTTTCTTGGGGGCGCTTAAAAGCATTATGTTTGTCCATCTGTCTATCCGTCTACAATTTCTTTAAAAAATCTTCTCCTCCTAAACCAGTTGGCCAATCAAGCTGAAACTTTGCAGGGATGTGCTTGGGTGAAGTTCTACCAAAGTCGTTAAAGAATTTCATTCTATGTAAAACTGGTTGCAGCGTCATTTGAAAATGGGAAATTATAGTAAATCTTTAAAAAATCTTCTCCTCCTAAACCAGTAGGCTAATCAACCTGAAACTTTGCAGGGATGTTCCTTGGGTGAATCTCTACAAAAGTTGTTAAAAGAATTACATTCTATGAAAAACCCTGGTTGCAGTGGCATTTAAAAATGGGAAATTTTAATAAATCTTTGATTTTTTTTTATCAGAAATTTCAAGGCCAAAATTATTCATATTTCATATGTAGCTTAATCACATGGTTCTCTACCAAGTTTAAAAGATTTATTTCTGGGGTCAAAAATGGCCCTGCCCCTGAGGTCAAATGTTTGGAAAAATGCTTAATTAGAGCAAGTTCAAAAATCATCTCCTTGCAAACTATAAGGTCTGGGGTATTCATATTTGATATGTAGCATAACTAGATGGTTTTGTACTATATTACTGAAATTGTTCTCCTAGGGTCAAAAACAGCCCTTCACTAGTGGTCCAAATAGGGAAAACACAAAATTTGAGTAAGTTAAAAAAAGAAGAAAATTCTTCACTTTTAGACCAAGGGCATTTATATTTGGAATGTAGCATAGCCTGGCTGTTATCTATCAATTTTGATTAAAGTATGCCTGTAGGTTAAAAAAAACCCAACCCAACCCTTCCCTGGGTGTCCAAAGTTAGTAAAAATGTTCAATTAGACCATGTTCAACGGTTTTCTCCCAATCTAGGAAGTCTAAGGCATTCTTATTCGGTATATAGCATAACCAGATGGTTCTCTACCATGTTAGCTAAAATCTCATCGCTGGGATAAAGCCTGCCCCAGAGGCCCAAAATTTGGGAAAATGCCCAATTAGAGCAACTTCAAAAGTCTTCTCCATTTGAAGTATTAGGTAAAGGACATTTGTATTTGGTATGTAGCATTTCTAAATAATTTTGTACTATGTTATAGGAAAATAGGCCCTTAGGATCAAAAACATCTCTGCTCCAGGGGTAAAAAAACCTGCACAAATCACTTAATTTGAAAGAATTCCTTCTTTTTAAATATAGGGCCTAGAGCTATTACATTAAAAACACAGTATAATGTTATTTCAATCTACCATGCTTTTATCATTTGGACAAAAGTGGCCTTTTCCAAGGCAGCAAAGTTATGAAAAATGCTCAATGTGAACATGTTCAAATATCTTCCTCTCCCTATTTACAATTTGTAATGCATTCATATTTGGTTTATAGAACATCCAGATTGTTCTCTACCAAAATTGCTAAAATTGTACCCATTGGGTCAAAATGCCCCCGCCCCTGAGGCCCCAAGTTTGGTAAAATGCTCAAATAGAGCAATTATATCAAATTCTTCTTTTAACACTGGTCAACATTAAAAGAAGTTGCAGACAGTAATTAAAGTTTTATTGAAATCTAAATACAAAGAATTTCAGGGTAGAAAACAATGTGAGAAATAGAGAAATTGCTTGTCACACCTAAGTTCTCCCTTTCTCACAATGATTTTTTAAACCTATTTGCCCTGATGGCCACAAAATGTGAGATAGTTTGGTAATGGATTAAATTATAAAGCCATAGGCATTAATTTTTGTTGTATAGAATTAAACGATAATGGGTAGGGCTTTAACTTACTTATATGCTTTGCTTCATAAATCGATAGCTTAGTGTAAAAACATCACAAGTGTCTATATTTTGTTTAGACACTTATGATATTTTTGCACTAAGCCACCGAAATGTTAAATGTGCAACAAATCAGCTGCAGTAAATCATGTCTCATCCCCACACAATCCTACTTTTTGATGCCCCCCAAGAAAACAGCTTAGGAAAACATTGTCCTTGGTCGATATTTCTTCTAGAAATTAATTTTATAAACAACTTTGAATTACAGGTGACAAACAGGTGGTGGTGACTAAGATCAGACTGCACATATGTGCAGGCTGATCTTTATCTACTCCTCCTGTCCAAACAGAAATATTCTGGGGTCAGCATGATAATGGTTAAAATTTGAAAATATAAGTGCCAAAATGTATCAATAAAACATTGTGAAAATATGAGAAATTGCTTGTGACAAGCAATTTCTTCTCTTTTTTTTCCCCACAAAGTTTTCCATGATTGTATTTCTTCAGGGCCTCAAAAAGCGTTAAACTGTGGTAATGGTTAAATAAACTGCTATAGTTCTTCCCTGAGTAGATTTTATACTCAAGATTTCATCATTTGTATTCATTTTGGATTCAAATGTAAAGGCTTTTGGCTGGGTTAGGCAGGTGGAGCTATAACCCATTCCCACAATGACTCTCTTGGACACATTGTTATTAGCAATTTCTTCATTTTCATACCCAAGCTTTTCTTTATGCAGTTTGTAAAAATCAGGCTTATTTGGGAATGGATTAATATAACGTCCATTCATAACTGTTCATTTTTTCTGAAATACAGAAATTAACCCATTACAATGACACTTAAAGATGCCACTCGTGGAAAATGATTGGGAAAACAGTGAAAAATGAAGAAATTGCTTGCAATAAGCAATTTCTTCATTTTCCACATTTTTTTCACCCCAAAAGATGAAAAAAAAACCAACAACTCTATCAACTTGAAATTGTCATCTGCAGCTTTTTTCAATTTTCACCAGTCTAACATGGTTTTGTGTGGGAATGGGTTAATAGCTAGGAATATGGCTAGGAATATACCAAATAATCCCACATTTTGACCCACTCAAGAAAATTAGAAATGAAAAACATAGTGGGAAAATAAGAAATATATTGTAACAAGCCGTATCCTTGTCTCACGATGTTTTTTCCCTACATGGCACCTACTTACTGACTTTTACGCAATTCTTTCAAATAGGACATGACAAAAAGATTTGTCATTGAGTAACGGATTAAACAAAATTTACCAAATAGAGTTTTTTATCATTTTCCTTTTGGAAAGAACTTTTATGCATTCCATCCAAAATTATGTATTCAGATAACGTGATTTCTTTTGTCTCACCTCGTCTAAAGTGGTATTTATGCCCAAATTGGCCAATTTTCAGATAATTTGGGTTTTCAGCATTTTACATTGAGTAGATATCATTGTCAGTTGGATTGCAATGTGTCATAGTTTGTTTCATCCTCTATAAATTGTAGAAATGTTCGTTTAAGAGGGTTATAAAAAAGTCCTTGGTTCGAGCCCCCACATGATTGAAATTGAGGCTTTTATTTTCTTTGAACTCTGTAAAACTCCCTACCACCAATCAGGAAATAAAGGCATCCCGCTATTAAGACCAAATTTTGACAGACCAATTTTTTTTATTTCAAAGGTAGCAAACCCCTCTAAAACTGATGACATATGATACAATATTTTGAACCCTGCCAAAACAACCAGTAACTTCCATCCTTGGAACCAACCATCTGAATTAAACACTTCATAACAGTGACTCTTGGGTACGAATACATCAACAGTGCAGTTGCCAGGCAGGATAGGAACATTGTGAAAAATGGAGAAAATGTTTGTAACAAGCTATTTCTGCGTTTCTTACAGTGTTTATTTAACCTTTATTTTCACTGTGCATAAAAATGTGGGATTATTTGGTAACCGAGGAAAGATTATTGAAAGAGGCATAAAGAGTACTTCAAGCCAATTAAATGCATACAATTTATTCACCATGAAAATATGACAACTTTGAAATAAATAAAGAAGAAAAAAATAAAAATTAAAAAACATGAACTTCAACAACTGTTTTCACAATAGAATCTAAAAGGGAAGTGGTGTGACAAAATAGGAAATGGAAAATACATTTCTTAATTATCTTGAGTTCTTTTTAGTGTGTAAGACATGTAAAAGAAAACATCACCTTGCCCCTTTTCTACACCATCTTGCCTTTAAACACACTTTAGAAATACAACAGGGAAAACATTGCAGAAAAAGAATACATTGCTTGTTAAAAGCAAATTCTCCTGTCCTGTCCTGTCCTAAAATACCATATATGGCTTTTATTCCCAATTTCAGCTCAACTTCATTGTTGTCTGCAATTTTTCAGGAATTTAGACTGGTGTAAAATTTTGTTGTATGGTAATGGGTGTAGAATATCTGAAAAAAGATACCTAGTAGATGATTGAAGGATTGCTGCTGTCAATAAAAAAATCAATTGTCCAATCAAATCATTTGTTTTCAATTAAGAGATGAAGAGAATATTTTTGTTTTCATGGAGGTATGAACCGAAAAAACTAATCACACTGTATGAATACGCGAAGCGGATTCATACATTGTGTGATTAGGTTTTTCGATTCATACCTCCATGAAAACAAAAAATATTCTCTTCATTATACCCCCCACAATGAAGTTATGGGGGGTATACTGGAATCAGGTTGTCCGTCCGTCTGTCCGTCTGTCTGTCCGTCCGTCCGTCCGTGGACATAATTTTGTGTCCTCTTCTCCTCCCACATTTTTTGACCAATTTTGCTGAAATTTTATCAGGTTGTTTCCTATCATACGAAGTTGTGCACCTGCAATTTTCATCTTGATCCAGTCGTTAGTTTCAGAGTTATGCCATTTTGAACTTTTTAATGGGGGAGGGGGGGGTCGTCAAAATTTAAAATTGCAAAACTCAGTAACCATAAGGGGAGTTACCAAATTTGGTAAGTAACATCATCTTGTATATATATATACATGTTTGACATCAAAACGCTGTAAGTCATTTACAATTA
The DNA here is from genome assembly GCA_946902895.1 of Fragum fragum. Lineage (NCBI taxonomy): Eukaryota > Metazoa > Mollusca > Bivalvia > Cardiida > Cardiidae > Fragum > Fragum fragum. The sequence goes on from OX336369.1 coordinate 46,790,988, forward strand.
ACAATTAACTGAACAATTCCGTCCTCTCTAATACTTGGTACATAGCTTTCAAGGGTCAGAAGTGTTGGAGAGTGAGACTTGCAAAAGAAAGACGCGATCGGGGGGAGAGGACGGGGATGGAGGGGGGTGGGGGAGAAGCTGAAAACATAATTACATACACAATTGCTACTTTTCCACTCCTACTTAAAAAGGGGTCATAAAATGCCCCTTCAAATTCCACTCCTTCATAGAAAAGCCTTTTTAGCGGTGTGGGGGGTATTCTTGTCAGCCCTTGAGGGCGACAGCTCTAGTTTCATATAATTTAATAGCATCGAGCAAAAAACCCAAAAGATTTACAAATCTTGATACCTTTTTGTATGGGACTATTTTGTTCAGAAGCATACAAAATCGCTGCGTGCTCAAAATTTTGTTCATTGAGTTATGAATAATATTTTTTGACCAATCAGAACGCCCGTTTTTGATAGACGAAACTAAATATTTAATTATTTATGAATGATCTTGTCACATGAAGAAATTTATGATCTATTATCTAGGAAAACCTGCCTAAATGACAAATAAAAGTACTGAAAGTATCGATGGCAGATGCAAAAAATTGGAATTACCAGATAGCCCATTAAATATCTCTCATTTATGGAAAAATGATAATTGATTTGTCTATTAATTAGCTCAGCTCAAAGTTTATGTTGTAGTTGTACATGTAATAATATGTTCTTGTTGAATCAAAAGTACTGAAAGTACTGTAAGCTAGGAAAGCATGGAAAGGGTTAACCCTCCTGTGAAGCAATAGTCGCTTTAAAAAGCACCTATTTGAAAATACATATAGCATACTAAAATTGTGTTCCCTTGTCTGTACATTTCCATATGGTGAAGTATGGCTAATGACCTCCATGATATACAGCAGGTCTGCTGAGTTCTGAAAAGAGTAGATTTGTAATCAATCCCACAATAAGTAAGGGAAAGGAGTCACAACTGCTTAGATTGAATGTACAAAGCAAAGAGAGCTGTTGAGTTCCGAACTGCCGACAGTTTACTCAATTTATATCGTGTACAAGTCCAAAATCTGGGTTTAGTATGATTTAAGGAGGCATTTTTATAAACAAAGTTTTTTTTTTTTTTTTTTTTTACCATTGAATTAAAGCCGCCGTCATAGCGCAGTTGGTAGCGCGTCGGACTATCATTCAAAGGGTCCTGGGTTCGATCCCCGACGGCGGCAATACTCTTTCCGACATTTGTCTCTCACCAATGGGTAGATAATCGTAAACCTATGTGGGATAGCAGCTGGAGGCTAGGGAAGGGTTAGTGGTAGTACTGGTGCGAGAAATACCAGGAATCCATTGTTAGGTGCTCCAGCCGCCGCGATATAACTGAAAGATTGTTAAAAGCGGCGTTAAACCCCATTCAAACAAAACAAACAAATACCATTGAATTATATTAAATTCTTACAAACCGTCCTATTGAAATTTACCGCTTTTTTTTGGAACCCAAGCTTTAACAAGAGGACCATGATGGTCCTATATCGCTCCCCTGGGTATGATGGCTCAAGGCTTTATGATAAAATATACAAAATATCAAAGCCCTACACCTGATCTTTTTGGAAAAGAAGATTTTTTAAAGATTTTCTTCTTTAATCCTAGGTATAGCAAAGATCCAACCATATTTAGTTAATTTCAAGAGTATGGTAATTCTTTGAAGTATTAAAGTAGAGTGTCAATAGGCATTAATACACACAAAATATCAAAGCTCGTCATGGATTTCAATTCTTTGAAGTATTTTGAAAGAGCATGACCTATGGGATTTAGCAATATACAGACATCTGTGACATTGTCAAAAGTTTGAATTTTATGTCATAGAGAAATATCATTTTGACAGGCTTTCCTTGATAATGGATCCGATTTTGACCCTTGTCATGCTGAACCCTGAATATTCTGGTTTGGGCAGGAGGTATAGACAAAGATCAGCCTGCACATAAGTGCACTCTGATCTTGGTCTACCACTCCTGCTTATACTTTTCCTGCCAGAGAAGTTATGAAATTAATTTTCAAAAGAAATATTGGTTATTGAACAACAAGTACTATTATTGCTCTCAGCCCTTTGATTTTAATGCAATTAAGTTGGGGTTTTTATACAGCATGACAAGGGTTAATTCAAATTTTAATTACCTTGCTGTGTCCTTGTTAAAAATGCTTCAACTGATGTAGCAGAAAATAATAAGTTAAATAAGTGAGATTTTTTTTCCTAAAAAAAAACTTTACTGCAATAATATTGTAATTACATAAAATTTTAAAACCATTACCAGATTTTTTGTTGTCTATCAACTAAAGCCTCTTCAATCTATGGTAACAATGATTAGGTTACCCTAAAAACTTGATATTTGATTTTCCTCCAGCAAATGTCAGTTACTACAGAAGCATCCTTGTTACTAAATTAGTCATCAACTAGTACCCTGGACATAATAATCCCAAACCAAACGACAAGTTTTAGACAGATCTGGGTGCAAAAAAGTTGCAGACAACAATTTCAGTAAGGTAGAATTTTAAATGTCTCTCTCTTTCTAGGTAGAAAACCAAGAGTGATAAGCAATTTTACTATTTTTCACATTGTTTTCTAAAGCCTTTCTCTTGAGTATTAATATAAAAACCTGAGACTGTGTAGGAGTGGGCTAAGTGCCCTGTGAGAGTGTTTTGTTGTGATCTCCCTATGTTCAGGGCTTTGCTAGCAATATGTCAACACAACTCCTCCTAAGTTTCTGCTTGGATCTTTTTGAAACTTTGTTAATGTTATAACCTTAATTGGTTGATGTGCATGAAGTGAGAATTTTATGGTTCATTAATTTTTCCCTGAATTATGCCCCTTTAAAACTTAGTATCTGGGGCTCATTGAAATTGCTGCCTTGTGAACGCAACTCCTCCTAACTTTTTGTCTTGATTTAACTGAAAATTGGTCAATGTCATCACCATAATTTGTAGATGTACATAGATCAAGGATTTTATGGTTCATTAATTTCCCTGAATTATGCCCCCTTAAAACTTAGTCTCTTGGGCTTATTGAAATTTCAGCCTTGTGAGCACAACTCCTCCTAACTTTTTGTCTTTATTTAAATAAAACTTGCAAATGTTTTGAATTTGGTTCTGTCAAAATAAGTAGTGTCTACAATTATTTTCGTGAAACAGCAGCAAAGTGGTGGTGTATATTGTGACTATGGCACTCTTGTTTGTTTCTGTTCTCTAAGTTTACAACAAACAAGTAACCTACAACCACAAAAACTTCAGTTGTTGCAATGCTACAAGGAAGTGCCCTATTGTTTTTGGGTCACATAGGTTAAAGGTCAAGGTTACAATTGAACTTTGGTTGAAAACTGTTTCCTTGCTCATTTGACCTAGGACCTTGAAACCATATAAAAATGTTTTCCATGACCCAAGGAGGTGCTAAACTGTTTTTACAATTAACATAGGTTAAAACTTAACTGTGCTACTTAAGTAACAAAATGCTGGTGGATGATTTAGGTCCACTTTGTGACATCTCTTGTTTGTTTTGATCCTGATGATGATTAATTTTTTGTAGATAAAAAAAACTAAATTGTATGTGCAATGCATGAAATTAAATTCACATGCATTTACAATGATTATTAACATATACCATACTGATACCTGGAATATGCCTAGTTTTGGAGTAGGTATATACAAAGATCAGACTATTCATATCTACAGTCTGATCTTTGTCAATACCACTTGTTTGTCCTTTTCAGTCTGGATTTGTTTATAAGATTAATTATCAAAGACTCAAACTGACCCAAAACCCTTCCATTCCTTTCAGCTCTTTGATTTCAATGCAGTTTTGTAAAGGACTTGAAAAATATTGTTTAGCACGACACAGGTTTAGATATTCTTGTGTAGCAATTGTAAAATACAAACATGTACATTTTCAATGATAGTTAAAAATGAGACAGGAAAAAAAATACTTGAAAAAATGATAATATCCACTACATTTATCTAGTTGTGACCCGTCAAGCAAACTGGGACCTCCTGGAAATTTAACCTTTTAGACTGGTCAAAAATTGAAAGGAGTTGCAGACAACAATTCAAAGTTGAGGAATTTAAGATTTTCATTTTTCTGGGGTAGAAAACATTGTAGAAAATAAAGAGATTGCTTGTTACAAGCAATTTCTTCATTTTATACAATGTTTTTCTTGAAAGGCGTCCAAAAGCATCACATTGTTGGCGAGCTAAACATAATATCTCTTCAAGTATTATTTTTCTGTATTTTGCTTGACAGGAAATATTGATTTAAATGGGTCTGTGGCAATATTAGAGAATTTTTGTTTTCTGCACATATGAATATATTTCATGTCATTTTCAGTCCACTCACAAATTTTAATGATAAGCTTTTTACTTTACAAGTAAGTGATGGAATTCTAGCTCCACCCTCTGACTCCACTGGCCATGCCTACTGAATCTACTAACTATGCCAATGGACTCTACTTTGGCTTTATTTTGCAAAATTTATGGCAAGTATCATGTAGCTGAAAAGTAAAATCGTTGGTTGACAACCTTAACATCATAACTACAGCTTGAAAAAGCTGTAGTTAACCCTTGTCATGCTGTATAAATTACCTTTCTGAAATGCTCCCAAATCAAAGGGCTGAAAGCGCTGATAGAACTTGTTGTTCAAAAATCAATATTTCTTTAAGAAATCAACTTCATAAGCAACTCTAGCAGGAAAATTACAAGCAGGAGGTGTAGACTAAGATCAGCCTGCACATAAGTGCAGTCTGATCTTAGTCTACACCTCCTGCCAAAACGGGAATATTCCGGGTTCAGCATGACAAGGGTTAAGATATCTAAGTTGCCAAACCAACAAAAATGTTTGACATAAATGTCGGTAAATGTTGGAGTTCAAGGTTCACTTCAAGTTACTTCCAGTCTATTGGAATCATCTGATTGGTCAATTGATTCTTTGATTGACAACCCCGATTGTTCATTTGGTGACAACCTGAGACTCATGATTCAGAGCCTCAATGTTTTCTTCCCAGAAAGTTGAAAAAAATCTAAAATTTCATCAACTTTGAATCGTTGTCTGCAACTCCTCAAAAATGGACCAGTCTAAAGTTTTTTGTCTGGGAATGAGTTAATCTTGAATCTAAATTATAATGGTTGTACACATGCTGTATGATGCGTGATAGTTAACAGTTAAATGAGCGCATGCGTGACATTTCCAATCATTACACATGTGCGCAAAGTAAAGACTCGGATCAGCCTGTGCAACTGGACAGTCTGATCAGAGTCTTCACTCTGAGCTCTGTAGATAGTTACTGACCCAAAGCTTCTTTAAGCAACCAGCGAATATTCTAATTGCCCCGAATGGCTGTCCAGGGTGCTCAATGTGTGCGAGTCACCCACATGCAAAATGGTTGGAAATGTCACGCATAGGCTTAAACAATCTCACAGCTATATCTAAACTTCTGTGTCGGAAATCTCTTCCCTTGTTGGCACTTCTTGCACACGGCTCACTACACTTGTCATCCATTGGCGTGTCTTTATAAATGAACGGTGCACAGCTTTGTTAATTTTATTATCTACACAAAATATAACTTGAGGATAAATCATTGTTTGTACCATTGATATGGAAGTTGTTACTGCTATGACGTTTATGTAGCCATTATGTTTTAGCCATACATCCCGTAATATTTCAGTTAAATACATTGGCAAAATACTGAGAATGAATGTTAACACAAGTAAGAAAGAAAGTTTACACGGCTTATATGCGGATTTCTTTTTGCATACATTGTATGTATTTTCAAGATTAGTGTCGGATGTATTTAACTCAAGTTGCTTTTCTTCTCCGTCACTTTGTGTAAGACTAATCAGGGGAGGTGTAGGACAAACAGAGTCTCGTGCAGAGCGCCCTGATCGCACACTTGTATTTCTGGAATGAACAGACTCAGGTATGCTATCTTTTCTGTTTGTTGGTATGCTATCCTTTCTACCTGTCAAATCTTTCTTATTATTTGGATGATTCACATTTTCAACAGTCTTTTCCTGATCTTCCCTTGATTTATTGACTTTCATAGTTTCATTCTCTTCATTTGTCTTGCTGTTCTGAGAATCATTTCCAAAGTCTTGTTTCTTTAGATCATTTTCATGTGCGTGTTCATTCTCTTGTTCTTCAATGATCTCTTGACTCTTAATGATTTCTTCACGACTTCGTCTCTTTGTGGGAATGTTGAAGTTAAGTGGCTGTAGTTTATTTTCAGCACTATCTTTCTTAATATCTTGCTGAGAATGGAATGGAAAACTTCCATGTAATTTAGGGTTTTCTAACTGAGCTTGTAATGCTGAAATGTCAACTGAGAACTTCCTGACATAGTTGTACGATTTAGCTTTTTGAATCAGGTCAAGTTGAGGATCGGTTATTTGTGCAATTGTATGTCTACGACGTCCCAAAATTGCTGACATGTTAACTCCAAGATGATTTTGAGACTTTACTTTCTCGCCAAAATTTGAACTTCCACGTTCTTGAGTTGGGCTTGGATCGTCTGCAAACAGTACTTTTTGGGATGAAGGTGACCCACAACGTTTCTTCAGTGCACTCTTGGAACTTTTTGACTCGGGTGAACCACCAACAGAATCATGTTGTATGTCAGGAGATGGGAGAGCAACTGAATTCTCATCATCATCTTCTGCAATTTCTTCAACGCTTTTTATGATCAGTGATGGGACAGTAAAGATTTCTGTTGAATGTAAATCAGAAATCTCTTGTGACATATCCTCGTTCCAATACTTGGTATGTAGGTGTATTACAAGCATCAGTATTATTGGCGTAAGGAGCAATAAAAGCCACAATGTCTCGACTCCGATTTTAAATCGGAAAGAAGCCTGATTAATACTGTGATAAATGCCATCATCCTCCTGGTACAAACACATGACCACAAAAACGATCGTTAAACTTGTCGTTAATATCAACCAGAGAAGAATAACAATGATGCCAAATTTCACTTTGGGGATGGCATCATATTTATGAAGTAGCTTTAATATGTTTTGCACACAAATGAGAATTATTATGGCTCCAAGCCCGCATACCAATAACATATACAGGCTTCCACCCACATGTTTAAGATCCACAATAACATTTTCTGATATAATACTGTTGTTAGAATTCTGGTGATGTAGAACCAGTCTGGAAATCTCTAATGGGCACCAAATGAAATCAAATAAACAGCACACTAAAAGTAGCACTGCCATTAACATATATCTTAACTTCCGTAAAAGTTTGTGAACACACATTGCAATGAGAACAGTGGCACATCCTCCTCCCCCAAACAGAATTGCTAGAAACAGCATGGTAGCCGATAAGACGATGGAGTACAGCTCCATCCTAGTATCTTGGGAATGAAATTGGCTTGTATTTGTGTCATTGTGTTCCGGAAACATGGTTAGTGGTGTCCTGGTGTCTGAAATTATATAAAAGGAAATTTTTATTGTCATCTAGAAAACATATTTTAGTAACCCATTACCACACAATTGCAAATTTTGATGCCACTAGAGAATAATATTGATGAAAGCATTGTGAGAAAATTAGAAATTACTTATAACAAGTAATTACTACTTTAATGATTTCTACCATAAACAGTACTTTTCAATTTGAATTGTCGTCTACAACTTCTTTCAATTTGGACAAGGCTAAAATAAAAAAATAATCTAAAGCTTGTGCAGATGACATAGGATTGGTGATGAAATTCAAAGTCATTTCCTCTAATGGTGAGTAAAACAGTGAGTTATCCTATTCCCAAACCACAAAATATTAGACTTGTCCAAATTCAAAGAGGTTGCAGACCTCATAACAAATTTGATTTCAATTGAAAAAATTAGTGCCATATTTGGTAGAAAATATTGTGGGAAAAGAAAAAATTGATTGTTACAAGCATTTTAACTTTTCTCACAATGGTTTCCATACCTATATTTTTGGCACATAAAAAAGCTGTTAACCCATTCCACCACAATCCCAAAAGCGTGGGAAAACATTGTCGAAAATGAATTAATTTCTTTGAATAATCACTTTTTTCATTTCTCCCAATGTTTTCTACCCACAAAGTACCAAACTTTTTGAAATTTAATCAACTTGAAATTGTTGTCTGCAACTTCTTTCAAAATGGACTAGTCTTATATTTTGTTGTCTGTGAACAGGTTAAAAGAAGGAAATATCTATCTTAAAGCTGCTTGCTACTAGCTATCAATAATTTTTTTAACTCAAAAGATGAAAAAATACATCAATCGTCTGCAGCATCTTTGAATTTGGACCAATCTAAATTCTTTACATCTGGTCATAGGTTAACTATCCAGAAAAATTATTTTAAGCCTTATCCATTTAGCAATATATATTTTTGTAAAAAAAATGCACTTTTACTTCTGTCCTAAAAGTACAAATTAAGAGCCTAAGTAAATAATCTAACTGATCTTTTGTGTCTAATTTTGCCTTCATTTTATGGAGAAAATCTGCTGGGAAAAAAGTAATATAATTGGTGGTTGCAGGAAAATTTCCTATGCTGGCCCTTTCATGTATCGTTCTTTTTATGCTTTCTTCTGTACTTTCACAGAAAAATTAACTGATCAAAATGGAACTTCCTGCTGGAGTAAGTGGGCTTGACCAGCGGTGTCAGTAGGCAGAGCCGGCTGTTCGGCAATTAGTCAAAAAAAAAGAATTTCTTTGAAAGATTATGGTGATTTTTGAAAAGGAAAAAAAATGGTTCCATGCTATCATGTAACCAGCTTATAAAAATTTAGACTAGTCCAAAATCAAAGAAATTGCGAATTTAACAAAAAAAGCCAAGTATGTTAAAAAAAAATGTAGGTAATGAAAATATCACCCCTTAACCCATTACCATACAGCAAAATTTAAGACTGGCCGAAATTGAAAGAAGTTGCAGACGACAATTTAAAGTTTATCAAACATTAGATTTTTTCATTTTTCTGGGAAGAAAACATTGTGGAAAATGAAGAAATAGCTTGTAACTAGCAATTTCTTCATTTTCTACAATGTTTTTCATTGCTCTTTTGCTTGGGGGGTCTAAATGCGCCACTGAGTGGGAATGGGATGAATTGGACCAATTAATGCAAGTACATGTATTAAGTTTTGTTCTGTGATATGTCTACTTTAGTCTGGTTTTCTTTGTAACCAGTTATGAATAGTCTTCAAACTATTGCAAGTATGGTCAGAACATAATAGCATTAAATCACATTCAAGACCAATGCTTCAATTGCACTCCTAATAAATATCAGAGACTTAATAAGTACTTTTATTTTCTAAATAGGGACTCTAATTGCCAGTTGTATTGCAATTTTCACAATGTTAATATCTTCCAGTTTCTACATTTAGAACTAATTTTTAGACTGCAACAACTTGATTTTGGGTTTTTGTTTCTACCCTTTATTATACTCCTGCAATGATAGTTTGTTTTTGTCTGTCTGTTTCTCTTTTTGTCAGTTTGTCAGCAAAAACTTTAACAATTGCCATTATAAATTTAGAGGTAGTGCCTTCATATTTCACATGTATATTGCTAGACCTACCTATTGATACCAATAAATAATCAAGTTCAAGGTCATTTCAAGGTAAAATTATGAACAATTAAAACTTAAATATTGGCCACTACTTTCAATTTGTACATGATTGGGCCTTCATGTTTTACATGTGTTTTGCTTGTGACAAGACTTTGATGTTGGTAGCAATTTCAGAGTTGTTAGTCAAGGTTGCTACTCAAGGTTAAGTACATCTTCATATTAAAAGTTTGTTTGATAGTAATAGATATAGGACCACTGTTAGTTCACTTGTGAGGTGCTTGTTGCAAGTCCTTTTTCTTGTGTTATAAACTTTATGGTCATTCATTTATCAAAGTCACTTTTCAAAGTCATGTATATTTTGATATTAAAACTTATAACAAATTGGCAATAATTTCTAAATGGAGAGGGACAGGCTCTTCATATTTTACTTGTGTATTGTATATGGCAAGACCAATCTGTTGGTACCTCCATGAAGGTTCTTAGTCAAGTATCATGGCCATTTTCGAGGTCAATTTATGCAAAATGAAAACTCAATATTGACCATAAGGGTGTAATGGTAAACAGATAGGGCTTCAAATGTGACATGGACACTTCTAATAGATAGGCTTATGACATTCTTTCCCTTTTGAACCTATACAAAGGTTTCTAGTCAAGGTCAGTTTCAAGGTCAAGTACATGTATATCCAGAATGAAAACTTCAACATCAGCCATAACTTTTTGAAGGTAAGAGATAGTGGTTTCATATTGCACATAAACACTACTAGTTGATATGCCTTGTATTTGGTACCAGCATCAAGGTCATATCAAAAGGTCGTGTGTTAAGGTACACCAAAAGTTGGATATCAAAGCTTCGTGTATTCATACAGTGTGATTAGTTTTTTCGGTTCATACCTCCATGAAAACAAAAAAATTCTCTTCATCTCTTAACCCTTTCCTGGACAAACCCCGGTTTTTACGTCTCTGTGATTTTATACTTGAGAAAACATTGTGGAAAAAGGAGAAATTGCTTGTAACAAGCAATTTCTCCTTTTCCCACAATATTTCTACCACGTAGGATGGTCAGGTTTCAAATTGCATGCATTTTTCATTGTCGTTTGCCACCTCTTTCAAATTGGACCAGTCTAAAATTTCATAAAACAGGAAAGGGTTAAATTAGCCTGTCTGTATGTGTTTCATATTCCATCAGTTTACAAACATTCTTGTTATTTTGTGTCTAGAACTCCTCCAACAGTTTTGCTTCATTAGAACTAAAATTTTTGCCCGTAACATTGATCACTTGTTGAAGATTTGCTCAATGCAATCTTGAATGGTCAACTCATCTGGTTTATTGATTATCTCCCCTTGATCTAGGGCATTCATCTCCTTGTTTACGTATGCTATTTAGTTTTCCTTCATTTATGGCTATAAGTACAGTTATCTTTCTTTAGTTTATACTAATTTATTTTAGTTCGATTGCGACGAAAGCTTTAAGCTTATAGAGTTTCTCTCGAACAAACAAACCAGATGTTTTCACGTCCCTGGAAGAGAGGCAGTGGCTTATCCCCACTGCTACCCACTTCTACAGCTGGGTAGACTGAGGCTGGCTATTAAGTGTCTTGCCCATGAACACACCTCGGTGACGGTGGGGCTCGAACCCGTGACCTTCAGATCACGAGTCAAGTACCAATACCACTCGGCCATCGAGGCAGTCAGTTATCTTTCTTTGATAACACAAAAATGCTTTTATGGTGAAGATGCGTTCCAACTAAAATGGAAATCAAGATTTCAGGAAAGTGATAAATTCATGTAAATGAAGATTGATTCATTGAACTAACCCGTCTCATTAAGTGAAACCGGTTGACTCTCTAAACTTCATTAATGTAAAAGAGAAAGAAATTAAGAAAGTCATAATATTTTGAAAGACCCCCAAGAGCAAAGTCAGAGTATATCTGCAGATCAATAATTCCTTTTCTTCCAAGAAACTGTATTTTTTTCTCCCTCGATGAATATTCTATCACACGCTTCCAATTAAATACAATATCTCATGAAATGGTGAAACGCTGTCCTGACTCGCTAATGAGGTATCAAAAAACTGGAATAAAGACAGAATAAAAAGCTTTTTATGCTTGCTGTGTGAAACTTGCATTGACAGGGAAATTATGTTAAATTCTCTTTGCATTTTATACTAATTTGCTATATAACTGCTTTTGCTTTTATGTCTTTTCTTGCTCTGGATGCCCATTAGGAAGAGTAATTCTTGCTGATAATTCCAGTGTTATAAGCTTGAAACCTTTCATTATTCAAGACCTTAAGGGGTACCTTTTTTTGTAATAAAAAGGTGATAAACTTGTTCTAGTGAATGAAATTGATTACTTATTTATAAACGAATGCTGTTGTTTTATCCAAAGTCTTGTCAACCAGATATTATGACCCTTGAGATTAAACAATTTACTCATTGTCAGTAATATATTTCTTATCCTAAAAGACTAGGTTTTTCGAATTTCACAAACTTAATTGTCATATGAATCTTCTTTCAAATCTGGACCATTCTAAAATTTTGATATTTGGTACATATCACCACATAATGACCTTTGACCATGATTCCTTAAAGAATTAATCTACTCTGAAAATAAGCCCTTGTTTTGGCATCCTGGATTTCATATAGTAGTATCAACCCTTGTCATGCTGAGCCCAGAATATTCCAGTTATAAGTGCAGTCTGATCTTAGTCTACACCTCCTGTCTGTCCTTTTGAAACCAGAGTTGTTTATGAAACTAATTTTCAAAAGAAGTATACTGACAAATAAACAACAAGTACTACCAGTGCTTTCAACCCTTTGATTTTTATACAATTCCGAATGACAGCATGACAAGGGTTATAGAAGGAAATATTTAAAGAAACTTCTACACAAGTAATAGGCCTATACTGAGCTTTGAAATTTCGCATGCAGCATTTCCTTAAGGCCCTTTACCAAACTACATCAATTTATTACTCGGGGATCAATACAAGCCTTATGTTATGGGTTATCTGATTTCAGAGATAATTTAATAAAGAATAAAAAAAAAATCTTCTCCACCCATTGTTACCATAAGAGTAAGAGCTTTCAAATTTTGCATGAAGCATTGCCAAGAAAACCATATGGTCTAGAGGTTTGATATTTGGTACATATCATCACATAATAATAACCCTACCCATGTGGTCGTCATTGTGGGATCCTGGATTTAACAAAGGAATTAACCCATTCCCACATGAGAAAATTTTAGACTGGTCCAAATTGAAAGAAGCTGCAGACGATAATTTCAAGTTGATGGGATTTTTAAAATCTTTGTCTTTTGGGGTAGAAAACATGGTGGATAATGAAGAAATTGCTTGTAACAAGCAATTTCTTAATTATCCGCAATGTTTTCAAAAGTTTTAAATTGAGGGGCGTTCAAAAGCGTCACTGAGTGTGAATGGGTTAAGACCAAAACTAAGCTTAGAGCTTTGAAATTTTGCATTTAGCATTGCCATAAGATTCCTATCAAAATATTCTAAATTAATTCTCTTAGATGATAAAAGCTCCTTTGGCATGTAGAATGGTGCTAAATGTGGTAAAGGTAACCAACCTTGTACTGTTACTCTTTGATAAAAGTCATATGCCAATGGGATCCCAGATTTTACAAAGAGATATAAGGAGAAGAACATGAGAAAATCTTCTCTTCTTCTTCTTCCTGCAAAACATTAGGCCTATAGTGCTAGAAACATTAGGCCTATAGTGCTATCAAAGATCTTCTTGCTTTCAGTATTATATTATGCTGGTCTATCAAAAATAAATCATACTATCACTCTTAGATCAGAAACAGATCAGTAAAATTAAATATTGTACAAAGTATTAAAGATGGAAATCTTTAACAAAAGATTCCCTAAAACTCTATAGAGCCTAGACCATACTCTGATGAGCAATATGGGTCCTATTCTTCACATTGTTTACTACCGATATATAAATTCTATCAATTTTAAAAATTTGGCTGCAATATCCTTGAATTTGAACAATTGAATTTTTTTCTGGTAACAGGTTAAATAAGATTTTTTTATATAGAAAAGCCTGTAGTAAAATATTACACTCTCACCTGAAAGAGCATAAAAATATAGGATATTAACCCTTGTCATGCTGAACCCGGAATATTCCGGTTTCGGCAGAAGGTGTAGACTAAGATCAGACTGCACTTATGTGCAGGCTGATCTTAGTCTACACCTCCTGATTTTACTTTTCCTGTCAGAATGTTTATGAAGTTGATTTTTATAAAAAATATTGATTATTGAACAAAGAGTTCTATCAGTGCTTTCAGCTCTTTGATTTGACAGCATTTCAGTAAGGTAATTTATACAGCATGACAAGGGATAAACTTCTCAAAGTGTAATTCCCTCTGTGATATCCAGATAGAATTTCTTCTAACTTGAGGATTATTTCCTAATTTCATCATTTTTTTTACTAGAATTTATCCTCAAATTAGAGAAAATTAGAACAGAAATATCCATTTTATATAACTATTGTTAACCCTTGTCATGCTGTATATATTACCTTACTGAATTTCTGTCAAATCAAAGGGCTGAAAGCGCTGATGGAATTTGTTGTTCAAAAATCAATATTTTTTTTAGAAATCAACTTCATAAACAACTCTGACAGGAAAAATACAATCAGGAGATGTAGACTAAGATCAGACTGCACATAAGTGCAGTCTGATCTTAGTCTACACCTCCTGCCAAAACCGGAATATTCCGGGTTCAGCATGACAAGGGTTAAGAAATCGATTAGAAAATAGAGCTCCCTGTATGAGTGTTTAGGATTGAGTCTTGGGTGTTGATATTAGAAGAAATATGGTATATATGGCTGAATGTCGCTCCAGAATTCAAACAAAGCTTTTTTTAGAAGTTTATATAATGTAAATGTTTACTTAGCTCTCTTTTACTGACAAGTAATTACCGGGAATTGTGTCAAGTTTGAATTGTCCTTTTCTCATGGTTTCAGTGTCACACTGAATGGGTTAAAAATGTGTCATCAACTGGTAATGAAATTTTAACTTTCTGTTTTATTCTTACCTCTCTGTGAACATTTGCTTATTAATGAAAACTAGGCTTAATAGTTTTGTAAAAGTTGTGCCCTAGACAAACTGCAAAATACAAACAAATGGAATGACAGAGCTTAACCCATTCCCACACAATCCCTCCTTTTTACGCCTCTCAAGAAAAAAGCTTTGGAAAACATGGTGGAAAATAAAGAAATTGGTTGTATCAAGCAATTTCTTCATTTTCCACCATGTTTTCTATCCAATAGGACAAAAAATATTAAAATTCTGTCCACTTGAAATTGTCGTCTGCAGCTTCTTTCTATTTGGATCAGTCTAAAATTTTGTTGAATTGGAATGGGTTAACCCATTCCAACACAATCACACTTTTTTTATGCCAGCTCAAGGAAATATTGAAAAAATGAAGATATTGCTTGTAACAAGTGATTTCTTCATTTCCCACAATGTTTTCTTCTCAGAAAGACAAATATTCTAAGAGTTTCATGGATTCAACACTGTTATTTGCAACTTCCTTCAATTTGGACCAGTCTAAAATATTGTGGTTTGGTAATTGCTTAACCCAATCCCACACAACAAAAATTTAGTTTGGTTGCAGACAACAATTTAAAGCTTATGAAATTTTAGATTTTTTCATCTTTCTGGTTAGAAAACATTGCGGATAATGAAGAAATTGCTTGTCACAAGCAATTTCTTCAATTTGCACAATGTTTTCCAAAGTTTTTTTTTTTTTTTTTTTTTGAGGAGCGTTTGAAAAGTGTCATTGTGTTGGAATGGGTTAATATCCCTCCATTCATTAGCAGGGAATGAAATTATGTATTGGACATCTTATTCATAGAATCTGGACAATTTGTTTGAGTTGCAAAGAAAATCTTGTAAACACGGCAAATTTATTCAAATCTATTTCGTAATCAAAGGACTGAAAGTCCTGAGAGCGGTTTTGCTGGTTTACCAGTATCCGCACTCAACAATGCGAGCATGTTTTATCAATATGAGTGAGTAAATCGTACACCTAAGTAGGATGAGCAGCTGGAGGCTCGATAAGGATGTAGTGGTAGTACTGGTGTTTGAACTACCAGGAATCCATGGTTAGGAGCTCCAGTCGCCTACTATTAAAAGTTACGTTAAACCCTATTCAATCAATCATGACCCCTACTGTTTACCGAAATCACTATTTTGATTTAATCACAACGTTTTCTTAAGTGCGTTAAAATTTGTGGTTGTGTGGTTAAAGGTTAAATGATGAAAGGTAAAGAAATCAAAGCTAACATTAAATTCTTTTTCGTTGAGCATATTATTATCAGAATTGAAGTACTACATGTCCGTTTCAAAGATTTAGTCGAGTTCGAGAGGTAAAAGGTGTTTTATTCGATGGGGTTAATAGGCGCTTAAATCGCGACAATAACAGGGCGGTGTCTTATTACATATACTGTGTTTAGGGGGTGTAAATTTGCTCAGCCCTGCCAGGTCAAAACACTAGCAGACAATTTACATGTATTCGCTAACTCCACTAGCCACTGGCCTAGATTCTACCTTGAAAAGCAAGGAAATATTTCTCTCATTTTGACAATTCATTAGACAATTTACCATGGATATGTTAACTCAAAGTTTTAAACCAATTTCCGGGATATTCATGACTAAAAGGAGGCTGTTGGCATTCAGCAAGTAAGTTATTTCTTCATCAGCGATGAAACAAGATGGAGGCGATCACATAGATTTTCACTCCAAGTTTATGAGCATGCGTGGAAATGAGCGGAAATGTACTATCCCTTATTTTACGTCCCTATGATTTTATACTTGAGAAAATATTGTTGAAAAAGAATATTTTCTACCCTGTAGATTGGTTACTTTTCAAATTGCACTCACTTTTTATTGAATTTGGAAAAGTCTTAAGATTTTAAAAAAACAGGATAGGGCACCTTTTTTGAGTTTGGTTTGGGTCGAGGGGGTAAAACCTGTGTGTTCCAAACAGTTGGATGGAAATTGCACTAATGTTCCAGTTGAAAGGGAATGACGCCATCTCAGAACTTTTTCCCATGCCTTCCAACTCCCCCATTTGTCTTTGAAATGACATGAAGTCGATACAAGGCACTTTGATTGTTGATATTAGCAGATATTTCAATTGTTTGTCCAAATGATTATTGGTATCACAAGTTGACTTGTAGATTAACCCTTGTCATGCTGAATTAAATCCTGTACAGAATTCCATTAAACCCAAAGGGCTGAATTAATGCACTTGTAATACTACAAGTGGGTTTATATTCTTTTGAAAATTATCTAATCAACATTTCTGAATTAAAAGGGCAAGGCAGGTGGTGTTGACTAAGATCAGACTGCTCATAATATGCACTGATCTCTGTCTATACCTCCTGCTGAAACCCAAATAATTCGTGACCAGCATGATAAGAGTTAATGAGGGACCAATGTCTTAGAAACTTAGGAAGACTTCTAGAAGAAAAGAATTAAGTGCTGCAAAATGATTATGGAAGAACCGAATCAGAAGAGAAAAATGTAGTTACTTCTATCGTATCAACTATGATTTTATAACCTTATGAGTTATTTCTCACCTTTTGCCATGTACGAAAATGTTTTTGACTAGTCAAATTCTAAATAGTTGCTAAAGACCATTTCAAGTTGATAGAATTTTAAAAGTGAATGTCTTTTGGATAGAAAACTATTTGGAAAATGAAGAAATTGATTTTTGCCTCCATTTTTCACATTTATACAACCACAACATGCAAATTAAGCCACCAGCTGTTCAATTTGTATAATTATGGCCATTGATAAGACACTGATGATACAAGACACACACAATGACTGTCCCATTCCCACACAATGACGCTTTCTGATGCCCCTCAAGAAAATAAATAGGAAAACATTTTTCAATATGAAGAAATTACTTGAAACAAGCAATTTCTTCATTTAACACCATGTTTTCTATCAAGAAAGTTGATAAAAAAAAAATCATCAACTTTATTTTGTCCTCTGCAACCCGACTGAATTTGGACCAGTCTGAAATTTCGCAGTCTGGTAATGGGCTGTAAGAAAGTGAAAGTGTTTGAAAGATTGTTTGCTGAGGCAGTAATTAAACAATTACCACACAACAAAATTTCAAAAAAATGATTGTGTGGAAAATGGATTAACCCTTTCCCACACAACCCTTCCTTATTATGCCTTTCAAGAAAAAAGGTGTGGAAAAAATTGTGAGAAATGAAGAAATTGCTCGTATCAAGCAATAGTTACTATTCGAAATATCGAAAAATTTTTACCCATGTTGTTGTTCTGAGACTTTGCACAAGCCTTAAGTTTACTTGCATGCCCTACTCTGTTCCTACTGTTACCATTGTTGCCTCCGTGACCATTTCATCAACCCCACAGAAAATATTCATTACTCTGACACTTATTTTAGTGAATATTTGACCCTTTTGACTGAAATATTCTTGGGTTAAATTTGATGTGCAAGTCTCTCCAACTGCTCATCTTTATTAAATCTCACACAAAATTTCAAATATTTCATCTCTCAGGCAAATATTCATTACTCCGTAATTCACTCTATAGAGTTTTTAACCTTTTAGACTAAAAATGTTAAGTACAAGATTTTCTATCTCTGTTTCTATTAAATTAGTGGTTTGAAACTTTAGACAGAGTAATGATTTAACAAATACCTGTTACTCTGATATTTTTTTGTGGAATAATGTCCTCTATGTCAACAATGAACTGCTGTTACAATCCAGCACTCAATATAGTAGAGCATTGCAGCTGTTCACTGACGTCTTGTTCACACTTCTGAGAATAATTAAGTCCCTTTCTGCCTGATGTTTAACATGAACTACTTCACTAAGTTTCATGCATGAAGTAAATTCATAATAAATTCTGATAAAAAAAATCATTTCAGTTAGAAGATAATAGACCAATCGAAGCTGTCAATGAAGTAATCAGTCGAGTGAATCATTCATTTAGAAAGGAAGTTAACTGGCCATAAATTTTGCAAAATGAAATGTTGTTAAACCGTTAAATATCAAAGCAGTTTTTCTTGTTGGAGTCAACAAGAGGGGCCAGCAATTGGTCAAGAGGTTGCAGATTATTATTCAAAATGTGTATAATTGGGAAATAGATGAGGCATTGATTAATTATTCTTCATCAACTCATGCAAAACTGGAGAAAAGCGGATAAAACACATTGTGAAAAAAGAAGAAATAGCTTGTAGCATTTATTTCTTGTTTTTCACTACATTTCAATATTAATGACCAAGTTAAGAAAACAGTAGTTATACAGGAAAGAATTAAATCACCATAACAAGATTGTGCTAGGGATGTTTGTTACAAGATGGTATCGTATAATCAGCTTTGTAATTGCATTGATCACGCACATCGGCTGAGCTGATTGTCATACAAAATGAAACAACTTGTTGATTAGTGTTACGTGAGATAATGAGCTTTGGACCGTGTGTGACAACTAAATCAGACGGCAATAATTTGAATCTGTAATACCTTCATTACACGCAATTGGTACTGGCTGCTTTTCTTGATAACAGAATAATCTCAAAGAGGATTATGGAAAATTAATCTAATTAATTCATTAATAAGAAATAGTAAGATTGAATTCAGAAGAAATATAGATTAAATTAATATTGATTGCATTTGTAACCAAGGTTGCTTAAAGATAATGATTAATTTGTCGAGTTAGCTATACTTTTCAATGATAGTTGAAAAATTAATTGAAAATTCAACATTATGAAACAGAACTAGTCTTTATCATATTGGTTCAAGTTTCCATATAAATTCATGACCACATTTGGGTTACAAGGTATCAAAAAGTAGGTCACTAGGTTAAATCTTACACAAGACCTTATGTGCATTTTAGGACACATATTTGCCTCTAATAAAAATGATATTTTGTCAGAAAGTTTGTTTTCATAAGATATAGGTCATGTTTTAAATTGGGTCCTAAAGTCAAGTTTGATATTGGGTTACATGGGGTAAAATATAATTATCATCTTTTTTTTTATGCTCAAATACCTTAATATTTCATCAAAATCTCTGTCTCTTTGATATTTAAGACATTTAATTTAAGCTCAAATTTCGGTTATTTGGGGTAAAAAAGATCACTAGGTCAAACCTTTGGATTCTAAGCTTTGTATAAAGCATAGAGGCTATATTTATGGCTTAACCCTTTCCTGTTCAAATACGGGATTTTACGTTCCTGTAATTTTATACTCAAGAAAACATTGTGGAAAAAGAAGAAATTGCTTGTAACAAGCAATTTCTCCTTTTTCCACAATATTTTCTACCACATGGGATAGTTTCTTTTCAAATGGCATCCAGTTTTCATTGTCGTCTGCAACCTCTTTCAATTTGGACTAGTCTAAAATTTCCAAAAACGGGAAAGGGTTAAATATCTTAAAACCAAGTTAAAATGTTAATTCTCCATGACATGATTGTGCAGGACAGAATTTAGATACAGTCTCACCTTGGATAAAAAATAAGTTCAGTTTGTGCTGTTTTGGCTTATAGTTGCCACCGACTCAGGGTAGCGCTTCAAGGCCAATGGCCCTCTTGTTTTTCTATAAAGGTTTTATGATCAAGAATTATAAATTACCCATTTTTAGCTCACCTGAGCATGAAGTGCTCTGGGCAAGTTATTGTGATCAGCCATTGTCTGGTGTCTGTCCATCCTTTCATTAACAATTACAAAAAAATCTTCTCCTCCTAAACTAACTATGGAATTGAATTCAAACTTCACAGAAATGATCCTTAGGTCAGGCTCTGTTGAAATACTTAAGAGAATTGAAATCAATGAAAAACTCTGGTTGCCATGGCACCAGAGTGAAAAACTTAATTAAATCTCTGAAAATTAGCCCTTTTCTGTTTGATCCCTGATTTTACATGGAAATGAAGAAGGAAATCTTTGAAAATCTTCTCCTCCTGAACAATAAGGTGTAGAGCTTTGATATTTGGTGTAAATTATCATCTAGTGACACTTTACCAAATTACTTCAAAGAATTACCGTTTCTTGAAAATTAGCCCTTTTCTGTGTGATCCCTGATTTTACATAGAAATAAAGAAGGAATTCTCTAAAATCTTTTTCTCCAAAGTCATAAGGCCTTCAGCTTTAATATTTTGGATGTATCAATGTCTATTGATCCTTTTCTAAAATACTTCATAGAATTATTATACGCCCGTCGAAGACGGGACGTATTATGGGATCACCCGTTGTGTCCGGGCGTCCGTTTGTCCGGGCGGTGTCCACTTCTTTGTCCGGAGCATAACTCTGTCACCTTAAGTCTGATTGACTTTAAACTTGGCAGTTATATTCTTCTCATCAATACGGAGTGCAGTGCTCAATAACCATAACTCTACCTGGCCTATTTTTTGAGTTATTGCCCTTTGTTGTTTTTCATACTTGAATCTTGTCCGGAGTATATCTCTAAAAGTATTATAGCTAGGATCATGATACTTCATGGGTGTATAGATCTCACCAAGGGGGAGTGCAGTGCACAAGAACTATAACTCTACCTGACCTATTTTTTGAGTTATTGCCCTTTGTTGTTTTTCATACTTAAATCTTGTCGGGAGTATATCTCTAAAAGTATAATAGCTAGAATCATTAAATTTCATGGATGGATAGAGCTTACCAAGTGGGAGTGCAGTGTACAAGAACCATAACTCTACCTAGCCTATTTTTTTAAGTTATTGCCCTTTGTTGTTTTTCATACTTGAATCTTGTCTGGAGTATATCTCTAAAAGTATAATAGCTAGAATCATGAAATTTCATGGATGGATAGAGCTCACCAAGTTGGAGTGCAGTGTACAAGAACCATAACTGTACCTGGCCTATTTTTTTAGTTATAGCCCTTTGTTGTTTTTCATACTTGAATCTTGTCTGGAGTATATCTCTTAAAGTGTTATAGCTAGGATCATGAAACTTTATGGATGGATAGATCTCACCAAGGGGGAGTGCAGTGCACAAGAACCATAACTCTACCTGGTCCATTTTTTTAGTTATAGCCCTTTGTTGTTTTTCATACTTGAATCTTGTCAGGAGTTTATCTCTAAAAGTATAATAGCTAGAATCATGAAATTTCTTGGATGGATAGAGCTCACCAAGACTTAGTGGGAGTGCAGTGTACAAGAACCATAACTCTACCTAGCCAATTTTTTTAGTTATTGCCCTTTGTTGTTTTTTATACTTTAATCTTGTCCGAAGTATATCTCTAAAAGTATAATAGCTAGAATCATGAAATTACAAGGATAGATAGAGCTCACCAAGTGGGAGTACAGTGTACAAGAACCATAACTGTACCTAGCCAATTTTTTGAGTTATTGCCCTTTGTTGTTTTTTATTCTTGAATCTTGTCCGGAGTATATCTCTAAAAGTATAATAGCTAGGATCATGAAATTACATGGATGGATAGATCTCACCAAGTGGGAGTGCAGTGTACAAGAACCATAACTGTACCTAGCGTATAATTTGAGTTATTGCCCTTTGTTGTTTTCCATACTTTGTTTGAGAAAAAATATTCATTCAAAATAACCTGAGTTCTATTCAAACCTCCAGTTAATATTAAGCAGTGTGACGGGCGTATCTTGTGACAATTTGGCACCTTGTTGTATTTGGGAAATAAGCCCTTCCTGTGCAATTCCTGATTTTAGAATGAATAAAGAAGGATATCTTTGAAAATCTTCTCCTCCTAAACCATTATGCCTAAAGCTTTGATATTAGGTATGACATTGTATCAATGCTTATTGACCCTCAGCCTTCAAAGAATTACCGTACTCTGGAAATTAGCCCTATATGGTGGGATCTTCAATATAGCTAGGTTTAAAGGAAAAATCTTATTCTCCAAAATTGATTGGTGTAGGGCTTCGATATTTTGTATAAATCATAGAGCCATGAGCCATCATTATTAGGGGAGCGATATAGGACCATCCCAGTCCTCTGGTCAATCCATATAACTCCTATATTATTAAATGGAATGGACTGAAACAAACTACAATAAATCTCCATGATGACATTGGATTCTCTGTAATGCATATTTTTATAGTTTTATGTTTTTAGCTCACCTGAGCACAAAGTGCGAGGTGAGCTATTGTGATCGGTCATTGTCCGTCCGTCTGTCTGTCCGTCTGTCCCTCTGTCAGTCTGTCCGTCCATCCACAAATTCTTTAAAAATCTTCTCATCCTAAACCAGTTGGCCAATCAAGCTGAAACTTTGCAGGGATGTTCCTTACGTGAAGTTCTATAAAAGTTGTTAAAAGAATTTGATTCTGTCAAAAACTCTGGTTGCCGCGGCATTTAAAAATGGGAATCTTTAGTAAATTTTTAAAAATCTTTAAAAATCTTCTTCTCCTAAACCAGTAGGCCAATCAAGCTGAAACACTGCAGGGATGTTCCTTGGGTGAAGTTCTACAAAAGTTGTTAAAAGAATTTAATTCTGTAAAAAACTCTGGTTGCCGCGGCATTTATAGTTTTATGTTTTTAGCTCACCTGAGCACAAAGTGCGAGGTGAGCTATTGTGATCGGTCATTGTCCGTCCGTCTGTCTGTCCGTCTGTCCCTCTGTCAGTCTGTCCGTCCATCCACAAATTCTTTAAAAATCTTCTCATCCTAAACCAGTTGGCCAATCAAGCTGAAACTTTGCAGGGATGTTCCTTACGTGAAGTTCTATAAAAGTTGTTAAAAGAATTTGATTCTGTCAAAAACTCTGGTTGCCGCGGCATTTAAAAATGGGAATCTTTAGTAAATTTTTAAAAATCTTTAAAAATCTTCTTCTCCTAAATCAGTAGGCCAATCAAGCTGAAACTCTGCAGGGATGTTCCTTGGGTGAAGTTCTACAAAAGTTGTTAAAAGAATTTAATTCTGTAAAAAACTCTGGTTGCCGCGGCATTTAAAAATGGGAATCTTTAGTAAATCTTAAAAAATCTTTAAAAATCTTCTCCTCCTAAACCAGTAGGCCAATCAAGCCGAAACTTTGCAGGGATGTTCCTTTGGTGAAGCCCTTCAAAAGTTGTTAAAAGAATTTCATTCCGTGAAAAAACTCTTGTAACCGTGGCGTATGAAAATGGAAATCTTTAGGAAATCTTTGGGTTTTTTTTCACAGACTACAAGGCCAAAGGCATTTATATTTTACATAGAACTTAATCATATGGTTCTCTACCAAGTTTTTAAATATTGAATCTCTGGGGTCAAAAATGGCCCTGCCCCTGTGGTCCGAAGTTAGGATAAATGCTTAATTAGAGCAATTTCAAAAGACTGTTCCTCTTAAACAATAAGGTCTAGGATATTCCTATTTGGTATGTAGCTTAACCCATTCCAACACAGCAAAATTGTAGACTGATCCAAATTGAAAGACGATGCAGATGACAATTTCAAGTTGATGGAATTTTTAATTTTTTCGTCTATTTGGATAGAAAATATTGTGGATAATGAAGAAATTGCTTGATACAAGCAATTTCTTCATTTTCCACAAAGTTTTCCAATGCTTTTTTCTTGAGGGTGTAAAAAGGAGGGATTGAGTTGGAATGGGATAACTAGATAGTTCTGTACTATATCACCAAAAGATGGCTTCCTCGGGTCAAAAACGGCCCTGCACTAGGGGTCCAAAATTGGGAAAAACGCAAAATTTGAGTATGCTAAAAAAAGAAAAAAATCTTCATTTTAAGGAGGAGGGCATTTATATTTTGAGTGTAGCATAGCCTGGCTATTATCAATCAGTTTTGATTAAATTATGCCTGTAGGTTAATAAAAACCCCTTCCCTGGGTGTCCAAAGTTTGTAAAAATGCTCAATTAGACCATGTTCAATAGTCTTTTCCTCCCAATCTACAAAGTCTAAGGCATTCATATTTTGTATATAGCATATCCAGATGGTTCTCCACCATGTTAGCTAAAACATATTTTTACATATTTGGTATGTAGCATGACTAAATGATTTTGTACAATGTAACAGGAAAATATGCTCTTAGGATAAAAAATGTCTCTGCTCCTGGGGTTGAAAATTGCGTAAATTGCATTGAAAGAATTCTTCTTCCTAAATATAGGTTCTAGAGCATTTACATTAAAAACATAGGATAACATTATTGTTATCTACCATGTTTACATCCTTTGTACAAACATGGCCCTTCCCAAGGCATCCAAAAGTATGAAAAACGCTCAATAAGAGCATGTTCAAATATCTTCCACTCCTCATGTATAAGTTATAATGCATTCATATTTTGATTTATAGTACATCCAGATTGTTCTCTACCAAGGTTGCTAAAATTACACCCATTGAAGTTGCAGACAGTAATTAGAGTTTGATTGAAATCTAAATACAAAGAATTTCAGGCAGAAAACACTGTGAGAAATGGATGAATTGCTTGTCACTCCCTTTCTCACTATGTTTTTTTTTCAAACCTGAGGGTGACAAATTCTTGGATAGTTTGGTAATGGATTAAACTATTAAGCTAAAGGAATTCATTCTTATTGTAAAGCATTACTGGATTGTTTTGTACAAAGCCCGAAATCTTATATTTGTTTTATTTATTTTCCTTAAGTTGTGTCTTTTTTATTCTAAAAAGTACTGTAATTTGCAGATGCCTCAGGTGAGTGATTTAGGACCATCATGGTCCTCTTGTTTTATATGTATAGTATAAATATATACAAATAACGATGATAGAATAAACAATTGAATTACTTGACAACAGTCTAAACTCAGTATCATTACCACCACGCTATTAAGACTACTTTCAAAAAGTAAAGCACATGGTCGTATTATAGGGGTTTTAGTGTAATTGACCACTTTCATATTTGACACATAGCTTATAATAAATGGTACAATCTTTATGCCTAGGTAAAGGTCAGCTATCAAAGACTGAATTTTGTTAGTGCAAAAGTATTTTACAAATGCATTTTGCTCTTTATAATCCTCTCTTTTTTGTTTTACTCTAACACAGCTTGATAATGGAGACAAAATTTCCATGGGGAGACAAAGTAGGATACTCAAGAGCTATTTTTCGTAGACTATAATTACATGTCGCCCACATTTTGTTTCAATCAATAGTATATCAGTTTCTAGGTTTTAAAGATCCTCACAGTGCTTTAATTTCTTAAGCTTTTAACACAGGTCATCACTTTAATATCCTTTAACCTTAGAGATCAGACAACATGTATACGCAGGCTGATCATTGTCTATGCAAATTATGTTACTGGTTTAATGGGACATTGCAGGGTTAGCACATTTTCAATGTTCTGACACTGTCTTTCAGCTCTTCATTATCTCAAAAAGTTGAGTTCTGCAACCTCCTATAAAATGTATTGTATTGTGCGTACAATCCATTTCCATATAATGATGCTTTTTGACACCCCTCAAGAAAAACTATTGGGAAAATATTTAGCAACTATGTTTTCTTTACAGAAAGTTGAAAAAACCTATAATTTCATAAACTTAATATGGTCATCTGCAACTCCTTTCTATTTGGACCAGTCGAAAATTTTGCCATCTTTAAATGGGTTTACCCATTCCCACTCAATCCCTCCTTTTTACGCCCCTCAACAAAAAAGCTCTCGAAAACATTGTGGAAAATGAAGAAATTGCTTGGATCAAGCAATTTCTTCATTATCCACAATGTTTTCCATCCACAAAGACAAAAAAATTAAAATTCCATCAGCTTGAAATTGTCGTCTGCAGCTCCTTTTAATTTGGACCGGTCTAAAATTCCACTGTGTTGGAATGGGTTAAGTGCATTATAACAATAACAATAACCTACTACCATCCACATCACCATTTCTGTATTAACCCAGTTTACATATTGGTCACAGTCTTGGCATATAGTTGGTAGTGTGTCAAGTCCCCGGTCACTGCAAATATCCTTTCTGACTTTGTCCAGCTGGACGATCAAGTGGTATACTACTAGTGCGAGAAATACCAGGAATATATGGATAGGTGCTCCAGCTGTGGCAATATGACTGAAATACTTTTAAAAGTGGTTTTAAAACCGATTCAAAGAAATAATTTAGTTTACAAATCGTGGTGGTCAATTAAAATATGAAGTAACTTACATGTGATCAAATCAATATGATCTAGGAGACATTATGTGCACTTTCAGGTAAAGTACCAGCAATAAATACCCATTGTTTTTTCCATATTTACCAACAATCCTTTATATGGTCTGGTATTGCAAACAATTCTAAATTATTCCAACACAACAAAATTATAGAATTTTCCAAATTCAAAAAATTTGCAGACAACAGTTTTAACTAGGTGGAATTTCATTTTTTTTCTACTTTTAAGTAGAAAACATTGTGGTTAATGAATTGCCTGTTACAACTGATTTATGTAATGCTTTTCAAAGCTTTTTTCTTAGGGGTATCAAAAAGCAGGATTGTGTGGGAATGGATTAAAATGCCCTATCAGAGTACATTTGAAAGGGGAGTGCCTAGCAATCACTTGAAGTAGAGCTTGGGACAAGAAATACAAGCCCCCCTTTGATCCATTCCTATATAATCCTGCCTATTCATGAACCGCAGGATAAAAGCTTTAACCCTTTCCTGTACAAACCCTTGATTTTACATCACCACGATTTTATACTAAAAAAAAATGTGGAAAAAGAAGAAATTGCTTGTTACAAGCAATTTTTTCTTTGCCACAATATTTTCCTAATGGGATGGTTTCATTTCAAATCTCAACCAATTTTACTTGTCGTCTGCAAGCTCTTTCAATTTCAAAGTTGATTTTATTTGAAAAACAATCATTTCATAGGGTGGAAAATATTGTGAAAAAAGGAGGAAATTGCTTGTAAATTTCTTATTTTCCACAGCATTTTCTCAAGTACAAAAACAAAGGAACGTAAAAAATGGGGATTGAATTGGAAAGGTTTAAGCATATGTTATCAAAGACTGCTAATAATCAGTATACAGAATAATATTAGCAATTGAATGATTTTGCGCTCTCTGATTGATCTGTCAACAAGACCTGTGAAAATCTGATTAGTATATCGACAAGTCGTTCCGATAAAGTTGTTGTGAATCACCAATTTTCTAAATTCTTGATTATGCAAAAAAGTGTTATTGCCTCATCCAATAACATAGGGTTTGATGCATTATGAATATTGAAATAATTTACTTTGAAATGAAATCATTGCTGTACATGACATGAAGATCAAACTGAAAATTCAGGGAGAAATATTTTTTTTATTAAAGTGACATTTTAAAACTGTAGCCCATTTCCAGACAACAAAATTTTAGATTGGTTGAAATTGAAAGCGGTTGCAGAAAACTATTAAGTTTATTATTTATTTTTTTTCCACTTTCTGGGCAGAAAAAATGTGTATATGAAGAAATTGCTTTTTTTCCCAATGGTTTTCCAAAAAGGCATCAAAAGGTGTTGTTCCTTAACCCGCTACCAGACAACAAAATTTTAGACTGGCCCAAGTTGAAAACGCTGCAGAAAGCTACCAGACAACAAAATTTTAGAATGGTCTGAATTCAAAGGAGTTGCAGATGGCAATTTAAATTTAATTAGATTTTTTCTTATTTTTCTGGGTAGAAAACATGCATTATACAGAAAATGCTTGTTGCAAGCAATTTCTTCATCTCACACAATGTTTTCCCAATTGTTTTCTAGTGGGGCGTCACTTAAAATACTTTCAAGCACTAATTTCTTCTTCTTTTGTAGAGTTTCCACAATATTAATTAATTTATGGAATCTCTATCATTTGTCATCTGCACTCTATTTGAATTTCGACCAGACAGTTATTTGGGTAAAAATTGAACTGTTAATAGCTATTACCATAAGTTGGAGATGATGTCCTATTCCTTATAGCTTACTAGCAACACACTGTTAAACCATCAGCCTCCTATTGTGTTTAGCCGATAAATGACTACATTGTTCTCTCATCGCAGAGAGACTAGAGTATTCAGAGACCAGGCATCTTTGCCTTTCCATGGACAAATTACCTTCTTTTATAAAAATATTATGTAATGTTATTGCCACAAGTTTGAACCATTAAAACTTCCACAGAACAAATGTCCAGTCATAGCTGTTAGTAACACAGAATTTAACAGTCCATCTCCTGTGAAGTTTTACCAATAAATGATTTTCTTCTCCCTCCTGTATGCTAAGCCATAGATTATTGAAAGGCATTTTACCCTTGTCATGCTGAATAAAATATTGTATTAACCCATTTCCACATAATGACGCTTTGTGATGCCCCTCAAGAAAACTATTAGGAAACCGTGTAAAATCAAGAAATTGCTTGTGACAATAATTTCTTCATTTTTAGCTTGGCTGTTTTCAGAGAAAACCCGAGGTATTGTGATAGCCTCCGTGTCGTCCTTGTCGTCATCGTGCAAAAACTTTGACATTTTTTGATATCTCTGGTACTACTGAAGACATTCACTTGAAACTTAGCATACATGTTCACTATCAAAAGAGGAACCCATGCTATCCAGGGGGATAACTCTAGATGCATTTTGGGCAAATAATGCCCTTTTTTGACTTAGTTTTTATCCACTATCCAGCACCCAACAGCCGAGCATAGGCACCTGTAGGCGATACTCTTGTTTACACAATGTTTTCAACCCAGAAAGTTGAAAAAATATAACACTTAATAAATTTTTAAAACATTTTTCTGCAACTCTATAATTTGAACCAGTCTATAATTTTGACGTCTTGTAATTGGTTAAAACTAAAGGACTGAAAGCACTGGAAGACCTGATTATGGATCAATATATCTTTTGAAATTAAACAATAAACACCTCATCATGGCTTTACTGGAACAAACAGGTGGTGTAGTCTAAGGGCAGACAGCGCATAAGTGCATACTTATCTGTGTCTATGCCTCCTTTCCAAAGCAGGAGTATTCAGGGTTCAGCATGACAAAGGTTAACCCAATATGACACAAAATTTTTTTAGACTGGTCCAAATTCAAAGAGGCTGCAGACAATAATTTCAAGTTGATGGAATTTTATTCTTTTTTTGTCTTTTTGGATAGAAAACATTGTGGATAATGAAGAATTTGCTTCATTATAATCCACACTGTTTTCCAAAGTATTTTTGAGGGGCGTAAAAAGGAGTGATTGTGTGAGAATGGGTTAAGTGTTTCTTTATAGAGGAGATACTGTAATAACAAAATGAATGATATCCTTAATTTGCATTTCTCTTAGTTTGAGCACTTATAAAGCAATAATCTGTATCCTTTTCTTATGCATAAAATAAGTACCTTTATAAGTGTGCAATTTAGAAAAGGCTATTATCAAATGGCCTTGTAAATAACCAAATGACCCCCCCCCCCCCCCTCTTTTGCATAAATTCTAGACCCACTTGGTCCACTCTATTCTCAGTCTTAAGTTCGAATTAGTTTGAAATATGCTACCTTTATGGTTTACATCTCTATATTCCATTAAAGAATAAATTATTAAAAGATATTTTGATCTGTCATCGTCCGGGTCCGTCCTTCTGTCCGTCCGTTCAAAGTTACAAAAAGATCTTCTCCTTCTAAACTCACCATGGAATTTCAACTAAACTTCAAAGAAATGATCCTTCAGTCATGCTCTTTCAAATTACTTTAAAGAATTGAAATCCATGAAGAACTCTGGTTGCCTTGGCAACAGAGTGAAAAAACGTAAAAAATCTACTCCTCCCAAGCCGTAAGGCCTAGAGCTTTGATATTTGGTACAAATCATCATCTATTGACCCTCTACCAAAATATTTCAAAGAATTACCTAATTCTGAAAATTAGCCCTTTTCTGTGCGATTCCTGATTTTACATAGAAATAAAGAAGGAAGCTTTACAAATCTTCTTCTCCTAAGCCATAAGGCCTAGAGATTTGATATTTGGTATAAATCATCATCCATTGACCCTCTACCAAAATACTTCAAAGAATAACCTAATTCTGAAAATTAGCCCTTTTCTGTGCGAATCCTGATTTTACATAGAAATAAAGAAAGGAAACTTAAAAATCTTCTTCTCCAAAACCGTAATGCCTAGAGCTTTATTTGTTATTCATCAACTATCGACCCTCTACCAAAATACTTCAAAGAATTGCTGTTTTCTGAAAATTAGCCCTTTTCTGTGTGATCTCTGATTTTACATAGAAATAAAGAAGGAAAACTTTATAAAACTTCTTCTCCCAAACCATAAGGCCTAGAGCTTTGATATTTTGTATAAATCATCATCTTTTGACTCTCTACCAAAAAACATCAAAGAATAACCATATTCTCATACTTAGCCTTTTAATTTTCGATCCTTGATTTTACAAATAAATAAAGAAGGAAAACTCTAAAAATCTTCTTCTCCAAAACCATAAGGCCTAGAGCTTTGCTGATTTGGTACAAATCAGCATCTATTTACCCTCTACCAAAATACTTGAAAGAATTACTGTATTCTGAAAATTTACCCTTTTCCTTGCCATCCCTGATTTTAAAGAGAAATAAAGTAGGAAAACTTCAAAATCTTCTTCTCCCAAACCATGAGGCCTAGAGTTTTGATATATTGTATAAATCATCATCTATTGACCCTCTACCAAAATACTTCAAAGAATTACTGTATTCTGAAAATAAGCCCTTTTCTGTGTGATTCCTGATTTTACACAGATTTAAAGAAGGAAATCTTTAAAAATCTTCTTCTCCCAAACCATAAAGCCGAGAGCTTTGATATTTGGTGTGTAATAATACCTATTGACCCTGTACTAAAATACTTCATAGAATTACTGTATTCTGAAAATAAGACCCTTTCTGTGCAACCCAATAAAGGAATAAAGAAGGATATCATTGAAAATGTTCTCCTTCTAAACCATTAGGCCTAGAGCTTTGATATTTGGTATGTATTAATGCCTATTGACCCTCAACTTTATTACTTGAAAGAGTTACAGTACTCTTGAAATTAGCTCAACATGGTTAGGTTTTTACTATACTCGGATTAAAAGAGAAAATCTTTAAAAAATCTTCTTCTTCAAAATGATTAGGTGTTGCGCTTTGATATTTTGAATGTTATATCAATAGGCCTTGAGCCATCATACTCAGGGGAGCGATATAGGACCATCATGGTCCTCTTGTTTTAACTTCATAGACCTTTAATTCATATTGCAGAAATTCAATCCTTCTTCTGGCAAGGTAAATGACCGCAGAAAAATGTTACACAGAAATTAGAACATTGAAATCTTTAATAACAGTCTCTAACTCTGTAAAGCAGTAGAGCTATCCTATTCAGTTGAGAGATGTAGGTTAATCATGGTCCTCTTGTTTCAGTGTAAGTTTACATTTGATTTGCTTTTATTTTATTGGTAATAATAAATCCAAATGTTGCATGTATAGACGGAGATTAATTGTCTCGTTGAACTTTTGACATCAGTTGTTTGACCAATCGATCGTTAAATATTAGTTTTGTCACTGGGACATGGACAGCTATGTATTTTGCCTGCAGGATGAATATGTTGACTGGTTTTTGCTTCCCTTTACCAAAATTAAGTTGCTTTGTGTTAACACATTCCCATTATGATGCTTTTTGATACCCCTCAAGAAAAATGATCGGGAATACATTGTGGAAAATGAAGAAATTGCTTGTAGGAAGCAATTTCTTCTTTTTCCAAAATGTTTTCCACCCAGAGAGTTGAAAAAATTTAAAATTTCATAGTCTAAAATTTTATTGTGTAGGAATGGGGTAATTGAACTTTATTCAACTCATTCATACATTATCTTGCTGTTTTATGCCCCTCAAGAAAAAAACTTTGGAAAACATTGTGGATAATGAGCTAGTAATGAGCAATTTTAGCTAACCTGAGCGCAATGTTTTTAACTTCAGCTTTTGTGATCACTCTCTCTGTTGTCAGTCCATTGTTTGTCTGTTAACAGTACCTTTGAAAATCTTCTCCTCCTAAACAACAAAGCTAATTAAACTGAATCTTAACAGGGTTGCTCTTTAGAGAAGCATTATATAAGAACTAATTTCTGTCGAAAACTCTGGTTGCAATGGCAACAGAAAGGTTGATACTTTATCTAAAATGATAAAAAAAAAAGGAGAAAATCTTAAAAATCTTCTCTTGACCAATGAAAGGCCTTGAGATTTGATGCTATGCATGTACATTACGGTGTTTACAAAAGTTCTTAAAATAATGCCCCTGGACTCCCCTTTGGGCCCTGTCTAGTGGCCCAATACCCCTGGACTCCTCTTTGGGCTCTGCCCAGTGGCATCATAGTTTAAATAAAAAGAAAGAAGGAAATATTTAAAAATCTTCTCCTGACCAGTGATAAGGCCCAGAGGTTTGATATTTTGCAGATGGCATCACCTTACAGGCCTCTACAAAAGTTAAAATGATGTCCTTGGGGTCAAGTATCGTTCCTTTGGTCCAATTTCAGCTCCAACAGGATGCACCCTATTTGATAAAGAAACAAATAATAAAAACTTTAAAAATCAGTTTCAGACCAATGATTAGGCTTAAAGAGGTTATACATTTTGCTTACAGCAACGATAACCTGATTGCCTCATTCAAAATTTGTTAAAATAACACCCCTAGGATCCCAATTGGGCTCTGTCTTGGTGCATCCCATGGAAATAAGGAAGGAAAACTTTTAAAGGGAAGTTTCTGACCAAAGATAAGACTTGGAGGTTTCGTGTATTGCATGTGACATCACCAGGTTGTCTTCTGAAAAAATTGTTAAAAGAAAGCCCCTTGAGTACAAATTAGGCTAGTCCTCAGCACACACCATTTTACATTCATCCAAAAAAATAAAATCTTTGAAATTATTTTCTAGACAAATCATTATGCTTCAGGTTTTTATTATCATTCAAGAGGCATTGCCATCTGCATACAAAAGTTGTTTAATGATGTTCCATATTGGTTTCATTTAAAGGCTCCATCATTTTAAGGATTATACGAATGGCCTCTGCCAGACTGTCAAATGTTTCGTGTCCACTCTGTATCTCCTAATTAACCTATTCTCACACTATAAAATTTTAGACCATTCCAAATTTAAAGAAGTTCCAGACAACAATTTTAAGTTAATGAAATCTTAAAAATCTTTTGGGGTAGAAAACATTGTGGATTATAACAAAATTGCTTGTTACAAGGAATTTCTTCATTTTCCACAATGTTTTCAAAAGCTTTCACATTTGGGTGTGTTTAAAAGTGTCATTTTGTAGGAATGGGTTAAATGCTTTGTCCAATTTTCAAAATATTGGTGTATCTTGAGCAGACAATATGCAGAGGGAAAGATTTGGTGACCTACTGTCAAGGTCACAGCTCAACTTAAAATGACCATATTCATCTTGTCCAGAATTTATGGGTGGATTTTAAAAGAAATTGACTTAGTCTTGTTCAACTTGATAAGGCAGTTTGAATAGATTTGGGGACTAAATTTTAGCTCCACTAGCTGAAAGCCAGAGAGCTATTGTCATGGCACTGTGTCCTAGTGCGTGCATCTGCCCGTCCGTCTGTCCGGTCGTCTGTCTGTCCATCCATCTGTAAACTTTTACTTTGAAAATCAGAAATTACTGAACAGATTTCAACCAAATTTCAAAGAAACAATCCTTGGGTGACCCTCTATCATGTTCCTTTAAAGAATTTTTATCAGATGAAAAACATAGCTTTAATGGGCAGGGCTAATTTCCATATTATGGTGAAAACTTTGAAAATCTTCTTCTCTGAGACTGGTGAATGGATTTCAACCAAATTTCACATAAATGATCCTTGGGTGAACCTCTATTAGATTCCTTCAAAAAAAATTGATGGAATGAAAAAAATTACTTTAATGGGCGGGGCTAATTTCCATTATGGTGAAAGCTTTGAAAATCTTTTTCTCTGGATTTCAACCAAATTTCACAGAAATGATCCTTGGGTGAACCTCTATCAGATTCCTTCAAAGAATTTTGATTGGATGGAAAACATAGCTTTAATGGCAGGGCTAATTTCCAAATATGGTAAAATCTTTGAAATACTTCTTCTCAGAAACCAGTGGATGGATTTCAACCAAATTTGACCAGATCGATCCTTGGAGACCTTTTATCAGATTATGAAAAATAATTTTGATTGGATGAAAAATATGGCTTTAATTGGCTGGGCTAATCTCCATATATGGTATAAACTGAAAACTTTATAAATTTTTCAGAAACCTGCTGATGGATTTCAACAAAATTTCATGGGAATGATAACCAGATGACTGTTTGTCAGATTCCTTCATATGTTTTTGATTGGTTAAAAACATGGCTATAATGGTGGTGGGTTATGTCTATATATGGTTTACAGTGAAAATTTTACATAAAGAATTTTACATAACTTGACCTGACTTTTGTAAAAAAGTGAAAAGTTTAAAATGGTTCTCTAGAACTATTCAAAGATTCAATGAGTTAGATTTATTTTCATTATATTCAGTTTATTTTGAATTAATGAAAAAAATTGCTTTATCAGTACATTCATGTCTGTGGAGTGATACAGGCGCTCAAGCGCCTCTACTTTTAACTTGAGTCGTAGCTCAAAGTTAAATGACCAATTTCGCATTGTTCAGAGCATATCTTAAATATTAATGAACTGATTTCAAAATAAATTGATATGCTTGTGCAACTTGATAAGGCAATATGCATAGCTCTAGATTCTGTGACCTACCATCAATGTCAAACTTAAGTCCAAATTCACTTTTTCCAGAACATATCTTTAATATTTATGGAAGGTTTTAAAATGAATTGAAACACTAGTGAAACTTTATGAGGTAGCTTGCAGAGGGCAAGATTCTGAGACCTACCTTCAAGGCTAAGGTCACAGTTTGAGGTGAAATAACCAAATGCACTTTGTCCAGAGCATATTTTCCAAAGAACTTTGCTTTTAAGATCAAGTCTATAGTTTTAGGTAAAAAAAACATATTCTTCTTAACATACAAGTGGCTGGAATTGTACTGTTTCTGACAGAAACTTGTTGAAATTGTTACTCAGGTGAGCGTTTTAGGACAAACTTGGCCCTCTTGTTGCATTCACTACAATGTTTTCTACCCAGACAGACTAATTTTTCCAAAATTTCATCAATTTGAAACTTTCTGCAGTTTGGACAAGTCTAAAATTATGTCACCAAGTATTAGGATTAGAGATCTTTATGCTTCTTCAATCATAGATTTGTGGCATTAATTATATGTTTTTCTGTTTGTTGATTTATCTTGTAGTCTTTTTGTCAGATTGTCCACAAACATTACATTTTGGATGACTTTTTATTTTTGGCTTGACTGAGGTGGCTATTGTGATCAGTATATTTCTGCTGTTTTTGCATCACTATACTTTCAGTAACATCCCTTAAAAGACTTTAACAAAAAAAACTTAATACCTTGCTTATTTATTTGGTATGTTTATACTTAGGACCATATATATATGCCACACCAACCAGGTGAAAGACTTTCAATTGATATCTGGAACCCTTTTTCTGTGACCTTAACCTTTGAACTTAATTTCAATAACTTTAACATGGTTGATTTTTTATGTTTTCTCATTAATAGGACCTTCAAATTGCATGTAAGCACTTGTCAGGTGAAACTCTTTAAACTGAGCATTAACAAGTGTGATTTTGTGACCTTGACCTTTGATCTACTTTCAAGAGTCTTAAACTTTTCTTGTATTTGTATATATTCCTTTCAGCTGTAACATAATTTTGAATACTTGCTAAGCAGGTAGCTGTCTTTTAGTTGGCATTAAGTTCAGTGACCCTTTGATTGTTGCTCTGACCTCTAACATCTTAATTATAAGAATATTCAATTTTGCTTACATTTGAACTCATAATGATATTGATATTGCCAACTCAAACATGTCACAGGCTTTCTCTTTGTATTGAGAAAACTGACCTTGACCTTTGATCTACTTAAAAGAATTTGTGGGCTTATTTTATTTTAATACACCGTATTTTCATACTGAGCTTCATAAGGCTGTAGGCTTTCATTTAGTGACCTTGACCTTCGACTGTGAAGGTGATTTTATTTTGATATACATCTATATATTTTCTATTATATCTTTATACAGGATTTGATAAGATGAAAAAAAACTTCTTACAATTTGACCTAATGACCTTGATCTTTGTTAATTTCTTAAGCAGCTTTTGCAAAACAGGCCGTTAGAGCAAATCTTGTAATCTACACCTCTTTTTGAAAAATTGAAATGCCTATTCTGATATGAAGTTTCTTGGCATTGCTACTACCCATCTTAAACAACCAAACGTCAAGATTATTTTACTAAATATAGGTCAAAATCAAGGTCAATCTAGAGTTTTCTGTCCTGGGGATTATTTGTTTTCACAAACTTATCTTGTGATTATAATTGAGGAAACTCTGTAAAAAGCATCTATTTTTATTTCAACCTATTACCAGATGACAAAATTTTAGACTGGTCCAAATTCAAAGATTTTGCAGATAACAAATTTCAGTTGATGAAATTTTAGATCTGTTAAATTTTACTCTTGGGATAAAAAATATTGTGGATAATGAAATTGCTTGTAACAGGCAATTTCTTTATTTTCCACAATGCTTTCCAAAACTTTTTATTTGGGGTGTCATTGTGTGGGAATGGGTTATTCTCACCTGAACACAACATGCACTGAGTACCAAGTAAGTGATACTTCTGATTGATATCATTTGATAAAATTGAAACAATTATACTTAGCTTTGAACTGAATGTATGATAATATCAGTGGATTTTTAGTAACCCTGGCATTACATGTAATATGATAAATATACTGATGCATAATATAGAAATATTTACCCACTCCCAGACAATCACACTTTATGAAGCTCTCTCTCTCTCCCCCCCCCTTTTTTTATATACAAAGGGTTTCGTTATACTCTCCCTCAAAAGTGAAAGAAAATACTCAACTGAAAAATTGTCGTCTGCAAATCTTTGAATTTGAACCAGTCTAAAATTTTGACATCTGGTAGTAGATGAAGCTGCCATACAACACGTTTCAATAAAATGAGTCAGTATAGGAGGTAAAAATAAATCTAATTGGCTATTTTTATCTTTATACCCAATCAAAAGTCAGGAATCTAGATCATGGGCCACATTGTATCAATAAACATTTGTCAGAGAAAAGATTCAGTGATCTCTGACTGAAAACAACAAGATCATCACTTCAGATTTTCTGCTTAAACCCTCTATCTCGCCCTCTATCTCAAAGGGCTTAATTCCAGGAAATATTTTTTATCATTTAAGTGCTCACAGTGAAAATGATGTAGACAATTGATTGTATAGTCTTACACCCAAACAAGACTGTTCTTCTTATACACCGCAGGGTCATATTATGTTATGGCCCCGGTCGTCTGTCTGTCTGTCCGTCAATTAGCTATTTTTTGAGTGCGCAACTCCTCCTAAACTATCAATAACAATGAGCTGAAACGTGGCACAATTACTCCCTGTGATGTTAAGTTATACATAAGACCTTTGAAATTCAAATCACTCCAGTGATTCTTGAGTTATCTTCAATTATCTGCTCTTGAATTGAACAAAAATCATTGTTTGTGTGTGCAACTCCTCCTAAACTATCAATGGCAATGAGCTGAAACTAGGAACAATTACTCCCTATGATGTCTAGTTGTGCTTAGGACTAAGATTTGTTTGATATGTCAAGTTGTTCCAGAATTAGCTGCCCTTAACAATATGGCTAAAAATTACAGTTTGTGTGTGTGTGTGTGTGTGTGTGTGCCCAACGCCTCCTACAAATTTAAATGGATTGAACTGAATGTACCACAATGTATCTCTTGATATTTAGTTCAGCATAAGACTTCAGAAATTCAAAAAGCTCGGGTCGTTCTTGAATTAACTGCCCTTGAGTTGATTGAATTCAAACGTCAAGGTCATTTTGAGCTCCGAAGAACCTAAATTGAACCATTGTAATAGTTTGTCATGATCAGTTTTTCAAGGTCATATGATTAGTGCTTGTTGGAGTACTTTCTGTTGAAACTTGTTTCAAGGTTATTGTTCAAGGTCATTTTTTATGTCAATTGTATTTAGATTATGGAATTTAACCATTGTACATAATGTTGAATGAAAAGTTATTATAAAGTTGTCTTGTTTCTTAAGATTATTATTCAGGTGATAAGATCTTTCTTTTGACTAAAATCATTAGCAATCACTCAAGCTTGGGTTACTGACAAGCCAGGGTTACTGACAAGCTCCTTCGGGCAATATGCGCCGCTCTATGAGGCTCTTGTTTGTCAATGTCTGGTGTTTTTTTTGCCCCCGCCTCGAGAGATCGGGGGAATATTGTTTTACAGTTGTCCGTCTGTCCGTCTGCAAAACTTAAAAATAAACTTAACATTGCCAATTACTACCAGCCTATTCAAGATACAATGCTCATATTTGGCATGATGATACATCTCCACAATACGCATCTCCTCATGTCAAGGTCATGTGATAAGGTCAAGGTCACATACCAAGGTCAAACACCAAAAAAATTTCCTTGTCGCTTTCAGTAAAATACTTAATTAAGACTCATGCTGTCTGTTGGTTTGGTTTTGTTTTGTTGTTGTTGTTTCAGTCTATAATACCTACCTGGCTTCTGGTTGCTTAATGATATATTAACTATGCACTTTGAATTAAAAGGATAGATTACAATGTGAATCCTAAATATACTGATATTTTTAATTCCAACATGGAATCATATGAAAGAGTAGACAAATTCTGTTTGCCATTGAATTAAGCACATATGTAATACTAATATACCATAAAAAATATTGAAGAGAAAAAGACAACAGCAACAATAACAACAACACACACAAAAAAAAAACAGAGAAAATTAAAATAAGAAAGTGATTTCGTTTAAACCATTACCAGATAATAAAATAGTAGACTGGTCCCTTTGAAAAACAGTTATAGTCTTATCAACTCTCAAATTCAAAGTTGAAATTAAAAAAAACATAGATTTTTCTTTAGTTATTTTGAATGTACCCCATTCTTCTGTTCCCACAATAGTTTCTGTCATATAGAATCATTTGCTTTAAATTACCTTGCCTTGTAATGATGTATTGCAACTCATCTGCTGGTCTAAGATTGAATGATGAGGGTTAGAATTGTAATAATTGGTATGAATGCCAATTTCACCAGCTTTGTTTAATAAGCCTGATGTTGGCCAATAAAAACAAATCTTGGATTTCATCAAATACAACCTGTCCATCTGATAGTGTTTTTCTTACCTTCTCTGAATATTTTTATTGACTTGGATCTAGGTCTGAAATCAAATTATGAAGAGAGGAAAAAATCAGAATTCATTTAACTCGACATTACTTGACCATAAAATTCAAACACTTGTTAAAATTAACAGAATATTTTGAAACGTCAGCAAATTGAATATAAAGAAATATAGGTGGAAAAACACAATAAGATAAAGCTAAGAACATTTTATTGAATTTGCATTGCCAATAGTGGGCCCATTAACCCATTCCCAAACAATGATGCTCTTTGATGCTCCTCAAGAAAAGTAATAGGGAAAATATTGTGTAAAATACCTGTCACAAGCAATTACTTCATTTTCCACAATATTTTTTATCCAGAAAGTTGAAAAAATTTAAAGTCTCATAAACTTCAAATTGTTGTTTGCAACTTCTTTGAATTTGACCAGTCTAAAATTTTACCATCTGGTAATGGGTAAAAAAGTTACAAATCTTGCCTTTTCAATAATGTTTTTGA
This sequence comes from Fragum fragum, assembly GCA_946902895.1. NCBI lineage: Eukaryota > Metazoa > Mollusca > Bivalvia > Cardiida > Cardiidae > Fragum > Fragum fragum. The sequence continues at coordinate 46,831,200 of OX336369.1, forward strand.
TTAAAGTTTCGCAGATGTACTGAGATGTGTTTATTTTGATCTGCCAGCTATAGTATTATGCAGATATAATTTGGCTAAACATGTTATCATTCAGATACAATTTGGCTGTAGAATGCTATCATACATATACTATATGGCACTGTAATTTATTCATGCAAATACAATCTAGTTGTTACTTTTTCATCTGGCCTTAACATGGTATCATGTTGATTCAATCTTGATGTAACATAATGCAGATTTAATCTGGCTGCAGATACAATCTGGGTGCATCATTATTTTGTAGTAATAAGCTGGCTGCACCATAATCTTGCAGATACAGTCTGGCCACAACATTATTATGCAGATACAAATTGGCTGCAACACTATCATGCAGATACAATCTGGATGTAACTTTACTGAACAGATAAATTAGGCTGCAACATGGTATCATGCACATAAAATCTGACTGCAACATTATTATGCAGATTATCTGGCTGCAACATTTTCATGTAGCTTATCTGGCTGCCAGTTTTTCATGCAGATACAATCTGACCACAACACTATTATGCAGATACAATCTGGCTGTAACACTATCATGTAGATACAATCTGGCCTGAACTTCACAGAGAAGATACAATCAGGCTGTAACTTTACTGAGCAGATACAATCAGGCTTTAACTTTACTGAGCAATTACAATCAGGCTGTAACTTTACTGAGCAGATACAATCAGGCTGTAACATGCTATCATGCAGATACAATCTGGCCACAATACTATTATGTAGATACAATCTGATGCGACATTACCATGCAGATACAGTCTGTCTTGTAACAAGGTATCATGCAGATACAACCTGGCTGTAGTGTGGTATCTTGCATAAACAATCTGGCTGTTACATGTAAAAGAAAAATTTCAGTTGGTGTGTTCTTGTGTATTAGTGTGTCAGTCTGCCTTAATTTGTCCAGAATATCTACTACACTTATGTATTGAACTGAAAATGACTATTGTTCTGTTTTCTCAGACGGTGTGCCGTTTAAAATTTTTGGATATCATAAATATTTGGTCAAATCGCATGCACTCAGGGGCCACATTTTTGGTTCAATTGACTTGATATTTGCTCAGAATATCTGTATCAGTTGTACACTTTTAGTACATTTGACATTGATATTTGTTCAGAATATTTGTCTCAGTTGAATGCACTCTATGAGCCACACATTTAGTACATTGTACATTGATATTTGTTCAGAATATTTGTCTCCATAAAAGTTTCAATCAAGCTCAATATTGGGTCACATGGGTTAAAAACTAGGTCACTTAAGGTCTATTCTTAAGACATCTTCTTTGCAATTTACATGCTACTTTTCTAGCACATTTTTAATCCTTTCCCGTTTTTCTAAATTTCAGACTAGTCCAAATTGAAAGAGGATGCAGAAGACAATGAAAATTGTATGCAAATTGAAAAGAAAACATCTTATGTGGCATTGTGGGAAAAGGAGAATTTGCTTGTTACAAGCAATTTCTCCTTTTTCCACAAAGTTTTCTCAAGTATAAAATCAAAATTAGGTCACTTGGGGCTTTCTTACTTCTGTAGTCATCATCTCAGGTGACTGCTTTAGGGCCAATGACCCTCTTGTTTTACCAGACTGGTCCAAATTGAAAGAAATTGCAGATGTTATTTCAAAGTGTGCTTGAATTGGTAAATAAATGACAATCAAGGTAGAAAAAAAAGAGAGAAAACTTGAAAGTGCTTGTTGCTTTGGAAGTAGCACGTGGGTTTTAACACTTGTCACTCTGAATAAATTCTTCTTCAAACATAGATTATAATTAAAAGGGCTGGAAGCACTTGTACAGCTTAACTTCTATTGATAATTAACCCATTCCCACACAGTGACTCTTCTGGACGCCTCTCAAGAAAATCAATTGGGAAAACGTTGTGGAAAATGAAGAATTGTTTGTGCCAAGCAATTTCTTCATTTTACACAATGTTTTCTATCCAGACAGTTAAAAGAATCTTAAATTTCATAAACTTGAAATTGTCATCTGCAATTTCTTTCAGTTTAGAACAGTATAAAAATTTCTTGTGTGGTAATGGGTTAATTCTATGAACAAATCTCATTTAAAATGTCAAGCAGGTGTTGTATACTAAAATAAGATTGCACATTTGTGAAGGCTGATCTTAGGCTATACCTCCTGTCACATCAGATATATTTGAGATTCAGCATGACAAGGCTTAAGCCACTGCTTCTCTCTCAGTGACATGAAAACATCTGGAGAGGAACACTGTAAACTAAAGGTTTTTGTTGCATTCAAACTAAATGAATTTGTTTAAACTAAGAAAAACAATTAATAATAAAATCATTGTGGAAATAAAGATTTGTTGGTAACAAGCAATTTCTTCATTGTCAATGTTTTATACCAAAAATAATAAAGATCATACTTAATTTTCATCTACCTACACTTGTTGTCCGAGACTTATTTCAATTCTGACCCTCAAAAATTTTGTCATCTGCTACTCATTTATTTTTCAAATCTGCTAAACTCTTTTACGTCACCTGACCGAAGATCATGGTGACCTATTGCAATCGTGTTTTTTCCGTCATAGTGCGTCATGCGTTAACTTTTTACTTTTTCGACTTCTTCTTAAGAACCCTTGGATGGATTTTTATCAAACTTGGTAGAAAGCATCCTTATGGGAAGGCGCTTCAGATTTGTACAAATCATGGAGTTATCTACCTTTTGGGCCCCATAAGGAGCCAAAAAGGGTAAAAAAAATCTTTCAAGAAATGGCTGTGCTGGGGGGGGGGGCAAAGGTGTGGGGGGGTACATAAGCTTACATAGTGACAACTTCGAATTTTTTTTTTACCAAACCAAAAGACCTACAGCTCTGATATTTGGTATGTGGCATCATCTAGTGGACCTCTATCAATATTGTATGAATTATAACCTGTTATGAACCTGTATGAATTAGCCTGTTACTGGACGTCACAAATTTAACAAAGGCTTATACAGTGAAAATTTAAAAAATCTTCTCCCAAACTAGAGAGCCTAGATCTTTTATATTTTGTATGTAGTATCATCTGGTGAATTTCTATCAAGATTGTATAAATCATGGCCCAAGAAAGAATCAGCCCATTCCCAGACATCACAAGTCTAACATGGGCTTATACCGTGAAAACTTTAAAAATCCACTTCTCCCAAACGAATTTGCCTAGAGCTTTGATATATGGTATGTAGCATCATCTGGTGGATTTCTTTCAAGATTGTATAAATCTTGTCTCCAGAGATAGATTTAGCCCATTCCGGGACATCACAAGTTATACAAAAGGCTTATTTAGTGAAAATTTAAAACTCTTCTTCTCCTAAACAGGAGGTCGTAGAGCGTTAATATTTGGTATGTAGCATCATCTGGTAGACCTCCATCAAGATTGTATAAATTATGGCCCCAGGGTCAGAATAAGCCAGTTTCAAGATGTCCCAAGTTTAACATAGGCTTGTTTAGTGAAAACTTTTAAAAATCTTCTTCTCTCAATCAGATAGGCTTATAGCTTTGATATATAGTATGTAGCATAATCTGGTGGACTTTTATTTGTTTTTCTGCTCAGGTGACTGATAAGGCCCTATGGGCCTTATTGTTTTATCCATTTTCCACAGGATGTATTTTCTTGCCATTTTAAAACCAACATTTAATGAAAAAAAAATCAAATTAACTCATTCCAATATGAGATAATTTAAGACTGGTCCAAATTGAAAGAAGATGCAAGCGACCATTTCAAGATGATGAAATTTTAAAATATTTTGTCCTTTGAGGCCTTTGGATAATGAAGAAATTGCTTGTTACAAGCAGATTCTTCATTTTCCACAATATTTTCCAAAGCCCATTTCTTGAGGGGTGTCAGAACGTGCCATTGTGTGGGAATGGGTTAAATGTAGAATTATTCCCACCCACCTAATAAGTATGATATCAACCTTTGCTGGAAAAGCTTCAAGTATTGTAGTAACTGGTAACTTCATGCCTGAATCAGTTGAAAATTTCTGCTGTTCACTGTCTTGCTACTAAAAAAGCATTAGTACCTGTTGTAGGGATTCGTAATGGACATTTTTATGGAATAAACCATTATATTTGATGGCATGACATTGGAGGTTATGTGTGACAAACAATGCCCAGACAAGATTAGGTATGGTTTTAGAAAATTATGGTCTTCGAAAATCAATTCTATCAAAGTGACAATGTCTATCTTATGCGTGATGTATCATGCTGTATTAAGATAAAACAGATGATTTTGAATTAGAGCATAATGGAATATATACATATAATTTTAGACATTGATTGCAGTGACATGAGAAGATGAAATTTTGATAATTCCAACATATTTAAAGCAAGGGGGAAAGAAGCCTTGGAAAAAATACTATTATTACTTTGTGGGAGACATATTGTTTTTCTTGCATGTGCTCTCTGACTGTCTGTCAATCCATCCACATTCTTTTGTCAAGACCTTTATCTCTGAAAGGATTAAAAAGATTTAACCTATTCCTACATTTTAAAAAAAAGAGCTAAATTTTGTTTAAAAATGCAGGATTATTTGGCAATGGGTTAAACAAGTGGAGCTTCAAAAAAGATGAGAAATTATGTACAGAAGTCAATCAACTACAGCTATAGAGCTGCAGAAAAGGTCTTTTTGTAATTGATTGTTCATGTATGGCTTCTGAAGTGCATTTAGCCAGGCTCTGAAACCTTGAAGACAGCATATACTTCCTGATCTTGAAGGCTTAATGAAAAGACGATTGAGAAAAATAAGAAAAAAAATGGGGAGGAAGGGATTCTGATTTATAAGCAAAGAGAAAGAAGCAGTATTTTTACTTGAGATTAATAAATATATCATTAACTGTTGTCTTACTGTTTTAGCAGGTCAAGGGTTAATTGGGATACTCTTATAAGTGTCTATAAAATGTATAGAAACTTAGTATAATATCGCAATTAACCCTAGAGGCAGTGTAGACAAAGAATAGCCTGCACAGACATAATTATTGTCTAAACTACCTGTTAAACTCTTTTTAAGTTAGAGTAACTTTTAAAAGGACTTAATATTGACCCTCTTTATGGCATCCCAGTTTCAGTCCTTTGATTTAACCCATTCCCTTACAATCCCGCTTCACGACACCCCTTAAGAAAAAACTTTGGACAACCTTGGAGAATGAAGAAATTTCTTGTTAAAAGCAATTTCTTCATCATCTACACTGTGAAAATATTTCTGCACCAATAAGCAAAGATTCTTTATTCACCAACCTGATATTTTCCTCTGCAAATTATGTCAATTTGGATCTGTCCAAAATTTGTTATGTGGTAATGGGTTAACCGATTCCAACACATTCACACAATTCAAGACTCTGAGGGAAAAAAACTTGGGAATTGTAACATTGTGTAAAATGAAAAAATGGCTTGTCTCAAGTAACTTCTTCATTTGCCACAATGTTTTCTACCTTAGAAAAAAAAATATTCAAAACTCTATCAACTTGAAATTGTCTTCTGCAATTTTGATTTTGGAGCAGTCTGAAATGTTTTTGTCTTGTATATAAGTTATATGCAATTTTAAAAATTTCTTCTTTTCAGCATGTGAATGGTTAATTTTCTTGATTTTTTAACCCGTTCCCAGATGGCAAACTTTAAGACTGGTCCATATTGAAAGGAGTTGCAGACAACAATTTAAATCTCATTTACTTTAGATTTTTAGCTCACCTGAGTACAATGTGCTTAAGGTGAGCTTTTTATGATGGGTAAATGTCCGGCATCCGTCTGTCCATTTGTAAACAATAGACCTTTTCACGGTCTCACAGCGCATGCGTCAAATCGAATCTCGTTAAAGGCGATATTTACCCGAGACTTTGTCACGTGATCGATTGCGGGGAGTCGATAATTTATCACTATATAATCCTATATAAATTGTCTATTTTGAACGAGCAGAAAATAAAGGTTAAAAATGAAAATTTTGGTGCAAAAAGGGTTTCAATATGTGGGCAGATATATGCAGACTAGTTGTAGCGAGTAATATTGATGATATTATCGTGTATAAGTAACAAAATTAAGTTTAAAACGACCTGGTGTCTAGGCCATATGAAACATTACGTACCTCGAGTTTTGCGTAAATTACCCTTTCATACAATAATATCACCTACGAAATAAGATATTTTGGACATATTTTTAACTCCCCCCCCCCCATCACACACATACAAGGAAGTAAAAGTAAATAGTTATAGTTTGACACTCGACACAAACACTGAATGATTACGTTGATGAATGGAAAATCCCGCCTTGCAGTATACGGACAAGTGTCAAACATCTTGACAGATAAAATATTGACTAAAATAACATTCCAATATTAATCCATTCCCAATGAATGAATTTTTTGACTGGTCCAAAAGAAGCTGCAGACGACTTTTTAGAGCTAATGGAATTTAATTGTTTATTTATTTTCTTTTTTTCCTTATGGGACAGGAAAAACATTGTGGTTACCGAAGAAATTACTTTATTCAAGCAATTTCTTCATTTTCCACAATGTTTTCATATGCTTCTTCTCAAATTGACATTCGCAGCGTTCTGGTAATAGAGGTGTTGGAGGAAAGGAGAAAATAAATTCTTTGATTTATATAATCTGCTTTTCGTCTAGATATGCCATATACCGGTTAAAAAGTGTATATGGAAATTCAAAATTGAGAGCACTATATATTAACAAAAAAAGGATTATTACAGAAATCATAATAGTATGATGACGAAGAAAAGAATGAAAAATAGAAATAATCAAATGTAATGATTATAATGGAGTGCTGTTCGGCAAACAGTCTTGATGTAAAGGGTTCCCTTTGGTATATCACGTATCTATAAGGTGTTATGTGTAGACGGCAACATGTCACCAAGCAACCAATAAACAAGACCGCACACTCTTTATGTATATAAGTAAAATTTAGGAATTGATGACACAAATTTGTCTTTTTATGTTTCAACCGATATGCCGCCAAGTACTGGGCCCTGATCGACGAATCAATGAATCCGAACAGACGTCGTTTTCAATCGGCAAGGGAATATTATTGCGTGGTGTTTATTTATTTATCATTATCATTTCAATCTTTTACAAAAATAAAAATAAATTGAATACGCTTAACAACTTTGAGTGGATACTTTTTGATGTGGGATATATATTATCCTAAAAAGATGGGTGGAAATGACAATTGTTGCGTGGCAGATTGTAGATCGAAAAGGCATAACTCTAATATATCCTTCCATAGAATTCCGAAGAAACCGGAGTCTAGAAGAAAATTATGGATAAAGGCAACTGGAAGAGTCCTCCATGGAAGAAATAAATTTGCACCAACGAATAATTTTTTTATTTTGTGGTCAACATTTTGTGAATGGGAAGAGAAGTGATGACCCAACGTCTGTGGACTTTATACCGACAATGAATCTTCCGGTGACTTTGCCAGTAACATTGAGGCAAAGTAGAGCTACTGTTTCCAGTATGAAATCGTCCAAATATGACGGAGCAGTAGAAACCCTTGTGAAAGAAAACTGTAGCGTGTGTTACACCAAGAAACGCGTTTTGTTGCCAGAAATTGATCTTAGAAAGGTGAAGAACGAAGTTCAGATTTCACATGAGCGGTCAGATGAAATGACAGAATGCGAAATGCTGCATTGCCAAATCCCCTGCGAGGTATGATTTCAATTAAAATCCAATGTAAGTTTGGTAGGATTTTCCCTGGTATGAAGCAAAGACACGGGAACTGATTAAATACAAGCTGGTATTTTCCACAGTTTTTTCAATGTGACTGAGTCTCTGGACAAATCCCTCTTCAAAGTATTTAAACGCCTTCAACGACTTGTAGGCACGGACGCTTTCTTTGTCAAACGATTTGTCCCGCGATTCCACTAAATATTTTTTAATTTTGATATGTCAAAGGCCGGAACATTTTTCAAACCATTTTCCCATCTATTGTTCGGATTTGTAAACACTGACTTCACAAAAAGAAACTTGTTTTCTGACATTTTAACACTGTTAAAGTTCGGGGTCGTATCGAGCCTTCTTATTTCTATTGAGTTTTTCAAACCGGAAGTAAAAACTCCCCGCAACGGGAAAATGTTGTTGTTGTTTTTTTTCTGAAAGCGTCTAACGGATGAAGACTTTTTAGTCATCTGGCGCTTTGCGTGAAAAGGTCTATTATTAAAACATCTCCTCCTAAACCATAAGGCTTAGAAATTTGATATTTGGTGTGTATCATTACCCAATGACCCTCTACCATACTACTTCAAAGACTTACCGTAGTCTGATAATTAGCCATTTTCTGTGCATTCCCTGATTTAACAAAGGAACTCTTTGAAAATCTTCTTCTCCCAAACCATTAGGCCTAGAGCTTTGATATTTGGTATGTATCATCACCTTATGACCCTCTGCAAAAAATCTTCAAAAAATTACCTTACTCTGATAATTAGCCCTCTTCTATGCGATCCCTGATTTTACAAAAGAATAAAGAAGGAAATTTTTGAAAATCTTCTCCCAAACTATAAGGCATAGAGATTTGATATTTGTTATGAATCAATGTCTGACCCTCTACCAAAATACTTTAAAGAATAACTGTTCCCTGAAAATTAGCCCTTTTCTGTGTGATCCCTGATTTTACATAGGAATAAAGAAGGAAAACTTTGAAAATCTTCTTCTCCAAAACATGAATTTTTAAGTCGCACGTTTGTGAAAACGTTCGGCTTATAGCGATCAGCACGGTGATGTCTACCGATGTCTGTACTGTATGGATGAGGGATGTCTATAGCTGAAAATCGTGAGAGAACTACATTTGCTTGAAATTTGTTTGGAATTTTCGTAAAACCTTCTTTCTCTAAGGGCCGGACCCGGTAACTCGTCTGCATGCACCATAAAAGTAGTGAATAGCCCATATGAAATATTAAGATATTTGATCATATCGGATGAAATTTTTAACTTTCATGTTCTTTAAAGGGTTAAAATTAAAGGCATTTCTTTTCCCTCTAAACAAATGCTTGTTGTATGTAAAAACTTAGTTCATGTATTAATATTTACTTTAACTGAACCCGGTCTTACTCAAGAAAGACGAAGGTTTCTTGTTCCCCCGACCTTATCACATAAATTACTGAAAAAATTAGTCCGTGTGCTTTTCCATTATTTTGTTGTAATTAAACCACATAACCTGACTTTCTTTTCTTATTTATAAAAACTTTTTTATTGTTGAAGTAAATTTGTATTATTTGCACAATTTTTCGATTTCCTTTCTTATTTGTTAAATTTGCGTATGATTATACGGAGACGCTTTTTGATGTGACGTCATAGCGCGCCTTTGTTGGAGAAGAAGAAGTCGTGTTTCAAATAACAAAGAATTAAAGCCATCATTACTCAAAGTAAGTATCAAAACTTTGAATCGTCGGTATATTTTGCCTCCCTATCACATCGAATTTCGTTCCATGAATCAGATTGTTGCAGTAGTATTATTTAAGTAGATTAATTAGTTTCCCACGTAAAGTAGGTCAGGAGAATTATTTAGCGAGGGTCGCCATCTTGGGGGAAAAAAACAATATGACCAGAATACACTTCGGACGATTTTACATACTTGTTTCAACATTTTGAGGCTTCAGTATCTTTGAACATAAAATTTTATCAATGGTAGGTAAAAACGGATACTATGATTTTTACGAGCACCTGTTTTGACAGCATGACAATAGTAAACAACGTGACGTAATTATAGATCACATGACCAACCAAATGTCATGGCCGCCAAACTTAGGAAATATTTTATAAACTCAAAAGAAACCGGTATTAAACGATTGATACAATTGATATTCTTATAATTTTGTTAGAATTTGTCCACAATATTAACGTATGTAAAGAAATTATTCCATAGAGAGTCGCTTATCACAAAACATACAATATTAGGACTTGCAACAAAGCGCAAAGAAGGTGGGAGTCGTAGCCCTCGCCAGCAGATTATCAGAAAGAGGGCTACGATATCGCAGCTACGTTTTGATAAGAGCGGAAAGTTTAAAGGTCAGTCCCATTTATTTTCGGCTTTTTGCGTTCGGCCCTTCTTAGTCTGAACAATCTAGAAAATCAATTTACTTTCTTGACGTGAACTTGATTCAGGTGTATTGGATATTGAAATTGATATTGAACTTGATTAAACTAAAGTTATCATATTTCCATAATTTTTGTTTTGGCTTTATAAAAAAGCTTGCAGGGATGATCTAACCATGACTATATAACAATTGAGAATTTTTATAAATCTAGTTTTCACAAAAAGTTGTTAATATGTCGGGACCTATGTTGCATCAAGGTAATAGTTCCTGTAAAAAAATATCAGTTCTAATTAGCATTGTGGAAATATACTCTAGGATAGAACCTACGTGTTGTGAAAGAAATAGAAATTAAAGTTGTTTTACCATAATTCTAAAGTTGAAATGCAACGATATGTCCAATTTCTCAGTGACAACCAATTACAGTGCGTACAGCACTATGATTGAAGTTGCAGTTCGATATTTTTCACTTCTACCTGGCTATCACTTGTCCAACTTGAATTATTTGTCAACTTTTTCATTTGGGCTGGCCCCCTAGACCTTTTGAGAAAATGCCTATACCTCGTATATTGAATATTGAATTTTGGCAGACTAGGCCCCTAGGTTGAAATTAAGAGTCTTTTTCCCTGATCTAGAAGAGAACTCAGTATTGACAACATTGAAAAAAAAGGATGCCCCAAGCTCTTTGAATATACAGTCAGGCCGTGATACACCGACCATCTTTATATCGGCAAACTCAGTTAATGACAAAAAAACACTGGGAACAAACCTCACCTAACGTAATTTTGACCCGTTTGAACGGCATATTCAAGTACCGACATTGACGGAATTTGTCGGAACAAATCTTTGAAATTCAATGAATTTTGCTTCAGTTTATTGGAATTTTCTCAGCCTATGTTTTACGGTTGTTGACATGCCGTAAAGGGTGTCGTAAAAGCCTTTATCCGCAGTTGTCGTTAACAATATAGGTTACACAATAGACTCGATTATCGATTTTTTACACCTTCTAATTAATAGTGTTTAATGTAAATAAAATAACTTTGGCAAGTTTTCCACACTTAAATACCGGTGTTGTATGTTTTATTGAATTCAGTTGTCTTTATTTGGGATGTTTGAGCAATTGAGAAGTTTGAGAAATCTGAGAATTTTGAAAAGTGTCCTTAATAAATGCGAGAAACAATTTTCTTCGTAATTCCTTTTGTCATTGTCCCAATCCGTAACGTAATACCTAAACTTCACGGCTTTTAGCCTGTTCTTGTATAAAACTTTCACTTCCTGTCAAGTCCATCATTTCTCGCCGACATCCCGAAAAATCTCCCGTTACCCAAAATCTCCTGCTCCATTACAACGACCGACTCAGTTACCGACAGGAATTGTGTGGGGACAAAGTATGTCGTTATAACGGGGTTTGACTGTAATTGTCTGCATCTTTTCCTTTCAGGTATTTAGTTTCTCAGACACTTGCTGGTCTTTTTCAGGTGACAGAGATGCCAAATGAAGCAGTAACTGCCAAAATACTTGGAGTTGAAGTTGGTGATACAGACTCCTCAATACTTACGGAGGAGAATGGCATCTTTACTGCCAGCAATGAAATGCTTTTAGCTAGATTTGGTTGTGATATAGAAAACATACCTATTCAACTTCCATTAGAGGCTGTATTTACAGCAAGTTCTCAGACGATTATTTCATTTAACGATATTGAATGAACTACCAGGAAGTTTTTTTCTGATACTAATCATCATCTTTGAGGGAAAAATCACTAAGTGGAATTTGCCTTTTGTGGTATTCTGTCATGTGATTAATTAGTCTAAGCCCCATTTGCCAGAAACAAGTTTGATACTGTCAATGATTTCTTTGGGTCATGCATCTTTCCGTAAAATACTGAAACTTCTATATTTTATCCAATAGAAATGGCCAATTTGTAAACAGGAATTAATCTACTTTTCTCAAAACTTATTACATCAAATTATATGATTTTTAACCAAAGGAATGAACTCATTTCAAATAAAATGTATTGGAAAGAAAATCAAAAATAAGATGTAATTACAGGATGCTACAAGGTTATTGGGGGGGATTCTTTGCTTCAAATAATTACTTTTATTGAAAACATTTTATTTTGAACCCCTTTGGTTACTTAAATTTTTGGCAATATTGATCCCTTTTGTTATTTGTTAACCAATACCTTACAAATTTAGGTTAGTGCTACAAGGAAATACATTAAATGGTGTATTATTTCCAAAGAAAATGCTAACTGCTATTGCAAAATGAGATGGTGCTTACTTGATTAGCTCACTTGGGTACACATTGCTAGGGTTGAGCTATAACGACCAGTCATTGTCTGTCCATCTGTCTGTTCACATTTTCAAAAAGTCTTCTCCTCCTAAACTAACCATAGAATTTCAACCAAACATAACAGAAATTGTCCTTAGTTCATGCTCTTTTAAAATACAAGAATTGAATTTCATCAAGAACTCTGGTTTATTTAGCAAACAAGTGAAGAAACTTAAAGGAATACAGCAAACAGGGTTTTCATTAGTCCCCAAAGTCAAGAGTCATTGACCCTTGGACCAAAATTTCCAAGAGTCAAAATTGAAATCCCAAGAGTCAAAATGCGATATGTCCCCCCCCTTCTCGAAGCAATTTAGAAAAAAAAAGTTTATAACTTTTTTAGCAATGGTGCTTTAAAAGAGTTTATATTTTTTTTAAGCAATTGTGCTTTAAAACTGTTTATATTTTTTTTAGCAATGGTGCCTTAGAATAAACTCTGTCTCAGATTAAAACATTTCTCTCCAATCTGACAATATTCTATTTTCAATATAAGGTAATTTTAGGGAAACTTCAGTATTAATATGTATATATTATTAGTTTGAATCAGTTTTAGAAAATCTCAAGAGTACTAAGAGGATCAAATTATTGCTATTTTTCATAAAAAGAAGTGCCGATTTTATGCACGAAAACCAATGACATTTCTTGGACAACAGTTTCTTTGGTTTCATTTTATTTCTTGATTATTTTTTGTTAGCTTTTTTATAAAAGAAAAAGCAAATAAGTAAATTTCAGTAGGATTAGAACTCTGAAAATGTGTTTCATCATTAATTTCACAGGTGTCAAGTACCTGTCAATTACGATCGCAGATGCATTTCCATCACTCGAGAGTGTTAATTACCAATCAAGCTTGGTGTTATCCTTGATAGGGTGTATATTTTCATAATCAATTAACTATTTTCCAATAATTTTGGCACACTTATGATGACCCTTGACGCATGGCTGCTAATTTTCGAGAGTCAAAATGACGCACAGTGACAATTTTTCGAGCGTCAAAAGTGCTTCTTTTTGAATTTCTGTGCGTCGAAACCCGAGGTCTCGGGTCAAACGAAAACCCTGGCAAACCACAAGGTTAGGAGCTTTTATATTTGGTATACTTCGTCACCTATTGATCTGTTACCAAAACACTTCAAATAAAATTACTGTACTCTGAAAATTAGCTGTTTTCTGTGTGGTCCCTGATTTTATATAGAGATAAAGAAGAAAATCTCTGAAGATCTTTTTCTCCAAAACCATAAGGCTTTAAAATTTGATATTTGGTATGTATCAATGCTTATTGACCCTCTAACAAAATACTTCAAAGAATCGTTGTACTCGGAAAATAAGCTCTTTTGTGCCATTCAAGATTTCACATTGGTTGAATAAGGAAACCTGACAATCTTCTTCTGTCAAACCATAAGGCATAAAGCTTTGATTTTCCATGTGAATCAATGAATTACATGTACCTTAAAGAATGACTCAACACTAAGAATTAGCCCTATATTGCATGATCTGGGATTACTATTAGAATAAAGAAAGAATATTTTCTTCTCCTGAACCATAAGGCTAAATTGCTTATTTTGCCTCTACCTGTTTGTAGTTTGTAGAATAACTCAACTCTGAAAATTAACTCTATGCTGTGGGATCATAGAAATACATAAGATCATAGGAGAAAATCCTTTGAAAAAATCTTTTTTCTAAGACTGTTGAGCACGAAGCCTCGATATTTTGTATATCTTAGAGCCCTGAGCCATCATACTCGGGTGAGCAATAAAAGACCATCATGGTCCTCTTGTTTAGCTAGTCAACTCTGTTTTGTGTATATATTCTATGTAGATTTATCTAACTGAATTGAATCTTTGAGTTATTGTATTTTATTTATAACCTTGTTGTCATACATGTTAGTAATTTATATAAAATGCATATATATTTGGGACCATTTAACCCTTTCCTTTTTGAATTATAGTTGGGTCAAAATTGAAAGAGTTTGCAGACAAAAAAGAAAATTGGATGTAATTTGAAATGAAACCATTCTATTTGATGAAACTTGTTGGAAAAGGAGAAATTGCTTGTTACATTGCTTGTTTTCTCCCGTATAAAATCAGAGACCACCAATGGGTGGATAATCGTAAACTTAAGTGGGATAGCAGCTGGAGACTAGGAAAGTATGTAATGGTAGTACTGATGCAAGATATACCATGAATCCATTGTTAGGAGCTCCAGCCGCAGTAAAAAGATTGGCAATTGTTAAAAGTGGCATTTAGGGTTAAATTAAATGATAACCCTTTTCCCTAAACAAAGAAGAAAAACAACAAGAAAAATCACCTGTTTCTAAAGAATTCCTGTTTTGGGGACATGGTGTTTCACAAACACATCTTGTTTTTTTTCAATTATTATGTGTTTCCTCTGGTCCTTGTTGTTTTTTTGTTGTTGTTTTAGCATACTTATTGAGTTAGTTATCTTAATGTAATTAACCCTTTCCTGTTCAATCTCTGTTTTTATGTCCGTATGATTTTACAATTGAGAACACATTGTAGAAAGAGAATAATTGCTTCTAACACAATAATTTTTTATCCTACTGAATGGTTATTTCTAAAATAAATCCACTTTAAATTATGGCCTGCAAAACCTTTGAATTGGACAGGTCTAGAATTTTTAAAAACAGGAAAGGGTTAAGTTTTTTGCTGTTATCTTTGTATATAAACCTCTCACTATCTCTTTGTACTGAAGGTGTTGATGTATTTCATGAATCTTTGTAATTCAGTGAAAAGGAGAAATTGTTTGGTGATTTCCTATCACATTATTGCCATTAATCAAGGCTTTATTTCAAACCATCCCTTAAATAGAACTAAAATTCCGAGCAAAAATATTGTAAGTTCATTTGTAATGTTATTCTATATTCTTGTCCTAAACCTGATTGAGTTTGAATTTAATGCCCACAAGTTCATAACTACAATATTACCTTACCTAATTTTCATGCATAAGTGATATACAAGTTCAAAGTTTATTTTCAAAGTATGACTTTTATCAACTTTAATAATTTCGATTGTTTTGAAATGTATTCTTTTGAATACACTCAGGGGATTTTTTAAAGCCAGAACAGTGTCTCAGTCCATGATGGGGCTTTATTTTTTTTTAGCTCACCTGAACAAAACGTGCTCATGGTGAGCTTTTGTGACCGTCAAATGTCTGTCTTGGGGCGTCAACAATTGAAGTGTTTACACTCTAGAGGCCACAGTTTGACCCAATCTTCATGAAACTTGGTCAGAATAATTGTTAGGTCATGAGGATGAACCCTATTGATTATGGGAGGGTTCAATTTGAAAACACAGGAAAAGGGGCCTTAATGACAATTTCTTTGTTTACCCTCTAGAGGCCACAAATATGGCTCCATCTTCATGAAACTGTGCCAGAATAATTATTAGGTCATAGAGATGAACCCTATTGATTATAAGAAGGATCTTTCCGAAACGGGAAAAGGGGCCTTAATGACAAATTCTTTGTTTACACTTTAGAGGCCACAATTTTGGTCCAATCTTCATGAAACTTGGTCAGAATAATTGTTTGATCATGAGGATGAATCTTATCGATTATTGGAGGATTCTATTGGAAAACACAGGAAAAGGGGCCTTAATGCCAATTTCTTTGTTTAATCTCTAGAGGCCACAATTTTGGCTCAATCTTCATGAAACTTGGTCAGAATATTTATTAGGTCATAAGGATGAACCCTATGGATTATAGAAAGGTTCTATTTGAAATCACAGGAAAAGGGGCCTTAATGACATTTTCTTTGTTTAAAGTCTAGAGGCCACAATTTAGGCTCAACCTTAATGAAACTAGGCCAGAATAATTATTAGGGCATGAGGATGTACCCTATCGATTATTGGAAGCTTCTATTGGAAAACACAGGAAAGGGTGCCTTAATGACTTTTTCCATGTTTACCCTCTAGAGGCCACAATTTTGGCTCAATTTTCATAAAATTGGCCAGAATAATTTTTTAGTCACAAGGATGACCCTGGTACTTTTTGGAAAACACAGGAAAAGGGGCCTTAATGACGATTTCTTTGTTAATTGTCTAGAGGTCATCATTTTGGCTCAATTGTCATGTTACTTTGCCAGCATACTCTTAAGGTCATAAAGATGATCCTTTTAGATTATGGGAAGGTTCTATAGGATAACACAGGAAAAGGGGCCATAATGACATTTTCTTTGTTTATAATATAGAAGTCACAGTTTTGCCTTTATAATATAGAAGTCACAGTTTTGCCTCTATATTCATGAAACTGATTATAGTTGTTTGTCTCTAATTGCATTTTTTTTAACAGCAGACAGTTCAGGTGAGCGATCTAGGACCATCATGGTCCTCTTGTTTTATCAATCATGTCATTTCTTGTGGATACAAGTTGATATGAATATAATCTTCTGATCGCCATAGATCGAAGGTGATCATGTTTTTCAAGATTGTTTATAACTCTTTGAAAAGGAGAAATTGCTTGATATAGATAATTTCCTTTCACAAGATGCTACAATTCAGAACTTTACATTGGAAAACTAACTGAGTTTAGATTTCCTGTGCAAAAGTATCAAAAAATGTTCACCTTCCATTTTTATGCATAATGTATATATGTGATAAAGTTTTTGATTTTTTATTTTCTTTAACAATCATGCCATACCTTGTTTTAAGAACTAGTTTTCAAGAATTTAGCCTTTTTGATCTCTTTACACTGCACGTGATAATGTTTTTATTGAGTATTTAAAGTAACACTGTGAACTGGAGAAATTCCTTGATATAAGTAATTTCCTTTTACAAAATTTTATAGATCAAAGATTTAGATAACTATACATGTATATTTGAAACTATCTCTTAACCAATACCCATACAGAAAAATTTTATACTGTAGATGACAGTTTGAAGTGGATGAAATTTTGGATATTTCTAACTTTCCAAGTAGAAAATATTGTGGAAATTGAAGAAATTGCTTGTCCCAAGCAAATGCTTTTTTTTACAGAATGTTTCCCCAATTCTTTTTCTGGAGGAGTGTCCAAAAGCATCACTGTGGGAATGGGTTGAAATAAAACTACAAGATAGAGCAATAATATTGTAAATTTATATAAAATGCCAATGTAAAATCTTTCTCTTAAACTCGGTACATAAGAACATTATCACCTTATTTTTTGTGCATTATTTACAAATGTGTTCAAATTTTAATGTTGAAATTTTAAATTTTCTAAATAAATATATTTTAAAAAGGAATTGTTTTTTCTTGTGTAATTCCTGTGACAAGACAAATAGTCTGACAAACACATTTTTCTAGGTTATGACATTTCCTATTCAAATCACGAAGGCCTATAATCAAAATACCTCTGTTTAATTCTAAAACATTGTAATTGCAGCTTAGTTAAATTTTAGACTTAACAATATATGTGGGACCCTTTATAGATCATGCTTGCTGATTTGACATTAACTCAAATTAAATGTCTGCAGAGATAGTGACCATATCATGGAAGGGGGTCAAAAAGCGTCATTGTGTTGAAATGGGCTTAAAAGCATAAAAATCACATTAAATTTTGTTGCAATGTTGGGTTTAATTGATTTGTTAAGGGACTTGAAAGTAAGCATGTCAAATGAAGTACAAGCATCTGCATTTTCATATTACCATTTCCTTTCAATCCCACTTTTTAAGCATCTCAAGAATCAAGCTATGGAAAACATTGTGGACAATGAAGAAATTGGTTGAAATTTGTTCGATGTCGATAATGTTTTCTACCCTTCTTGGCAAAGACTTTTGTCGAGCCTCATGTGGTTAGCAAGACATAGTTGTCAATATAACAAAAAGGTGTATAGGTGTTAGTCTGTCAGTCCGAATTCGTCCAGACAATTACTCGTACATCATGGATGGATTTCAAAATAACTTGGCCAAATTATTCTCCATCATGAGTAGATGGCAAAATTAAGGGCCTTCAGGCTACAGCATTAGTGCGACTTTCAGGACCTTCAGTCCTTTGATTTCATTTTACGCTATATTTTCCCTATTTTGATTCTTTAGGGGCATCAAAAAGCATCATTATTCGGGAATGGATTAAGCTTTATGTTAAAATACAGATAAATTTAGGCATTTTGCCTGGAACCTGCAACATTATAAGGAGTTCATTGTTACAATAGATGTAAGCATTGCTGGCCGTACAGAATGATAAAAAGCCATTAAGCGTAGACAACAATATTAGATTGACAACATTTCCATGATATATGGAACAAAAATTGAAAAAGACAATTTGTAGTGCGAGTAACTGTGTGCATTTATCAAATAATGATGTCTCCCCCTCAAACATTGTCATTGAATAAGAAATAACATAGTTTCCCTTATGTCCATTTGTAAATTAATGATCTACATGTGCAATTCTAAATGTGCCTGCAAGTATTAATGTATCAAGTTTTTATTAAAGTAATACATTTTCATATTGGCTGGTATGAATTTCATTCTAAATGCTAAAAACACTATCTTAACCCTTTCCTGTTCAATCCCTGGTTTTTAGCTCCGCTGTTTTCGGAAAAAACCCGAGGTATTGCTATAGCCTTGGTGTCATTGTCATCATCATGCGAAAACTAGGACATTTTGTGATATCTCTGGTTCTGCTAAAGGCATTCACCTGACACTTGGCACACTTGATCACTATCAAAAGAGCAACCTATATTATCAAGGGGGTTAACTCTAGATGCATTTAGTGCTTTTATCCACTATCCAGCACCCATTTTGCCGAGTGTAGGCACCCGTAGAGGGGTGCTCTTGTTACATCCCTGTGATTTTTATGCATATCTCAGCAACCCCTGGGCCTAATTGAACGAAACTTCATATATAAATTTTCCTAGGAAATTTCCAAGACCAGTATTCTGATTTTTCTTATTTCAAGGCTGCGTCATGGAAAAAGGGGCCTTAATGTAAAAACTAATTTTTTGCCAATTTTTCCAAGACTAATTGTTAGAATTTCATGAAATTTCATAGTTGAGTAGAAAATCAGATCCCCTTGAGCTTAAAATACGGGGCCTTAATGTTTTTACCTTACGTTAACTGTCTTTTTTCCCTGCAAAAACCAAAATTGGCATTAACTTTTGATTGGTTACAGATGAAGTCTTCATATTTCACATGTGCATTGCTTGTGACAAGCCCTTTCTGTTGGTACCAAGTTCAAGGTCATCATTCAAGGTCAAGGTCATTTCTGAAGATCAAAATTTAGAAAATCTTAACTTAAACATTGTCTATAAGTTAACAATGTTAAGTGATATAACCTTCATATTTCACATGTGCATTGCTTTTGACATGGACTTTCTGTTGGTACTAAGTTCAAGGTCATCTGTCAAGATCAAGGTCATTTCTCAAGGTCAAAATTTTAAAATTTTAACTTTAACATTGTCTATAAGTTTTCAATGGTAAGTGATATAGCCTTCATATTTCACATGTGCATTGCTAATGACATGGCCTTTCTGTTGGAATTAAGTTAAAGGTCATCTGTCAAGGTCAATGTCATTTCTCAAGGTCAAAATTTTAAAAAAAATAACTTTAACAGAGCCCATAAGTATACAATGGTAAGTGATATAGCCTTCATATTTTACATGTGCATTGCTTATGACATGGGCTCTCTGTTGGTACTAATTTCAAGGTCATCTGTCAAGTTCAAGGTCATTTCTCAAGGTCAAAATTTTGAAAAGCTTAACTTTAACATTGTCTATAAGTTTACAATGGTAAGTGACACACTCTTCATATTTTACATGTGCATTGCTTATGACATGACCTTTCTGTTTGTATGAGGTTCAAGGTCATCTGTCAAAGTCAAGGTCATTTCTCAAGGTCAAAATTTGAAAATTTTAACTTTAACATCTCCCATAAGTAAACAATGGTAAGTGATACAGCCTTCATATTTAACATGTGCATTGCTCATGACATGGTCTTTCTGTTGGTACTAAGTTCAAGGTCATTGGTCAAGGTCAAGGTCAAATTGTCAAGGTCATTAATTTTCAAATATTCCTCCTTCTCTAATTGCCAAAATTTCTTGTTACTTTACATAAATGTTGTTCATTAAAAGCCCTAGGTAATTTTTATTTCAATTTTTGACCCAATGCTAAAAGGGGGCTTAATGCCATGTAGCTTTACATTTTGTATATATCCTATTCTAAAATAAATCAGTCAATTGTTTCTGCAAGACTACTCAAGTTAGAGTCTTCATTTTTTGTATGGAGACATTCATTGATAACTTGGATAGTGAAGGTAAAATATTTAACCCTTTACCATATAATGATATTGAATTTTACTAGAATCAGGCCTGTGAAGCCAAACAGCTTCCTTAAATGTTTGTCAAACTTCCAAATTTCTTGTGAACTGAACTCTCAAACTATAGTTGCATTCAATCAAAAGTTTTTTGTCCAATAATGGCATATAGTTCTGTGACAAAAGCCTTTTTCGGGGAGCATAATCTGTCTCTGACGGCTCTTGTATAATTGAGAAAACATTATGGGAAAAGATGAAATTGCTTGTAACAAACAATTTCTTCTCTTTCCACGGTATTTTCTACCCTACTGAATGGATAGAATATATATATGGCCTATAGTGAAAACTTCGAAAAATCTTCTGTTCAGAATCCAGTGGATGGATTTCAACTAGATTTCACAGGTGTGATCCTTTGACACTCCTCAATCAGATTCCTTCAAAGAACTCTGATCAGTTTAAATAAAATCATAGCTTTTATGGTTGGGGCTATAATTTCCATTACTGGTATATAGTGAAAAATTTGAATAAAAATTAAACCAGGAAGGTTGACTTCAACAAAATTTCACAAGAATGATCTTTTGTTGACCCAGTATCGGAATTCTTGAAAAAACTAATAGGTTAAACCCATTCCCACTCAATCCCCCTTTTTTACACATCTCAAGAATAAAGCTTTGGAAAAGATTGTGGACAATAAAGAAATTGCTTGTAACTAGAAATTTCTATATTGTCCACAAAGTTTTTTACCCTACCAAGCAAATATTTTCAAAATTCGACTAACTTTAAATTGTCGTATTTCAGTCATATTGCGGCGGCTGGAGCACCTAACAATGGATTCCTGGTATTTCTCACTCCACACACTACCACTACATCATTTCCTAGCCTCCAGCTGCTATCCCACTTAAATTTACGATTATCCACCCATTGGTGAGAGACAAATGTCGGAAATGATATGTGCCACTGCCGGAGATTGAACCCATGACATCCCACGGTTGAAGATTAGGAGTCTGATGTGCTACCGACTGCGTTATGACTGCAGCTCTATTTATCTGGAACATTTGACCTGGTTTCATATTCACATACTTGAACATGTTGATGAGAGCAATTGTGCCTAGGATAACACTAAACTTAGCATTTGTGTTGGCTGATGCACAGCTTCTGTCTAATGGTTGGAAATATCACGAACATGTTCATTAGATTGCTGGCCTAGGGTTTCCTGAAATCGGTATAGAGAATAAGTTTTCCAGACAGAAGCTTATTTCAGCAGAAGGAATGACCAATAGATTGGGCATTATAGAGGAAATAAGATTTTCTATTTCACTGGAAGATATAAATTAGGATGCAAATGCTCCCTTCAGAATTTGTCACATTAACTCTTGCAGAAATTTCAAGTTGCATTTGAACTAATGAAGTTTGCTGTTAGATCACCTGAGAGCTGTTTTCCTACAATCATGCCAAAAAGCAGGATTTATTGATATGTTTGGTTGATCTTGTCATGCTGAATAAAATCCTCTACAGAAGTGCATTAAAATCAAAGAGGTGCAGACATTGTGGGTTAATAATTCTTTTGAAGATTTATCCCATAAAAAACTCTGGATTAAGAGGGACAAGCAGGAGGTGTAGACTAAGATCTGACTGCACATATGTGCAGGCTGATCTTTGTCTATGCCTCCTGCAAAAACAGGAATATATCAGGTTCAGCATGACAAGGGGTAATATTTTCTTTTGAATGGAAATATTGAAATGATAGTGGCGATAATTTCAAATGTGCCTAAATTGAGGAATTGCAATGCATTTAGAATATTGACTGATTGTCAAAAGAAATCCCTGACTGGTGGTAGTCTAAAAAGGAAGCATGTGACTAATATTGATGAAAATGTCATGTGTATTTAGCTCATTGGTCCACAAAAGCTTTGAATGCACAGCGTCTTTCGTTAGGAACTACCATAAGTTTGTCAGCTTGGCATTGAGGATATAAGTTTTTCAGTGAAACAGAAAATTGTATTTCCTCTCTAATTACCAAATGGGTGATAGGATGTCTGTATTCATTCAAATATGTGACCCATAGCGTGAAATGTGACCTTCCAGAAACTCTGTGTAACAAGTATTTGTAAAAGAGATCTGAAATTCAGTAGAAGTCAAGAAGGGTTTTCAAAAACAAACATACTGAAAGTTATTATTATAGCGGAAAAGTTTCCAACCTGGTCAGTCTGTGCGGTATGATGATGGTCTGTAACTTTCACAGCAGGTCTTTCTTTTGCCTGACAAGTCAGTTATGAGAAAACAAGAGCCTGGTTGGTTGGTTGGGTCATTACATAGCAATTGCTGTGTTCTCTCATTCCTTGGGTCCTTAACTAAGCCGTGTATTTCTGATTCTACAATATTTTCATCTAAGATATCTAGCATGGTTTTCTATATCCAGCAAAACCTTACACAAAAAACCTTGTTTATTTCTCTGGGAATCATGACATCTAATCACAACATATTGTACTTTATCAATTCTTAGCTTGACTGATTTTGGAGGAAACCCGAGGTATTGCTATATCCAGGTGTTCTGCTGCATCCATGTCAGCTTCTGTATCATTATCATCCAAAACTTTGATATTTTGTAATATCTCTGGTATTACCGAAATCTTTCACTGGGAACTTATGTTCACTATCAAAAAAGTTATTTATACTAACGGGGATAATTCTAAATTTTTAAACAAATTATGCCCCTTTTTGGCCCATTTAAATAGCAGTGTCAGTATCCGCATTAGGTGCTCTTGTTTTCTTAAGTATCTATTGAAATTTTTTGAGAGTTTATGTGAGAAAAGGTGTCTGTTACTAGATCTGGGTCTTTGAGACAAGGTGATCTTTACCTTGTCTAAAATAGAAACATTTTTATTCTTGCCAGGGATCACTTATTCTCTTTTCTATCCCAGACCCTTTAACCTATTAACAGATGGCAGAATTTTAGACTGATCCAAATTGAGAGGAATTGCAAACAACAATTTAAAGTCAATGAAATTTTAGATTATTAGCTTTCTATGTAGATAATATTGTGTAAAATGAAGAAATTCATTGTCACAAGCAAATTCTTTATTTACACAATGTTTTCCCAATCATTTTTCTTGAGGGGGCATTCAAAAGTGTTAATTCATGGAAATGGGTTAAAGATCAGTCTATGTCAAAGAACATCTGTTGACATGTTCTCTGGTATTGTGCCTGCAGCCTCTTCATATTTTTACCATCTAGTCTATAATTTTAGACCTGAATACCATCAATCATGAGTCAAGATTTTCACAGTAGTTTGGAGGCTTAAACTGACTATTTAGTCCTTCTAGAGGAAGCAAAAAATGAAATGTATAATAGGAATAAAAAAAAAAGTGTCAATATTTGAGAAAAACTGACTTGTAAAAAATCTGATATTTAGGAGACATGTTATAATAAAGTAGTACAGATTGAGTCGTAAATTTCAGGAATTAACACAATGTACATCTGGGGTCTCCTACAGTGATGTCTTGCTTTTTTTCTGTCCCTGAAACTGCAGTTATCTAGCTCTTTGTTCTTTATCACTCTGTAGTTTGAAATAGAGTTTACACACCCTGCATTTTTACCCTCTGATCAAAGGTATATTCATTTCTACTCTCTATTTATCTCTCTCTTATAATTTGACTTATACCCTAATCTATTTATGAAATCAATTCACACCAACAACTTTAAATCCTCTGTCCCCAAAAAGTGGTGAGAGGAAAATTAATGGTAATAGCATACATCTTTGTCTTATGTCTGTGACATTCCTTTTGTCCCAAGATTCGTTCAGAAATACATATAAATTAAGTTGTTATCAACTTGAAACTTGATGACTAGCTAGAGAAGAGCAATCTTGGCATGTCCACAAGAATCATAAACCCGGCTTGGCTAACTTTTTATTTGTATCCCTGTTGTTTTTGAATGTTGTCTGTAGTATACCTCTGAAGATATTGTCATTATCATCTGATGAATTGGACTCAATGAGCAGAAGAATAATGCACAATTAAAACTGTAACACTGGCTTGCCTAATTTTGGAGAGTTTTTAGCTTACCTGAGCACTAAGTGCTCAAGTGAGCTATTGTGATCACCTTTTGTCCTGCTTCTGTCTGTCGTCCATGGTGTGTCGCGCATAGTCCGTCAACAATTTCTTTAAACCATATCTCCTCCCAAACCACTGGGCCAATTTGAACCAAATTTGGGCAGAAATGTTCCTTAGGTGGTCCCCTTAAAAAACAGCTAAAAGAATTAAAATCCGTTAAAAGCTTTGGTTGCCACGGCAACAAAGGTGAAATCTTTAAATAATCTTTAAAAAATCTTCTCCTCCTGACCCAGAAGGTGTAGAGCCTTGAAATTTTGCATGAAGCATCAGTATATTGACCTCTTTCAAAATAGCTAAAATCATGATCCTAGGTCCCTTAGGGGCGGAGCCTCAGAGGGGTGGGGTTTATATAGAAATAAAGAAAGATTTTTTAAATGACAACTTCTCCAAAACCACTGGGCCGATTTGAAACAAATTTGGCTGAAATGTTCCTTAGGTGGTCCCCTTCAAAAATAGCTAAAAGAATTGACATTTGAGCTTTAGTGATCAATAAATGTCTGTCCTGAAACAATTACAAAAAAATCTAATCTTCCTAAACTAGCAAACAGATTTCACAGATATTTTCCTCGGGTCATGCTTTTTGCAAAGTACTTCAAAGCAATGAAATTTCTGAGAAACTTGGGTAAAAAAGTAGGTCACAAGATCATATTTAGAAAATATTTGTTTTGTTCTAGAGGTCTCAATTTTAGCTCAATCCTTGTCAAAAAATTCTGCAGAATGCATGTTTATCTTGGTGATATTTAGAACAGGTCAAAAAATGAATAAGATAAGATAAAAATATAGGTCACTAGGCTTAATCAAAGAAATACTTGTATTATGTCAGAGAGGTACACATTTTGCTCAATCTTTGTCAGAATTTTCACGAGTATTTATCTGTATGATAATTTTACAAGTAAAAAATAAAATCTTGGTTGGTCCTGATCAAATAGTAGGTCACCATGTCAAATTTAATATCATCTGTGTTATGCGATAGAGGTCACAATATTTACTCACTCATTGCTCAAATTCAGAGAATGTTTTACCTTGATCGTTTAGGATAGATTAATTTAGATAGACCAGTAAAAAGTAAGTTACTATATCAATTCTTAGAAACCATGTAATCACCAAAGATGTCACTATTTTTACTCAATCACTGTCAAATTTGTTTAGAAGTTTATCTTAGATATACTAAGGTCAGGTTATAAAATGGGTCAGGTTGAAAAGTAGTTCAATAGGTCAAATGAAAAAAAAATTCTTGTTTATGGTCACGAGGTGTCAGTTGGTGCTTAATTATTGTCAAATTTGTTTAGAAGGTTAAATTTTGGGATAACTAAGTCAAGTTGATTGGTCAGCCAGGTTTAAAAGTAGGTCACTAGGCAATATATTAGAAAAAAACATTTTAAGAAATTATAAGATAAATCTTTGGTGTGCAATTTAGGGCCATTTTGGCCCTCTTGTTCAAATCATTGTTTGAAAGTGATAGATTTTGATATCTAAAAAGGGATCTATGATTATTTTTACAGTACATGCTCCAATTTGTGAGGTTCTGGTTTGAATGACTGTTCTTGATAAGTTGAGGTATTTATTAGCTATATCACAATTCTAGTGAAAAAAAATCTTATATTTAAAAAGAGTAACGAGCCTTCTGAAGTTATTTTTCATATAATAATTAGCTTGATTTTAAGATTGCATCCTTGAAAATCTGAATAGCCACCAATCAACACCTCTCTGTCCATAGTACATTCTTATTTAGAATATCACAGTATGGAACATTGTTAATTTGACAATCATCTCAATCCAGTTCCGGACAATCACATTCAATCAAGTAGCAGTCACGGTTTCCAATCATTAATCAATCAATCTTTAAAGAAAGTGTGTAATCAACAGTTTTCAATCATTCCAATTATTCACCTTGCTAAATCAGTTTTGAGATCACCTGACCATGACACGAGTGGTCATGATGAGTTATTCTGATGGGGCTGTGTCCAGCGTCAACTTTTACCTTGTGTGCACTCTAGAGGTCACATTTTGGACTCAAATATCTTGAAACTTGGTCAGAATGTTTGTCTACATGATAGCTCAAAAGATTAAAAAATCGGCCATGTTGGGTAAAAAACTAGATCACTAGGTCAAATCTTAGAAAAACCTTATTTGCACTCTAGAGGTCACATTCTAGGCTCAAATGTCTTCAATTTCGGTCAGAATGTTTGTCTACATGATGCCTCGGACCAGTTTGAAAATAAGTCATGAGGGGTCAAAAACTAGGTCACAAGGTAAATCTTAGAAATACCTTGTGTGCACCCTAGGGGTCATATTTTAGGTTCAAATGTCTTGAATTTTGGTCAGAATATTTTTCTACATGATATCAGGGACAAGTTTGAAATTGGGTCATGTGGGATAAAATACAAGGTCACAAGGTCAAACTTGACAAAAACCTAGTGTGCAGTCTAGAGGTCACATTTTTGGCTCAAATGTCTTGAATCATGGTCAGAATTTTTGTCTACATAATCTCACAGACAAGTTCGAAATCGGGTTATGTAAATGGTCCAAAAACTAGTACTAGGGCAAATCTTAGAAAAACCTTGTGTGCAATTAAGAAGTCACATTTTTGGTCTAAATTTCTTGAATTATGGTCAGAATACTTGCCTACATAATATCTTGGATGAGACCAAAATGGGTCATGTTGGGTCAAAAACAAGGTCACATGGTCAAACTTGAGAAAAACCTAGTGTGCACTCTAGCGGTCACATTTTTGGTTCAAATATCTTAAATTTATGTCAGGAGTTCAAAAATGGGTCATGTGGGGTAAAAAACTAGGTCTTTAGGTCAAATCTAAAAAAACCTTGTGTGCATTGTAGATGTCACATTTTTTGGCTCAAATGTCTTGAAACTTGGTCAGAATGTTTGTCTACATGATATCATAGTTGAGTTTGAAAATGGCTCATGCAGGGTCAAAAACTAGGACACCAGGTAAAATCCTAGAAAAACCTTGTGTGCATTCTTGAGGTCACATTTTTGGCTCAAATGTCTTGAATCTTGGTTAAAATGTTTGTCTACATTATACCTTGGATGAGTTCAAAAATGGGTCATGCGGGGTCAAAAACTAGGACACTAGGTCAAACTTGAGAAAAACCTTGTGTGCACTCTAAAGGTCACACTTTTGGCTCATATGTCTTGAATTTATGTCAAATATTTGTCTACATGATATCTTGGAGATCAAAAATTGGTCATGTTGGGGTCAAAAACTAAGTCACCAGGTCAAATCTTAGAAAAGCCCTGTGTTCATTTTAGAGGCCCTTATCTTTGTGTCAAAGGTCTTTATAGTTGCTTAGATTGTTTGTTTCCATGATCTATTTCATACTCAATATTGGGTTTCATGGCTAACCCCCCTTTCCTGTCTAATCCCTGTTTTTTTGTCCCTGTGACTTTAAAATGGAGAAAACATTGTAGAAAAAGAAAAATGTAACAAGCAATTTCCTCTTTTTTTTTCAACGATATTTTCTAACCTACTGAATGTTTTTTTGTTTTTTTTCATAATAAACCAAATTTGAAAATTTTGTCTGCAAAACCTTTGAATTTGGACAGGTCTAAAATTTTGCAAAACAGGAAGGTGTTAATAAAGTAGGTCACTAGGTCAGATCTTATGATAACCATCCGTTCTATGAAGTTACTATACTTCTGGCATAGGTATCTTAAACATGATAAGAATGTTTTTTTAGTTTAATTTCTGAGACCAGACTTCAGTAACAAGTCTTGTTAGGACTAGATAAGGTCACTTGTGCCATTTTACTTCTATAGTCATCAACTAGGTTGAGCGCTTCAGGGCCAATAGCCCTCTTCTTGTGATTAATATTTATGTTTAAATCAAAGTCACTAATTTATATTAGAAAATAATGATAACATTTTCGTTAAAATTGATTCTAGATGTTATAGTAATTGAGTTTAACTTTCCCTTGATTTACCCATTCTCACACAATAAAATTTTAGACTTGTCCAAATTGAAAGAAACTGCAGACAACAATTCCCGTTTGAATGTGTGTTTTTTTATCTTTTTAGATAAAAAACATTGTGGATAATGAAAAAAAAATGTTGTTACAAGCAATTTCTTCATTTTCCACAATGTTTTCCAAAGCTTTTTATCCGTCAAACAGTGCCATAGTGTGGGATTGGCTTAAACAGTCCATTCTTATCCAGAAAGCGTTCATCTAAAATTGTTGTCTGCAGCTTCTCTCAAACTTTTTTGGACCATTCTAACGTTTTGTTGTCTAGTGATGGGTTAACTTTGATCGCAACAGCAGATTCAGGGAATTCTGTTGAGTTGTGTCCTCTATCTATCAATCTTTTCCACACAATTCCTCATTTTTATGCCCCTCAAGAAAGAAACTTGAGAAAACATTGTGGCAAATGAAGAAATTGCTTGTAACAATAATTTCTTTAATTATCCTTAATGTTTTCTACTCAAAAAGCCAGAAAATTTGAAAATTCTATCATCTTGAAATTGTTATCTGCAACTCCTTTCAGTTTGGACCAGTCTGAAATTTTGACATCTGGTAATGGGTAAACTTTGTCCTCTACAGCAGAGTCAAGGAATTCTGTTGAGTTGTGTCCTCTATCTATCCATATCTTAATTACTTTTCTATGATGAATGGTATAGATAGAAGATGAGAAATTCCTATATTATCCTCTAAATGATTGCCAGTGGGTTGATGAAATTCTCTTGTCATTATTCCCATGTTACATAATTATCTATGGCAATTTCTATAGTAACAATTTTCTCCTTTCCAGATTTTTATACAGAACTCTAACCCATTCCTACGCAATGACATTTTTTGACGCCTTGTATGAAAGCTGCTATGGAAAGCATTGTGGAAAATGAAGAAACTGCTTGATTGGGGGTGTGTGTGTGGGGGGGGGAATATGATGTTCTACATAATAGTTGTGTCCTTTTGAAAGAATCGAAATCCATTAAGCTCTGATTGTTGGAAATAAAGATGATTATTTGAAAATCTTCTATTCCTAAACTTGTAGTCTGAAACATGATTGCATAGAGAGCTTCAGTTCAGGGTTCATGAAAGATTCTAAAAATCATGACTTTTTGGGTCAAATCAAGGTCCTGGTCTATAATTAATGGATTGCATGTCACTCAAAAAATAAGACGGCAATTTAAAGTTAATGAAATTTTAGATTTTTTTAACTTTCTTGATAGAAAACATTTTGGAGAATAAAGAAATTGCTTGTTCCAAGACATTTCTCATTTTACACAATGTTTCACAAATTGTATTTCTTTAGGGGTGTTGAAAAGCGTCATTGTGTTGGAAATGGATTAAGTCAAAATTGTTCATAGAACTAGTTAAGAAAAAGAACTTTGGACTCCTTATCATGGGGCCTTTCTTTGCTTTCAGAACTTAATTGTAACCCTTTCCCGTTCAAATACGGGATTTTACATTCCTGTGATTTTGTACTCAGAAAACATTGTGGAAAAAGTAGAAATTGCTTGTAACAAGCAATTTCTCCTTTTTCCACAATATTTTCTACCACATAGGATGGTTTCATTTCTTTTGGCTTCCAGTTTTCATTGTTGTCTGCAACCTCTTTAAATTTGGACTTGTCTTAAATTTCCAAAAACGGGAAAGAGTTAATGCAGTTTTGAACAAGGAATATATTCATGAACACAAGGGTTAATATTTCAAATCAAATCTTCCAAAATTAAGTGGATACAGCCTAATACCCCTTGTTAATCCATAAGCTGTTGCCATGAATTAATGTAGTGCAAAATGCAGACTATTGGCTTGCCGGTACAGTTCCTAATGACATTTTCTTAGGGTAAAGAAATCTACCTAAAAGATTCCAGATAAGGAAAAAAAACTAAAAATGTCACAATTGATGGATCGAGACAATTTGTTGGAATATAATGCTTAGAGCATCAGACCATCTGTCTTTTGTCCCATTTTGTCATTTGTTTTGTAACTTTTAAAACCTTTTCCATATGGCAACAAAGATGGATATCTTTAATAATCTTCTCCTTAAGAGGGACAACACATTGAGATTCCACATTTTGCATGTAAAATGATTTTAAAAGGCCTGTTTACAGGATGTTAAAAGAATGTCCCTGGGTTGTCATTTTTTAGCCCTGCCAAATCTCAACCAATTTTACATAGAATTACAGGAGGAATTCTTAAAATCTTACTACAAATAATCAGGCTTAGAGGTTTCAAAGTTTGCATGTAGCATTCCCTGGTTGCCAACTACCAATTTTGTTTAAATAATACCCCTCGGGTCCCATTTGGGCTCTGTTGGGATACACCTTATTTCCTACAGAAGCAAAGAAGGAATTATGTAAAAATCATCTTCTGGCAACAGATAACCACACCAGTAATGTTCAAAATCCTGCTCTTGAAAATTTTAGAACTTCAGCCCTAGAAAGTTCAAGAACATTAAATGGCAGTTCAAGAACTCAATGTTCTAGAACTAGTTCTTGAATGTTCAACAATGCCAAATTGCAGCTCAAGAATTTGGTGTTCTAGAAATGGGTCAGACCTAGTTCTAGAACTGGTTCAAGACCTAGCTCTAGAACTATAGAGTTCTAGAACTACCATTGAACCTTCTTGAAGCAGTCCTAGATCTAGTTCTTGAAGTAGTTTTAGATCTAGTCACATAACAAAGACATTATCAATTTTACAAAGCAGAATGATATGGTCATCTGTTTGATAACTTGTACATTATATCATTGTTATGTGTGCAAAATGTTGTAACTACAGCTTTGCTATTTTGCTCTCCTTTTGATGAGATACGTTTATAAAGAATTTGAAAATGTTCAGTAAAATAGATTTGCTATTTTGCTCTCCTTTTGATGAGATACGTTTATAAAGAATTTGAAAATGTTCAGTAAAATAGATTTGCTATTTTGCTCTCCTTTTGATGAGATACGTTTATAAAGAATTTGAAAATGTTCAGAAAAATAATAAAAAAAAACTGAGGGTTTCTTGGTGGTTTGAACCCAGTGAAGCCAACTACCTTTTAATTGGTTGTTGTATGAATTCTATACACATGCACAATTGTTAACAAGCAACATTCCCAAATAAACATTTTTTTGATAAGTCAAGTCATGTCAATAATTTTAAGCTATTTACTATATCCAGCAGAATAGTTAAAAGAGAGTAAGTTTGTGAAAAAGATGTGTGTGTATTTCAGTTTATTTATCGTAGCTACTGTAGCATATACCCATATGAGCAATCCCCTAGAATACGGTTGGTTGTTATGGGGATAATGCACAATTTTGGACTCAATTATTAGATTTATTTGGTCAGAATTTTTGTGTCAATAATATCTAGCTTATTTTTTTCTCAATTGAATTGATATTTGGTCAGAAAGTTTGTCTTTTAAATATCTCGGTCAAGTTCGATATTGGGTCATGTGGGGTCAAAAAGTAGGTAACTGGGTTAAATCTAAAAAAAATAAATTTTTTTGCATTCTGTTTTGCCTCAAATGTATTGATATTTCATCAGAGTGTTTGTTTTCATAAGATCTAGGACATCTTTGAAATTTTGACATGCAGGATCAAAAGCTAGGTTACTAGGTCAAATCATAGAAATACCTTGTCTGTACTCTAGAGGCAATTTCTTTGCCTCAATTGTCTTGGTATTTGACCAGAATGTGGGTCAAGTTTAATATTCGGTCACATGGGGTCACCAAGTTAGGTGGCGCTTCAGGGTCATATTGGCCCTCTTGTTTTCCAACATTAGAACAATTTAAAATGTCATGTGCAACTTACTTCGATTTGGACCTGTCTCTAATTTTGTAGTAATGGGTTAATACCAAATAATATGTTTTGCCAGAGGTGGAAGGGTAACATATAAGGCAAGTGGTTCCAAGTTGTTCTCAGAAAATTGCATGTTTTAAAGTCATTTACAGATTATTTTCAACACTTCTTTGCTGCAGAATAGGAATATTTCTGTCCTTAGCAAAAGCTATGACATGGAATATGATTGAAATAGAATATGTATAAGAGGTAAATATTCATTGAAGAAAATTTGGGAAAATTGATTGTAATTAGGAATTTCTTGTATTTTCATTATGTTTTCTATTTATTAAAGCCTTCTTGAATTGGCCCTTAGCTGAATGAAATTATTATCGAATTCGATCATGAACATTATATAACCATTTTTGTAAGTAATAATCTTAACTATCTAAGCCCTTTTTTGTCCAATTCCTGGTTTTTGAATCCATGTGATTTCATGATTGAGAAAACATTATAGAAAAAGAAGAAATTGCTTGTAACAAACATTTTCTACTTTGTTCACAATATTTTCTACCTTACTGATATGCTATATTTCAAATTACACTGACGCTTTTGGACGCCCCTTAAAGAAAAAACCAATTGAGAAATTATTGTGTAAAATGAAGAAATTGCTTGTAACAATTAACATTTACACAATATTTTCAACCCAGAAAGTTTAAAAAAATCTAAACTTTCATTAACTTTTAATTGTCATCTGCAACTCCTTTCAATTTGGACTGGTCTAAAATTTTACTGTGGGAATGGCTTAAAAGGACAAACAAGAGGTGAAGATTAATATCAAACTGCACATAACAGGAATAAGTTACTGGTTTTTTACTGGTTTCTGTTGTATATAATGAGAGTAACACACTTAACCCATTCCCACACAATTCCGCTTGTTTACACCGCTAAAAAAAAACTGTGGAAAACATCATGGAAAATGAACAAATGCTTGTAGCAATGTTTTGTACCAAATATACACCCTTTGGTGAGAGACAAATATCGTGAAGGAATTGTGCTGCCCCCCAGGGAACAAGCCCATGACATTCCATGATTATCTAGAATGAAAGAGGAACACTTTAAAGAAAAAAATAAATCCTCACAATTTTGCCACATCAGGGATTAGTATTTAGATTAATTAGAGTACCTGTTCTGTAAGATTTGCTATTTTTTTCTAGAACCTGTCTGTTACATTTCAAACCAAGAAGTGTG
Organism: Fragum fragum; assembly: GCA_946902895.1. NCBI lineage: Eukaryota > Metazoa > Mollusca > Bivalvia > Cardiida > Cardiidae > Fragum > Fragum fragum. The sequence goes on from OX336369.1 coordinate 46,864,905, forward strand.
TTTATTTCATCTTTGATTGACAGCACTTAATGCCAAGTCTCTGGCTTTTAACCTTTCATTCATTTCTTCATACCTCGCCAAGAGTTAGATTATTCCTTTTTGAAAACCATATTAAAAGAAGAAATGAAGAAAGCAAAAGGATCCCATAGACTGGTCTAATTAAACGCTTCAGAATTATTAAACACCTGATGCAACTAGCCATGGCTTCCTCAGAACATTGCTTCTCACATCAGGACAACAACAACAATCCTTTGATACACAATCTCCATTTTTATGCTCCTGACAGATTTTGCTAGCTTATCAGGTTTGATGTTTAACCCAAATTCACTATTTTGCTTTTATCAAAATGTTTTCCTAACTTTATTTTACCACGCAAAACTCTTGTTTTTGGGGGGTAATATAGGAGTCGGCATGTAAGTCAGTTGGTCCAATTGGATTTGATGCAAATTTCACAGAAAGACTCAGTATCAAGCAGAGATGCTTATCATTTATCTATTTCCCTTTTTTGACTTGGTTTATTTTTCAGCCAATAGTTTATTTTTTTACATTGCCTGGTATAGTAGGTATCTCTTCAATGCTTGATTTGGAGTAGCAGCTAGGTTTACATGGTGCTTACTGAATATGTCCCTTTCAGGGAGAATTTATTTCCTTTTCACTGTAGTTATGGTAGTACATGCTGCAGTATACTGTGGCTGATTCCAGGAGGGGTTTATATTTACTCATGGGAGGGGGGAGAGGGGGTGATACTATTATTACCCAATATAAAAAAATAATTCCTAGTTGTTAGTGACGATGAATAACCCTTGCCTGTACAAACCTGGGATTTTATGAGTATGATTTTATACATGAGAAAACAATGTGGAAAAAGGAGAAATTGTTTATAACAAGCAAAAATACTTTCCCCACAATATTTTCTACCACATTATAAGGATTGTAATACTTTAAATTATATCCAATTTTCATTGTTGTCTGCATCCTCTGTCAGTTTGGACCAGTCGAAAATTTCAATAAACAGGTAAGGGTTAAATAAACATACATACATTCAAAAAGACATCAGACTTTTCTTCCTCTACTTTGCTGATGTGTTATCTAAAATCAAGTTATTTTTTGTAAACGTCGCCAAAGGGGTCGTATATTGGCGCCATCTTCTGCATCTGTCTGTCCGTCCATCCCTCTGTCCGTCCGTACGTACGTACGTCCACTTTTTTCCTGAGCACAACTCCTCCTAGGTTTCTGGATCTTTTTGAAATTTGGTCAATGTTATCACCTTAATTGGTAGATGTACATGAAGTAAGGTTTTTATGGTTCATTGAATTTTGCCTCAGTTATGCCCCATTAAAACTTAGTATCTGGGGCTTATTGAAATTGCAGCCTTGTGAACACAACTCCTCCTAAGTTTCGGAATGGAACTAATGAAACTTGGTGGATGTTATCACCTTAATTTGTAGATGTGCAGGGAGTAAGGGTTTTATGATTCATTGATTTATGCCTCAGTTTTGCCCCCTTAAATCTTGGTTCTAGGGGTTATTGAAATTGCAGCCTTGTGAATGCAACTCCTCCTAAGTTTCTGGCTGGATCTTTTTGAAACTTGGTCAATGTTATCACCTTAATTGGTAGCTGTGCATGAAGTAAGAATTTTCTTGTTCATTGATTTTTGCCTCAGTTTTGCCCCCTTAAAACTTAGTCTCTTGGGCTTATTGAAATTGCAGGCTTGTGAATGCAATCCCTCCTAAGTTTCTGGCTTGATCTAAATGAAACTTGGTGGATGTTATAACCTAAATTGGTAAGTGTGCATGAAGTAAGGATTTTATGGTTCATTGATTCTTGCCTCTGTTATGCCCCCTTAAAACTTGGTTCTGGGGGTTATTGAAATTGCAGCCTTGTGAATGCAACTCCTCCTAAGTTTCTGGCTGGATCTAAATGAAACTTCGTGGATGTTACCACCTTAATAGGTAGATGTGCATGAAGTAAGGATTTTATGGTTCATTAATTTTTCCCTTATGCCCCCTTAAAACTTAGTATCTGGGGCTTATAGAAATGGCAGCCTTGAGAATGCAACTCCTCCTAACTTTTTGTCTTGATTTAAATGAAATTTGGTCAATATCATCACCATAATTTGTATGTGTACATGGATCAAGGATTTTATGGTTCATTGATTTTTGCAAGAGTTATGCCCCTTGACACTTATTCTCTGGGCCCATTCAATCAATCATTCATAACAAACAGTTTGAACTTGAACATTTAAAATGGTAGTCTGCAAATGTTTTGAATTTGGTTCTGTCAAAATAAGTGGTGTCTACAATTATTTTCGTGAAACAGCAGCAAAGTGGCGGCGTATATTGTGACTATGGCACTTTTCTTATCACATGTTAACATGTAGCTGATTTTTGTGGATATATATATAAGTTTATTGTGTATCTAAGTGAGCATGACAATTATTAGGTATGTATGTATTTCACAGGACAAATAGCAGAAAATTCTAAGTGCAGCTCTAGCATCTCATTTGTCTAAGAACTTTTTAATATTTCCTCATAAATGTAAGTTTTGATATCAGAGAGAAGCTTTTGATATTAGAGAGTATGAAAAAAAAAGGGGTAAAAATTATATTTTCTGAGAGCTTTGCTCTGTTGAATCTATATATATATATATATATATATATTAGCCTGACGGTCACAAGTTTTCAAAAATAGTATATTAGATTTAATGTTTTAACACCAATCATATTGCTCAAGATCAAATGGATGGTTGTGGCATGCAGGAGCTTTTAGTGGTAATTGGATAAAATTATTTGTGTGTCCCCAAGGAGCAGTCTGTCCATTTGATATAAATTAGACCGGAAACCAGCTCCTACATACAAGTCAATTTGTTCAGGAAAAAATAGGGAACCATTCTTGGAATCGTTACATGATTTTATCAGACAAAAAAAAGTTGGATTGGTCCAATATAAAAAAATGTTGCAGATGATTTTCAAAATGAGTTAAAAAAAAACAAAGCCTAGGACAGAAAAATTCCTACAATTTTTAAACTTGGACTATGAGATAATATAGCACTAATTTCTGTACTCAAATCTTTCAAATTCTGCACATCCTACATAATTACGTAGACAAAAAAGGAAAAAATGTGCAAGACAAGCGGACAAATAGCATGTTCAAGCTCATGAAAAGCTTTATGAGGATGATAGACCCTTGGGGCATCATGGAGTAGAAACATACAATAGGCTATGCTTTTTAAGGGGCTTACTACTAATTTGTGACTGGGTCCTGGGGCCATGAGAAATGGAAGAATAAGTGGAATTTATTCAGAATTCTGGAAAGTTAATGAGATTTTTTAATAAGTATTTCATTTATTTCACTGTCTAGTAAGGTTTACTTTCCTCAATACCTTAAGTTATATCCCTCCCCTACAGAGTAGAGGGGGGTATATCGGTTTCACCATGTCTGTTTGTCTGTCTGTAGATTTTTTTGTTTCTTTGCTCTTACTCAAGAACCAATAGACCTATTACCTTGAAATTTCATACAATTATTGCTAATGACCCAAGAATGTGCCCTATCATTTTCCAGTCACTGAGGTCAAAGTACAATGTCACAATTGAGCTTTCCATTAAAAATTATTTTCGAACTCTAACTCAAGAACATTTATAGACCCACATTCTTGAAACCTCATGCAATTGTTGCTAATGACCCAGGGAGGAGCCCTATTGTTTTTTGGTCATGTATGTCAAAGATCAAGGTGACAATTGAACTTTGATTGAAAACCATATTGAGGGTCAAAGGTCAATTGTTCTGCTTGAGTGACAAAGCGCTGGTTGGGAATATTAGTCCGCTTTGCAACAATTCTAGTTGAGTTTGTTGTTCCCGGGCATATGAATTCCCTGGGAATTTCATACAAGAATTTTGAATTCCCTATACTCTGATTTCGGAAAAAAGATACTCTGCCATTGAGAATGGGCTTGATTTTTGGCCTCAAAATTCGGCAAAAGAGACTGCTGTTTTTTTTATGTAATTGAAATATAGGTGAAAGTAAATTTGAACACCATACAAAAAAGGCATAAATTATCTATAGACTTGTCACCAAACATTCTAATAAGATATTCCCCAATTAGCGATGGACCTCTATCTAAAGTCTCCATGTGTTGATTCTATTAAATTATCCATTGGGGAATTTTGTGAGAATCAATACCCATCTATTTGGCTGTATCAGCTATTTGTACATTCTTAATGGTTTTGCCCATTCCCACACAATTGACGCTTTTTGACGCCTCTAAGAAAAGTTTTGGAATACATTGTTGAAAATAAAGAAATCGTTTGTTATAAGCAATTTCTTCATTGTCTACAATTGTTTTTTTACAAAGAGACAAAGAGACAAGTCACTGAACTTATAATAATAAACTGTTGTGCATAACTTCTTTGAAATTGGACCAGTCTAAAATTGTGTTGTCTGTAATGAGTTAGCAAAAGTGGAAGACTTAGCTCATAATGATTACATTCTTGCATATCAATATTGAAAAAAGCTATTTCTCCTTTATCACAATTTTTCATTTCTGACAATGACTTATCATCCTCCACCTCTAAGAGGTATTGTTTTGGTGTTGACTCCATCCATCTGTCTGTTCATCATGTGTCTATCTTGTTTCTTACACTTAACCCATCTTACTAGATGATAAAATTTAAGACTGGTCCAAATTGAAAGAGTGCAGATGAAATTTCCAACGGCGCTTAGATTGAAAAAAAGTGCCAAATGGGGTAGAAATTTTAACATTGCAAGAAAGGAGAATTCGCTTGCGATAAGCAATTTCTCTTTTCCTACGATTTAAAATTTTCTATGATTGTATTTTTCAGGGCCTCAGAAAGCATCATTGTGAAGTAATTAGTTAAGAATGTATCTTAAAATAATTTGGCACAGTTGTTCTCAGTCATGAGATGATATGCATTTTGAAATGGATTTTTATGCCCCAAAGGGAGGCATATAGTATCGAACTGTCCGTCCGTCAGTCCATCCATCTGTCCCGCTTTCGTGTCCCCTCTGTAACTTCTATATGCAATAGTGGATTTCAATATAACTTTGCACAAAAGTTCACTGCTATAAGACTACGTGTCGCGAAAAAGACCCAGGTTCCTATCTCAAAGATCAAGGTCACAATCTGGGGTCAAAGGTAAAAAATCGGCACTTTTTGCCATGTCCGCTCTGTAACTTCTAAAATCATGCATACAGGTACACACATTTCTTTCATACAAATGTTCACCACCTTCAGATGACATGTTGCGAAAAAGACCAAGGTTCCTTACTCAAAGGTAAAGGTCACAATCTGGGGGTCAAAGGTAAAAAATTGGTACTTTTTGTTGTGTCGGCCCTGTAACTTCTATAATCATGCACACAGGTACACACATTTCTTTCATACAAATGTTCACCACCTTCAGACGCATGTCGCGAAAAAGACCAAGGTTCCTATCTCAAAGGTCAAGGTCACAATCTGGGAGTCAAAGGTAAAAAATCGGCACTTTTTGTCGTGTCGGCTCTGTAACTTCTATAATCAAGCACGCAGGTACAAATTGGTTTCATACAAATGTTCACCACCTTCAGACGACGTGTCGCAAAAAAGACCAAGGTTCCTATCTCAGATATCAAGGTCACAATCTGGGGGTCAAAGCTCAAAAATTGGCACTTTTTGCCGTGTCCACTCTGTAACTTCTAAAATCATGCATGCAGGTACAAATTGGCTTCATACAAATGTTCACCTCCTTCAGATGACATGTCTCAAAAAAGACCAAGGTTCCTACCTCAAAGGTCAAGGTTACTATCTGAGGTCAAAGGTAAAAAATCGGCACTTTTTGCCATGTCCCCTCTGTAACTTCTATGATCATGTACAAAATGGTTTCATACAAATGTTCATCTCCTTCAGACGACATGTCGTGAAAAAGACCCAGGTTCCTTTCTCAAAGGTCAAGGTCACAATCTTGGGTCAAAGGTAAAAAATCTGCCCTTTCTGTCGGCTCTGTTACTTCTATAGTCATGCAGGCAGGTACAAATTTCTTTCATACACGTCATACCTTCAGACGACGTGTCATGAAAAAGGCCCAGGTTCCTATCTCAAAGGTCAAGGTCACAATCTGGGGTCAAAGGAGTGTCCAGAATGGTTAATTTGCGTCCAGAATGGTTAAATTGTATTTACTCTCTATTGTTCAATGGATTGCTTCCATATTTGGACAGATGCTTAATTGTGTGTACCACTTTACATGACCTAGACCTTGACCCAGTGACCTTGACCTTTGACCTACTTTTGACCTCAGAAAAATCTGTCCATAATGCATTTCTCGATTTCATTCTGTATTTATAGAAATTATCATATGTATTAAAATTCATTTATTAAAAAAAGATGTATAGATCACAAATGAATGTGGTTGTGTTTACAAAACAAATCAAAGTGCCACATGCTTGACCCTGTCCTTTGGGGGCATTTGTCACATGACTATGACCAGCTCTTGTTTGATAAGCGAATGTCACATGTGTAGGTCAAATGTTAATATTGAGCTTGTCAAAGCCGTAACTCGGCCTACATTCAAAAAGTTCTGGCTGAGTTGTTTACACTTTGTACACTTTTTATACAATGCTGCTTTCAGTGAATGATCTAAGTTTAACAAATAAACTTTTAATATTCAGACACTCTTTGAATTATCTTCTTTAACTTCTGATAATTTAGACGAGATTATCGTCTCAGGTAATGGATTAAGTTTTTAAAAACAGAAGGACTAGTTGGCTAAGCTAGCCAAATTCTCAGCTTCCAATTCAAGGTTCATGCGTTTAATTCCACCTTTTGGCCATGGCTTTAGTGCAAGTTTGTGGCAAGCCAGGTTCTAAGTTGAACCCCTAGCCCTGCCAATATCCTCTTTTTTTCCTTAATTATTTTTCTCTTAGGAAACTAGGATTAGCAGCTGAAGGCTGAGAAAGAATGTGATAGTACTGGTTTGAGCCTAATGTTAAGGTGCTCTAAGCTACTGCTGGAGGATACACAACTGATATAATGTTCAACCCTATACGGTTTGATACCTGGCGGCAGATATTCTTTCAGACATTTGTGAAAGTTTAGTCTGCTTACAACACAATATTCAAAGAGTGATGAGTTCCATATCAGGGAGAAAATATTGTGAATGCATAAAAAATTGCTTGCTCCATGCATTATCAAATCCATCAGCAATATTTATCCCCTAATATAATATTTTTAGGAGCGATGCAGTGATTGTGAAATATAATAATTGGATCGCTAGGTACCCCTTCAGACATGACAGTTTGAGAGAGATGATAAAGAACATTCTGTGAAATATGTGGTCAGGGACATGTTTAACCCATTCCCACTCAGTGACGCCCCAAGGAAAAAGCTTTAGAAAACATTGTGAAAAATGAAGAAATTGCTTGTTACAAGCAATTTCTTCATTTTCAACAATGCTTTCTATACAGAAAGTTGAAAAAAATCCAAAACTTCATAATCTTTAAATTGTCATCTGCAAGTTCTTTCAATTTGGGCCAGTCTAAAATGTTGCTGTCTGGTAATGGGTTAAATAAAAGGCAAATCATTGCTGTTCAAACTAAATTTCATAACTTCAGCTAGAATAAGCTACAGGTACAATGTTTAACCCATTCCAACTTAATCCCTCCTTTTTACGCCTCTCGAGAAAAAAGCTTTGGAAAACATTGTGGAAAATGAAGAAATTGCTTGTATCAATCAATTTCTTCATTATCCACAATGTTTTCTATCCAAAAAGATGAAAAAATTCAAAATTCCATCAACTTGAATTTGTCGTCTGCAGCTTCTTTCAATTTGGACCAGTCTAAAATTTTGCTGTATTGGAATGGGTTAAGTAGCCAAACCAATTCAAAAATGCTTAAAATAAATGTTGGACTTCTTGTCTAAATGACTGATATGATTGGTCAATTGATTTTTTGATTGCAAACTGTTTGTCTTTTGACAACCTTTTTAGTTTGTTTGCCACGTTTGCAAATAAATCCAATTATGTGGTAGATGGAAAATTATTCTACAAAAGTCAAGCAACCAATAGATAAAATAGTACCTCTATTGTTATGACAAGGTGCAATCCCATAGAACTACAGGCCCGTAGGAACTGGGGGAAGTGAGCTTGGGGACTCCTCCCCTCCAGTAGCTTTGAAAAAAACATTTCGTTCTGATATACATTTAAGGACTCAGCAAATTGCCTGGTTCCAAAGCTACTAAGCTAAGCCCCTAATCTTGAAATTACCCCTCCCCTCCCTTTCTTGAAATGTTTCCAAGTTGATCATTGCTGCCTATGGGTCTGAACTGTGTAAAATGGAAAGGGCCATTAGCACATTTCTTCGGTATATAGGTGACATTGTTTGTTCAACCTGTTGCAGTACCTCATTATCTATCATGCTTCCCATAGCCGCCTCTTCCTCTGTCCTTCTGTCCATCTGTCCACCTTGATTCTTCCTTGATTCTTCCACAACCTTTGGGGCCAGAAATGGAAGAAACTTCATATGTGGGTTCCGTATGAAATTGTGCCAATGCTTTTTTCCTGTTTTTTTTTTTTATAGCTCAAAGGTAACTGTTCAAGGTCAAACATTAAAACTGAGCATAGATCCTACAATTATTGATGGATTTCAATAAAACTTTGCACAATTCATCAATACCATGAGTAGATGTACCATTTAAAAGAAATATTTTGATAGCTTAAAGGTCAAGTCACAGCTCAATGTCAATCATATAAATTATGCATGTCTGGAGAAGGGCATAGCTCTTACAATTATGGATGGATTTCGAAATAACTTTGTACAATTGTTCTCTGTCATGAGAACAATTGTGTCATTTGAAAAAAAAAATTCAGACAGCTAAAAGGTTAAGGTCACAGCTCTACGGTCGAACGTTAAATTTAAGTATGTCTGGAGAAGAGCGTATCTCCTAAAATTATGGATGGATTTTGAAATATCTTTGCACAATTGTTCTCTGTCATGAGTTATGTGCCATTTGAAACAAATTTTCAGACAGCTGCAAGGTCAAGATCACAGCTCAAATGGTTGATTGTTAAAATTAAGCATGTTTGGAGAAGGGCAAGCATTTAGCTGCCACTTCATCTGTCTGTCCACCTGAACCCTTTCCTTGTTTACTTTTTGAGACAGGGCTATAACGGGGAACAAAATTCGTATTGGATGGCTATTGTTTACTAACAGTAACCACAACTGCTCTGATAATCAAACCTATCCCATAGAAATGTTAAGGAACTTGTGGAGAAAATTCAATTATTTTGTCAGAGAAATTAACACAGACAAGGGAAATGTGATCAGAATTCAAGTGTTGCTTGGCCTGTAAATGGATTATTTTCTGCAGATGGAAATTCTTGTCATGTTTTCTGAGCTTTGATATTTTGCTTTCACCTTAGTAATTTGAAATGTATAGATGTTCTTACTATGGAAAGATGGTTAAAGACATTCAAGTTTGCCTGTACATGTACATGGTTGGTCCATCACCGTATTTACATATCTTGATGCTGAAAAAATAGAGTATTTATGGGTCTACTCTGTATTAGCATACAAATATATGCATTTTCAAAATTTTGTTCATGAAAGTATGGAAGGAAAAATTCAACCAATCTTTAAAACCCTTGAGTCTTTTGATGCCTTGAAAAATCGAGCATTGATGGATCTACTTTGTATTAGCATATTAAATATGTGCATGCTTAAAATTTTGTTCGTGAAGGTATGGAAAGAAAATTTCAGCCAATCCCCTTGAGTCTTGACAGAAGAAACTAAAATCAAATTGCAGGTATTTAGCAATGGTTCACATAGGTCTTGAAAATCTGCTTATAGATGTGTATGGTATTCTAATAAATTCGGTTCCTAGGCACTTGCTATATAATTTTGCACTTACCCCTTAATTATGTTCTTTTGGTTAGACTTTTCATCTGTTAAGAAGGTCAACAAAATTTTAGACTGGTCCTAATTGAAAGAAGTTTCAGATGACAATTTGAAGTTGATGAATAAATTTGGGAAAAAATCTTTGTCTTTTGGGTAGAAAACATTGTGGATAATTAAGAAAATGCTTGTTACAAGCGTTTCTTCATTTTCCACATTATTTTCCTGAACTATTTTCTTTCAAAGCATTAAAAAGGTGGTATTGTGTGGTAATAGGTTAAAAAAGTCTTCTTTATGCACTCTGTAGACAGCTGACTGACTTAACCCATACCCAAAGAATGACACTTTTTGAGGCCCCTCAAGAAAAACACTAGGGAAAATATTTCTTCATTTCACACAACTTTTTCTACTCAGAAATTAGAATAAAAATCTAAAATTTGATAAACTTTAAGTTGTTGTCTGCAATTCCTTTCAATTTTTGACCTGTCAAACTTTTGCTATCTAGTATTGGGTTAAGGTTTCTTTTGACAATTTTGACGATAGTGAGCCTGTTCATCCTCATGAAATGTCAAGCACAAGCTCAAATATCACAAAGTTGGAAAAAACATGATAGTTTTAACCCCTGGGACTTACTATCCCAATTTTTTGTTACAAATATGGAAGTTGAGTATCTGGGTGAATAATTTTCAAATTCCTTCATGCCGTATTTGGAAACAATTTATCCCGAAATAGCAACAATTGTCATGAGATTCCTCTAATAGCGTCAAAGACTAAAGTTGACTCACGTCAAAGACAAATTAATAGATTTTATCAAACAAATTTCTTTCTTCTCATTATATCAATATTACGTTCTAAAGGATACAATTAATTTCATTGTTTCTTTTTCAAAATGAATGCATTGATTTAATTTTCTTGTCAATACATGTGAATAATTTCTGTAAACAAAAAAAATAATTCTATTCAATTGCATTAACCTTTGTCATGCTGAACCCAGAATATTTCTGTTTTGGCAGGTGTAAAGACAAAGATCAGCCTGCACATATGTGCAGTGGTATTTTCGTCTATTCCATCTGCTTGTCCATTTCAAGCCACTTTTATTTGAAGAATACATTTTCAAAAAAAATATGAACCAACAAATAGTGCTTCCAGTGATTTCAGCTCTTTGATGCTACTGCAATATTCTATAGAGGATTTTATTCAGCATGACATGGGTTAACCCATGACCAGACAGCTAAATTTTAGACTGGCCCAAATTGAAATAAGTTGCAGACGACAATCAAAAGTTTATGGAATTTTTTATTTTTGCAACTTTCTGGGTAGAAATCATAATGGAAAATACAGAAATTGCTTGTAACAAGCAATTTCTTCATTTTCCACAATGTTTTCAAAAGCATTTTTCATTGAGGGCGTCTAAAAGCTTCACTGAGTGGGAATGGGTTAAGATTTCTGGCCCTTGTTATGCCCAAAATAGAAAAGACCTTGGGCATATTGTTTTACCAGTGTCTGTCTGTACTTATCACTTAATGTGATAATTACTTATCACATAAACTTAGATTTTCTTTTAATTGAAAAAGTATTTGAGTCTGTTTGTGGTGTTTCCAACAGTTTTTCATAAAAGACAGACATTGAGCTCCACTGTGATTTAACCCTTGTCAAAAAATAAAATACTTATAAAAACCTGCCTTTAAATCAAAAGGCTGAAAGCACTTCAAGACCCATATTGGGTCAATATTTTGTTTTAAAATCTAAGATTTTAATTTAGTCTCGGATAAACAGGTGTCATAGACAAAGATTGGACAGCACATATTTGCAGTCTGATCTTTAACTATGCCTCCTGCTTAACCCATTCTAACACAGTAAAATTTTATACTGGTCCAAAATGAAAGAAACTGCAGACAACAGTTTATTTTTTTTCTATCTTTTAGGATAGAAAACATTGTGGATAATGGAGAAACTGCTTGGCAATGTTTATAAAAGTTCTAGAACTAAAATGAAGTTCTTGAATCTTTTTCCCAGGGGGTTAGACAAATAACTTTGATCTTCAAATGATTATTTACTTGAGTTGCATGTGTAACTAAGTTGTGACTTCATTTTCATGTACCTTCTAGATTTAGAATTCAGCCCATGCAAGCACTTAATGCCTATTTGAAATTTGGTTTATATAGATCAAATGATCTTTTCAGGATTTTACCTGAAGCCAAACATTTCTGCCTTGGCAGGAGGCCTAGGTACAGACAAAGATCAGCTTACATATATAACACAAATTCAGTCTGGAGCTTAACTTGTTAGCCAATTCCAACGCAATCTTTCCTTTTTGTGCCTTTCAAGTAAAAGGGTTTGAAAAACACTGGACAATGAAGAAATTGCTTGTAATAAACAATGTCTTCAATGTCAACAATGTTTTCTACCCTAAAAGACAATTTTTAAAAAAAAATTCCCATCTTGGAATTGTTGTCCGCAACAACTGTCATTGTACACTAGTCTAGAATTTTACAGTGTTGTAATGGTTTAAGCGTACAAGCTATCAACCTTAAGATTTGTGGGAAAGATAGGACTGCTTGTATTAACTAGATTTTCTCCCATTACCAAATAAATTGAAATCAGTTGCAGACAACTATTTCAAGTTGATGAAATGTTAAACAATATCCATCTTTTTGGATAGAAAATAATGTGAAAAATGGGGAAATTGTTTGTTACAAGAAATTTCTTCATGTTCCACATTGCTTTCTCAAAGCATCGCTATCGGATCTTCTTGAGAAGTGTAAAAAGGCCTGACTGTGTGGGATCGGTTTAAGCTTCTATGTTAGCCTTCTAGAATATGAAAGCCATCAATTTTAGATAGAACAATTTACATGAAACTTTCTCCTTTCACACTAATTTTCTCAACCCTATCTATAGAATTTACTGACTTCACCATGTATTCTATAAGCAGTCATTTATTCTCTTTCAAGTAGTACCAATCATGTTATCTTGTTAACAGGTTAATAAATCAGACTTTCTCTTTTCAGAAAAAAGTTCAAAACACGTTCAGGAGACACTGTCCGATTGGTTGATTTGCTGGATGAGGGACTAACACGAGCAAAACAAAAATTGTTGGAAAAGGAGAGAGACAAGGTATGTTTTTATTGAAATATCTTAATTAGATTTGTTTGGCTGATATATATATGAATTTTTTGTTGTTGCTAAGCTTACAAAGTCACTCTCAAACACACAATCGACATGTTTCAAGATCACTGAGAGAGAGGCAAAGGCTTAATCCTAATGCAACTCTTTTAATAACTAAGTATACTAGCCCTCGGGGCTGGCTTTTAACCCATTACCAAATTACAAACTTTTGGAGTTGAATGGAGTTGCAGAGGACTTTTTGATGTGACCAAATCTTTTATTTTTACATGACATAGGGTATCTGCATTTTCTGCTTTTTTCACTTTGTTTTCCTCAATTATCATTCTCCAGTATGGAAAAATTGTAGGATTGTTTTGTAATTGGTTCAACTTTCCTGTTTTTATACCCCCCCATGCCCACAGAATTGCCGTGGCTGTCTTGAAAATCCAAGATATTTAAACTGAAAGTTAGCATGTTACAGTTATTATGTTTTTGAACTCAAAGAATTAACTTTAGATTTGATAATTGTGTGGAAAAAAATCCAATGTTGCTTATAAAATTTCAGTATTGTTAACATAGCATGTTAAAATGTTTTGCCTTGTCAAATAACAAAATTGTTTTCAACCGCTTTTCAAATGTAATTTAAGATGAAGAAATATTGATCTTTGGGAGGTGAATTTTATCTACCATATGGACAAGTTTTGCAGGGGTTGCTAGGCAGAAATGCTTCCCATAGCAACAAAGTGTTTCTTACGCTCTGTTTTAGATTAATGCATTTTCTTAGAAGAAGAAAAAATGGTTTTATAAATATGCATAAGTGTAGAATTTCAAAGAAATGTGTTTGAACTCTTTTAAAGAAGACAGAATTTCAAAATGGAGTTGAAGGATGGCTGCTGTTAATCAAAAGCTATTTCTTCATTTTCCACAATGTTTTCTTCCCAGAAAGTTGAAAAATCCAAAATTTGATAAACCTTGAATTGTCGTCTGAAACTTCTTTCAATTTAGGCCAGTCTAAAATTTTGCCGTCTAATAATAGGTTAAGCACTTTGTTTTGAACCTTATAACTATAGCCAATTATTTGCCTTTTATTTCATGTTCCTGACCAAATATCTTATAAAGTAATGATTTAATTTTAGTTTTGTCTATCAAGATTCCAGCATTTGATTGGCAGATTTTTTCCTTTCATACTTCCATGAATAAAGTTTTAAGCATGCAACTTTTTTGCATGCTGGGGCATAAAGTAGATCCATCAGACTAGTAAGATATTTGCTTTGTTTTTCCTGATGGCATTAAATTATAAAAAATGAAGAGAATATTTTTTTTTTCATTAAGGTATGAGTCTAAAAACTAATTCACACTTATGTTTGAATATGCTCTTCCAGCTCAATGAAAACCAAAAAAAAATCTCTACATTTCTTAACCCATTCCCAAACAATCCCACTTCTTTTGCCCCTCAAGAAAAGGTCTTTTGAAAACACTGTGGGATATGAAGAATTTGATTGTTACAAGCAATTTCTTCATTATCAACATTTTTAGCTCACCTGAGCACAAAGTGCTCATGGTGAGCTTTTGTGATCGTTGAATGTCTATTGTCTGTCATGCTTTGTGAGGTGTTAACAATGAAAGTGTTTACACTCTAGAGGCCACAGTTTTGACCCAATCTTCATGAAACTTGGTCAGAATAAATTGTTAGGTCATGAGGATGACCCCTATTGATTATGGGAGGGTTCTATTTGAAAACACAGGAAAAGGGGCCATAATGACAATTTCCTTGTTTACATTTTAGAGGCCACAAATATTGCTCTATTTTCATGAAACTTTACCAGAATAATGATTATGGGAGGGTTCTATTTGAAAACGCAGGAAAATGGGCCTTAATGACAATTTCTTTGTTTACACTCTAGTGGCCACAATTTTAGCTTAATCTTCATGAAACTTGGTCAGAATAATTTTTTGATCATGAGGATGTACCCTATTGATTATTGGAGGATTCTATTGGAAAACACAGGAAAAGGGGCCTTAATGACAATTTCTTTGTTTACACTCTAGAGGCCACAATTTTGGTTCAATCTTCATGAAACTTGGTCAGGATACTTGTAATTATGGGAAGGTTCTAAAGGATAACACAGGAAAAGGGGCCATAATGACAACTTCTTTGTTTACAATATAGAAGTCACAGTTTTGCCTCTATCATGAAACTGATTATAGTTATTTGTCTCTAATTGCATTTTTTAACAGCAGACAGTTCAGTTGAGCGATCTAGGACCATCATGGTCCTCTTGTTTACAAATTCATAACCAGGTGACAAATGCTGAACTGAATAAAATTAAAAGAAGATGTAAGATACATTCAGTATATAATTTTTAAATGGAATAAAAAGCACCAAATAGGGTTGGAAAAAAAACCCTGTGAAACTCATTGGCATACATACATGTATTTAAAAATAAGGATGTTCATGAAAGAATTGTAATAATGAGTAAAGAACCATTGATGAGCAGCAAAAATGTCTTGACTTCTGCTTGAATTAACCTACAAATACTACAATTTGGTCACCTGCCAATGGTATGTTATAATTTTTTACTTGTTTCATTAACCCATTCCAACACAGCAAAATTTTAGACTGGTCCAAATTGAAGGAAAATACAGACGACAATAACAAGTTGATTGAATTTGCATTTTTTGTCTTTTGGGATAAAAAACAATGTGGAAAATGAAGAAATTGCTTGATACAAGCAATTTCTTCATTTTCCACAATGTTTTCTAAAGCTTTTATCTTGAGTGGTGTAAAAAGGATGGCTTGTGTTTGAAGGGGTTAAAAGGCTGCTATGAAATTTTTGCACACATTTGTATTATTATTGCTCTAGTTGATAATAGTCAAATTACTGGCATCTAATAAGGTAGTTTGACTATGGTATCAAATGCAATTGGCTTACCATATATCTGGAAATGTTATAAAAAAAAAAAGGTTGACCCATGGTGGGCAATCCAAAAGTGGTTACTACATTTAGGATAAGCTGTAGTTGTGATGTTTAAGATGCACACAAACTGAAATGTGGGTGTTCAAACTTCAACTTCTGGTCAAAATGAATGATTTGTTTGGTAATTCAATTTCTTAATTGACAACGACAACCAATTAAAGGTTCATACAAAGTCATGTGATATCCAATTAAATCATTACCAGACCACAAAATTTTAGACTGGCCAAAATTGAAAGGAGTTAAAGACAACAATTAAATACAAATACAAATCGTTTATTGTTCAAATCATACACACACATATGATATACGAACATAACAAAATAAAATGCTTACATATTATAAATATAGATATGAAACTTTAGATATTTCAACTTTTAGGTCTGAAAACATTGTCGAAAATGAAGAAATTGCTTGTTGCAAGCAATTTCTTCATTTTATACAATTTTTCCAAATTGTTTTCTTGAGGGGCATCAAAAAGCATCATGTATTGTGTGGGAATGGATTAATTAATCATCATGCATCTATTTATGACAAGTCATAAATGTCGATGACATGAAATCATAGACAGTTGCCAAGGTTGCTGAAATATGTTTTGAAAATAACTGAACCCTTTTCTGTTATCAAATAAATGAGACCTGTCCAAATTCATAGGTTTGGCAGACGAAAACTTAAATTTGATTTAATAAAAAAAAACATTCTGTAGGGTAGAAAGTGTTGTTGAAAAAGAAGAAATTGCTTGTTACAAACAATTTTATTCTTTTTCTACAATGTTTTCTCAAGTATAAAATTAGAGGTATGTAAATACCAGGGGTTGAACAGGGAAGGGTCAAAGTTGTTTAAAATCAATATGAGTAATATTAATTATATATTATTTTCTCCTGCAGGAACTAACAACAGAGGAGTTCAAAGCAGCCCAAGAAGCAGTCGCCTATGGTTGTATCAAATATGCTGATCTTTCCCATAACAGGAACCATGACTACGTCTTTTCTTTCGATAAGGTAGGATGTATTACCTCCCTTTGCACTTCCGCATTCACCTCTGTAATGGGCTCAGTAAATAGCCCACTACTATGTCATCAAAACCTAGAGCATAAATATGAGGTGTTTTTCTGTTAGCATTTTAAATAGTTTTATAACAAAAGTAATTTGGTGGTTTAAAGGTAAATTATTAAGTTTTTATGCTCATATAATGTATCTTGAACCATAATTATACCCCTCACAACAAAGTTAGGGGGGGGGGGGGGGGTTATACTGGAATCAGGTTGTCTATCTGTTTGATCTTGGACATAATTTTGTGTCCTCTCCTTCCTAATTTCCAGACAAACTTTGCTGAAACTTTACCGAAATCTTCCTTGCAATGGGAACTTTTGCACCTGTAATTTTCAAATTGATTAGTAATCAACTGTTTCAGAAGTTATGCGTCTTTGAATTATTTTCCTAAATAGAATATATAAAATGGTGTTCTCTCTGTAGCTGAAACTACTGGACAGATATTGATCACACTTAGCAGGAATGTTCCTTTGGTCAAGCTCTACCTAATTTGTTAAAAGAATTTAATTTCATGCAGAACTTTGGTTGCCATGACAACAAGAAGGGCAAATTTTAGAAAATCATTAAAAATCTTCTTCTCTGAAACCATAAGCCATACAGCTGTGATATTTTGTATGTAGCATCGTCTAGGGGACCTCTTATTAAAATTATGGCCCCAGGGTCAAAATTTGCCCGTCCCCAGGGGGCACAAGTTTTTACCTAGGTGTATATAGTGAAAACTTTAATGATTTTTTTGATGAAACAGAAAGGCCAAGAGCTTTGATGTTTGGTATGTGGCATCATCTAGTCGACCTCTACAAAGCTTTGATAATTGGTATGTGACATCATCTAGTGGACATCTTCAAAGAATGTTCAAATTAGGCCTCCTGGGTCAAAATTGGCCCGTCGGGGGGGTCACAAGTTTGAACATAGGCTCATATGGTGAAAACTTTTAAACATCTTCTCTGAAACAGAAGTGCCCACAGATTTAATATTTTGTATGTAGCATCATCCTCTGGACCTTTACCAAGATTGTTCAAATTATGGCCCGCAGGTCAAAATTGGCCTATTGCCGGGGGTCACAAGTTTTACATAGGCTTATATATTGACAACTCAAAAAATCTTCTTCTCCAAAACATAAGGCTTTCAGCTTTCATATTTGTTATGTCTGATAACCACTACATTCATGCGAATCAATAAGCACATTTAGAGGTAAAGTAGTGCAAGTGCACATATGGATAGTATGAGCATTAGCCATGGTTATACGCTCATCCATCTCATATGTCTTTATTGTTAATACAATTGTAATGTGCACGCCCGATATATTTATTTACAGGTATTTCAAAAAATTTTGTCACCCCCCCCCCCAAAAAAAAAAACCCACAAAAAAAACGTGTATTATTGCTCTCTTCTTTTACCTATTGATTAAAACCAATAACTGTGACTGAAATGTATTACTTTGTACAATTATTTTTTCTTGAAACAGCAGCAAAGTGGCGGCGTATATTGTGACAATGGCACTCTTGTTGTACTTGTCGATTAATAAAATTTCTTTTCTGTTCAGTTCTGTTCGGTATGTAGCATCATGTGGTTGATCTCTATCAAGATTGTTCAAATTATGGCTCTAGGGTCAAAATTTGCCCGTCCCTGGGGATCACAAGTGATTGAAGTTTTACATAGGTGCATATAAGTGAAAACTTTTAAAAATCTTCTTCTCCAAAACAGAAAGGCCTACAGTTTTGATATTTGGTATGTGGCATCATCTATTAATTAACTATTTCACGAGTTATTTCCCTATCCTATATAAGGGTAGAATATATAGAGAATAAAAATTGTGTCCGCTTCTTCTTCTACAGTTCTTACCCAATTTTTCTGAAACTTTAATGGATTCTGCAGCTGCAGTTTCCATTATGATTAACTATATCAAGAGTTATGCCCCTTTGATTTATTTTCTTAAATACAATATATAGAGAATAAATCATAACTTCTGAACAGATTAAAAGAATAAAAGTGGTTCACATGTTTATCCCAGAACATAAATGCCATGTTCGACGTTGCATGAAATCCATAATTTCCATCTTCAATGTTAAACAAAATCCCTTAGCTTGGCTGTTTTTGGAGAAAACCCAAGGTATTGTCATCACCTGAGTGTCGTTTGCTTTGGCGTTGGAGTGACAAACTTTAATCTTGGTCATATCTCTGTTGTTATTGAAGATATCCTCATGAAACTTGGAATGTGTATTCACAAGAGCTATCTAGACTATCAAGGGGGATAACTCTAAAGGTGTTTTGTAAGAGTTATTCCCCTTTTTCAACTTAGAATTTTGCATTATCCAGCACCTGCACCCGAGCATTGGCGCCCTTTGGCGGTGCTCTTGTTTAACACAGTCATTGCCCCTCATTTACTTAGAATTTGTAGAAAAAAATTGTCCTCTTGATAAATCATGAATGGCCAACATTTCAATGGTTACAATTTGGCCTCATTTAAAAAGAGGCGGCAGTGAGGGGTATTCGTCAGCTTGTCACTAGCTATTTCTTAATTATCCACAATATTTTTACACCAAAAGACAAAGATTTTTTAAATTTCATCAACTGAAAAATGTTTTCTGCAACTTCTTTCAATTTTGGCCATTCTAAATTCTTGTAGCCTGGTAATGAGTGAATGAACAGTACATCATTGAGAATACTTGTTGGGTTACAGTGTGAGAAGTGACAGGAAGCCAAGATTAGGTGCACCAGTAACCATTTTATAACTGAAATGCCTTTGGAAAATTCATTTAAACCCAATACAAACAATGTAAGAAATTTACAGCAGCATTTAAGTGAAATAAACAAAATGATAAACAAACTTTAATAAGTAAGATGATGCTATAGTAGGCTATACCCATTACTGCTCTTGTAAAACTCTAAGGAAAAAATTTTTGGAAAAACTGCTTGAAGAAATCGCTTTTAACCCTTTTCTATACAATCCTGGGTTTTTATGTCCTTGTGATTTTATACTTGAGAAAACAGTATTTCCACAATATTTTCAACCTTATTGGATGGTTTCAGTTCAAATTGCATCCAATTTTGATTGTCGTCTACAGCCTCATTTAATTTGGACAAGACTAAAATTTTAAAAACAGGAAAGGGTTAAAAAAAGCAATTCTAATTTTCCCACTATTCCAAGACAGTAAAAAAAATTAAAAAAATTCATTGAACTGCAACTGAGTTCAATTTAAACTTGTTCAAAATGTTGTCTCTTCATGAACAGACTGCATCATTGAGAATACTAGTTGGGTTATGGTTTTATACAGTTCACTCACAAAAAAGTGAAACGAACAAAATGATAATCTTGTTTGAGGAATATGGTGTTACACTTTGAATTATTCTATGTTACCGTAAATTCATTTTGAAAAAGGTTGATGATATTCATCAAAATTTCATGTCATGCCAGTCAGATATCAGCCATTTTTCTTGAGGTGTTAATTTAAAGTAATACTTTGTCTCAAATAGGTTCCCGAACAATAAATTTTTAGACTGGTCCAAATTCAAAGAAGCTGCAGACAACAATTTTAAGTTGATGAAATTTTGAAAATCTTTGGATTTTGAGGTAGAATTGAAGAAATACCTTGTGACAAGCAATTTTTGTATTTTCCACAGTGTTTTCAACAGCTTATTTATGAAGTGGCATAAAATAAGTTGTCTTGTGTGGGAATGGGAACTGATTGATTTAATGGAGTTTAACATCCCTTTAATACTATTTCAGTCATATTGTGGTGGCTTAAGCACCTAACCTTAAATAAGCTGGTAATTTCTCACACCAGTACTTCCAAAACATCCTTTCTCAGCCTCTAACTGTTAATCCCACTTAGGTTTACATTTATTCATCCATTGACATAGACATATTTCCAAAGGATATTTTCCACAGCCGGCAATTGAACCCAAGACTTCATGATTATGAGTCCTCTGTGCTAACAACTACACTTGTAATATGACAGTGACCTCTAGAATATTTTGCAACATACTAGACTCAAATTTTTTTTTATTTTTATGTCTTCTCAACAACATTTATTCAAAATATATTTCTGAATTTTAAAAACATACAGATATCGTAAAATCTATTCACAATCTACAAACAGAAACAGATTTTTTTTTCTTAGCTGATCAATTCAGTGCATATTTTCTGTTAAAAAAAAAAAAACAGCAACAAAAATCAGTGAAAGGTATATAATTATCGGATTGGAGACTCTAGTCTAATGGTCCCTAAGAACATAGGACTCCAGATAAGAGGGTCTGAAGTTCTATTTCTGGTAGCTTTTACCATTTACTTGATGAAAGACAAGTTATTTGACAATAAGATTATAGTTCTGTCCGTATTTCAGATGTTGGATGACCGAGGAAACACAGCTGCCTATTTATTGTATGCCTATACAAGGATAAGGTAAGCATTGTCATAGCACACTACCTGTTGCATTTGGTCATTTGGCAACCGAAATCTCATACAAAAATGTATTCTGCTGCTTGACAACATTTGAGTTAAGAGTTAAGTTGAGCATCCCAACCAAAACATTTGTACATGACAAGCTTTTATATTCCTTTTTAGCTCACCTGTGCATGAAGTGCTCTGGGTGAGCTATTGTGATTGGTCATTGTCTGGCGTCAGGCGTTCATCCATCCTTCATAATTTACAAAAAATCTCCTCCTAAACTAACCATAGAATTTCAACCAAACTTCAGGAATGGTCCTTAGGTCATGCTCTTTCAAAATACTTCAAAGAATTGAAATTCATAAAGAACTTTGGTTGCCATGGGAACATTAAAAAGATAAACATCTTCTCCCGATTAAAGGTCTAGAACTTAGATATTTGATATATCATCATCTATTGACCCTCTACCAAAATACTTCAAAGAATTATCATATTCTGAAAATTAGCCCTTGTCTGGTGATCCTTGATTTTACATAGAAGTAAAGAAGGAAATCTTTGAAAATCTTCTTCTTCCAAACCATAAGGCCTAGAGCTTTGATATTTGATATATATCATCATCTATTGACCCTCTACCAAAATACTTTAAAAAATTACCATATTCTTAAAATTAACCCTTTTCCTTGTGATCCCTGATTTCACATAGGAATAAAGTGGGAAATCTTCTACTCTTCCCAACCATAAAGCTAAGAACTTTGATATTTGATATATATCATCACCTATTGACCCTCTACCAAATTACTTTTACAAATTACCATAGTCTGAAAATTAGCCCTTTTCTTTGCAATTCCTGGTTTTATTAACCCTTGTCATGCTGAACCCGGAATATTCCAGTTTTGGCAGTAGGTGTATATTAAGATCAGCCTGCACATAAGTGCAGTCTGATCATGGTCTTAACCTCCTGCCAGTAGTTTTCCTTCCAGAGTTTTTTATGAAGTCGATTTCTTAAAGCAATAATGATTATTGAACAACAAGTTCTATCAGTACTTTCAGTACTTTGATTTTACATCAATTTGAAAAGGTAATTTATATAGCATGACAAGGGTTAAGGAATAAAGAGAATCCTTTAAAATCTTCTGCTCCTAAACCATTAGGTCTAGAGTATTGATATTTGGCATGTATCAATGCCCATTGACCCTCTACCAAAATACTTCATAGAATTACCATAGTCTGAAAATTAGCCCTTTTCTTGCAATCCCTTATTTCAGCTAAGAAGAAAGAAGAATATCTTTGAAAATCTTCTCCTCTTAAACCATTAGGCCAAGAGCCTTGATATTTAGCATGTTTTATGTCCCCGCATCTATCAAAATTTTTCAAAGAATTACCTTACTCAAGAATTTAGCACTGTATTGTTGGATCAATATATACCTTGGATTAAAATAGAAAATCTTAGAAATCTTCTTCTCCAAAGTAATTAGGTGTAGTACAGTTTCGATAGATTGTACAAAGCCTTGAGCCATCAGACTTAGGGGAGTGATATAGGACCATCATGGTCCTCTTGTTTTCCTTTTCATGAACAGTTTTATACACTCACTTGACCAGCTTTTGTAATTGTCTAGCATGCATCATTAAAATGTTTGTGTTGCCTCTCTACTAGTCACAATTTCCTCTCGCTTTTTTCCAAGCATACTGAGACATTCTGTTTTGAAAACTATCTAGTGAAAAGGGGCCTTAATGACATTGTAAATTCTCAACAGGCCACAATTTTGGCTCTCTTTCTCTTTGTTTACATTTTTTTCATTTAATTACATTTTGTTTCAGGTCAATAGCCCGGAATGCCAACATTACACAGCAACAGATTTTACGGGCTGTAGATCAGGAGGGAGTGTCATTGGTAGATGAAAAGGAATGGAAACTCGCCAAATGTATTTTACGATTTCCAGAAGTGATTTTGAAATGCCTTGACGATCTTTTGCTCCACAGTCTGTGTGACTATCTCTATGAATTATCAACGACTTTTACAGAGTTCTATGACAAATGTTATTGTATAGAAAAAGATAGGAATACAGGTTTGATACAGAAGTTCTAATTTTGAAAAACAAAGTTTGAATGAGTTACCTCAAAAGGTTTGACAACACTGAGATAGAATACCATGGAAAAAAATAATGAAATCATATAGACTGCAATTTCTTCTCTTTATGATACAAATGAAATTTTTTGAAGATATGATTTTTCTTGTGTGCACTTTATCAAGTTTGATATTTCTGGAACTTTTTCTTTGGTAATCTTTCTCAGAGGATCAAAGGCAAGTGTAATAGGAGAAGAGAAGATATTGCTTGTCATAAAAAATTTGTTCGGTAATATTTTCTAACCTCTGGGATACAATTAAATAACCCTTTCCTGTAAAGTCCCAGAATTTCACACCTCTTTAATTTAATATTTGAAAAATATTGTGGAAAAAAGAAGAAATTGCTTATAACAAGCAACTTCTCCTTTTTCCACAATATTTTCTACACATAGGATGATTTGTTTTCGAAATGCACCCACTTGTCCTCTGCATCCTCTTTCAATTAGGACTGGTCTAAAATTCCGAAAAATGGGAAAGGGTTAAAATGACACTCTATCTCGGCAAATTCCATGAACTTTGATAGTTTTAAACAATTATTGTACTTTAAACCATTCCCACAGTATGCCACTGTTTGAACCCTCTCACGATAAATGTTTCTAAACCAAAATACAAAGACACATAGACTAGAAAGTGATCTTTTAAATTTGAAATTTTCCCATTTGTTTAAATGAGTAATTATTAGTTTGAAATTTAATCCCTTCCAACACCATGATGCTTTTTGACTCTGCTCAAGAAAAACAACTTTGGGAAAACATTTTAAAAAATGAAGAAATTGCTCTCACCAAGCAATTTCTTTATTTTACATTATGTTTTTATGATTTTATGACATCTGCAACTCCTTTTGGTTTGAACTAGTCTAAAACTTTTCTGTCTGATAATGGGCCAAAGCAAAATGTAAAATGATTCAGTCATATCTTGGCAGAGAAATGGACTGTTCATGTCTTTCATTTAAGAAATTATTTTCAAAAGGAATTTTGTTACTGTATAGTTGATTCAGAATTTGTAACTAAAGAACAAATATTTGGTTAGGTAAAATGACTAATTTACACTTAACAAATCTACCAAAAGCAAAAATTTCAACCCTAGTAAGAATGAGCAGGCTGGTCTAAGTCTGTAATTGTTGGTCATGCGTAATTGTTATGTTATGCAAAGGCAAATATATAGGGATATAGGGATTACAGCCTTTTCTGGTACAGAATCATTTGATCTCCATCATGAGTAGATGTGCTATTTGAAATAAATGTTGGGATAGCTTCAAGGTCACATGTTAAATTTGACTTTAAGTCCGAAGCATTACTCCTATAATTGTTGATAGATTTCAGAATGATTTAGCATATTTGTTCTCCATCAGAAAAAGATGTGCCATTTGAAACAAACTTTTAGATAGCATGTAGGTCATATATTAACCCATTTCAAGACAACAACATCTTAGACTGGTCCAAGCTGTAGACGACAGTTTGAAGTTTATGAAACTTTAGATTTATAAAACTTTCTGGGTAGAAAACATTGTGGAAGATGAAACAATTGCTTTGTTACAAGCAATTTCTTCTTTTTTGACAATGTATCCCGACTGTTTTTCTTAAGGGGCGTCAAAAAGCGTCATTGTGTGGGAAGTGATTAGATAAAAAAAAATTCCTGTACAATACTTGGATTGATTTCAATATCACTTAGTCAAATAAATTTTTTTTAGACCAGTCTAAATTCAAAGAAGATGTAGAAAACAATTTCAAGTTGAGAGAATTTTGAATATCATGGTCTTTTTGAGTAGAAAAAAAAGGTTGAAAATGAAGAAATTGCTTGTAACAAGCAATTTCTTCATTTTCAACCTTTTTTCCTTAAATCTTTTCTTAGCGGTGTAAAAAGTTGGATTTAGCGTGCTTTGGTTAATGGAGTTGTTCTCTGTCACAATATGACTGAAATACTGTTAAATGTTAAATCAATCCAAATTATTTGACAAATACATTCCTAGAATGAGGAAATCTTATTACGGGTGTCTTGTTCAAATCATCATTAACTCCTTACCAGGTGAATTTTTTTTAGACATGTCCAAATTCAAAGAAGATGCAGATGAAATTTTAAAAATCTTCATTTGTTTGGGTAGAAACATTTTTGGATAATGAAGAAATTACTTGTTACACACAATTTCTTCATTTTTCACAATGCTTTCGAAAGCTTTTTATTGCGAGGCATCTGAAAGCTGCATTGTGTCGGAATTAGATAAAAAAAAACATAATGATCTCTTTTAATCTCATTTTAGGTGAAATAGTGAAGGTCAACATAGGAAGAATATTACTGTGTGAGGCCACAGCTAGTGTCATCAACTCTGGATTTCACATACTTGGTATTACTCCTGTTCAGAGGATGTGATTGGTTGCTGTGGTAACTGATTACCATGACAACAAAAAAAATCAACACCTAATGCTTTCAGAAAGAACTTGAAAAAAAGAAAAGTTAAAGATTTATGGTTGGATAAGAATTAAATGGCAATCATGTCTTAACCATGGTGTTCCTTTATATCTTTGTCATTTGATAGTTCAAACCCTCATTGTTACACCTAGCTCCATGTCAGTCCAGAGAACCAAACACCTCTCCTCCCTCTAAAGACCTAGTGCAAGTATCATGTAACGAAAAAAATTTGGTTGGCAACCTAAACCTTGTACCTATTCCCTGTGACCATAGCACAGTGATAGCGTGTAGGACTCCTAGTCATGTGGTACAGAATTTGTGGCTAGGCTCAGAAAGGATATAGCCGCCGTCATAGCGCAGTTGGTAGCGCGTCGGACTGTCAATCTAGAGGTCCCGGGTTCGGTCCCCGACGGCGGTACTCATCCTTTCCGACTATTTGTCTCTCACTAATGGGTCGATAATCGTAGACCTATGTGGGATAGCAGCTGGAGGCTAGGAAAGGATGTAATGGTAGTACTGGTGTGAGAAATACCAGGATTCCATTGTTAGGTGCTCCAGTCGCCGCGATATAACTGAAAGATTGTTGAAAGCGGTGTAAAACCCCATTCAAATCAGAAAGGATATACTAGGAATTGATTGTTAGGTGCTCAAGTCACCACGGTATGACTTAAATACTGTGGTGTTAAACCCCATTCAATCAATCAATTGTAACTATTCTTCTTGAACATGCTGTAGTTACAATGATTTAGACACCAAACCAACAAAAATTCTTCCCTGAATTGTCAGAAGATTTCCGAGTTCAAAGCTCACTTTCAGTTTAATGGATGATTTGATTGGTTGATTGATTCTTTGATTCACAGCTGTGATCTGTTACTTCAAGGAGGTAGCACACATTAACAAAGTCAATGCACTTTATATAAGAAAGCGTAGCAAATAATCATGAGAAAAGGAGTGAATGCTAGTTACTGGCAATTCTAATCGAACAATTCCCATAGCTGTATTACTTTGGTATGTAAAAACATAAATTTTGATTAGGCCATTACTACAGCATACAATATTAGGCTTGCCCATATTCAAAGATGTTGCAGATGACAGTTTTTAGTGGATGAAATTTTAAGATTCTATGTGGGTAGAAATCATTCTGAATGACAAGCTATTTCATTATTTTACACAATATATTGCAAATCCTTTTCTTGAAGGGCATAAAAAGGTTGAATTGTGTAGGAATGAATTTAACCCACTACCAGATTGGAAAATTTTAGACTGGCCAAAATTGAAAGAAGTTGCAGATGACAATTTAGAGTTTATCACATTTTGGATATTTTCAACTTTCTGGGTAGTAAACATTGTGGATAATGAAGAAATTGCTTGTCACAAGCAATTTCTTCCTTTTCCACAATGTTTGCAAAATCTTTTTTTCTTGGGGACGTCTAAAAGCGTCATTGAGTGGGAATGGGTTAAGATCACAATATTTTGGATAATTCTGATACTGTGTGAAATTCCAGGAAATACATGAATCATGATATCATTGAAAACAAAGCATTTTAAGGTAAATTTAACCTATCCCACACAATTCTGCTCTTTTATACTCCACAAGAAAAAAGCCTTAGAAAACATTGTGGAAATTAATTTTGTCATTATCCACTATGTTTTCTATGCAGGAAGACATTTACAAATTAAAATTGTTGTCTGCAACTTCCTTGAATTCAAACTAGTCTAAAACTTTGTAATTTGGAAATGGGTTCAAATATCAAGATGAAGTAATGAAAATCAAGGTTTTTTCTCTTCAAATAGAATCATGTGTCTGTGGATGGAAATAGTTTCAATATGGTGTTAGAATAAAATAACACATTTAAACAAGTTGAACAAATATTTTTAAAATCTAATAAAATCTAAAGAAATGTAATAATATTTACATAAAAGAATGGAATAGAATAGTCACTACATGAAAAGTTGTATGTTAAATGAATGAGCTAATTTTTTTTGGATGGGATCATCATTGCAGAGTTATGGTACATGAGTTTGTATTTCAATTGTATCTGCTTGACCCCTCCAATTTTAATGTCTTAAAAAATATCTAAACATAGTAAAGATGAGAGCAATGCATACAAAAGCCTTCTCTAGCCACAAGTTACAAAATTTTAGCTAAAAAGGAGCGTTATTCTTACAAAAAAGCATTTAGAACTATCTTCTTTTGTAGTTTTGTTAGTGAGCGTACATACCAGGTTTCAAGTAAGCCCACTAACTGGTCTAAATATTCCGGGTTCAGCATGACAAGGGTTAAAATTGTCTTCTGCCACTTCTTCTTATTTAGCCAATTTTGTCGTGTGGAAATGGGATAAGGAAGAAAACATTGTTGGCAAGGAAGAAGTTTATTCTTACAAGTAATTTCTCCCTCCATTATCCACAGTGTTTTGCTAATTTATTTTCTTAGCCAATTCCCACACTATCACTCTCTTATTTTTTACTCTTTACCAGAAAAAAAAAGCTTTGGAAAACAGCATTGAAAATAAAGAAATTGCTTGTAACAAAATTATTTCATAATCCAAAATGGTTTAAAAATTTCAAAGACTAGAAATTTCTGCAATCGTTTTAATTTGGATTAGTCTAAAACATTGTCATGTGGTAAAGGTTGGTAGTCCTTATGTCAGCAGGACCAGCGATCTATCAATTGACCGAACCGCGTCCTTGCCAACTTATCCCATTGGCCTGCCAATTCACTCGGACATGAAGTTCCGCTTCAATTTTTTACAGCGTTATTCATAGCTAATAGCACTAACAAAAAAGGTTAACAAAAGTGGCAGTGAATGTCAGAGTTGAAAGCTCAGGTCAAGGCTGAATGAATAATTTGATTGGTTGGTTGATTCCTTGATTGACAGCCATGATTAGTCAATTGCACATGCACCGACACCTTCAGTGACAGCAACAAGATTACAACAATACATCAATGTTTTGTTCCAGAACAGTTAAGCTGAAAATGTAATTCTTTCCAAGCCAATTCATATCATCATTAATTTATCACATACCTATGAATATTTCTAGTAAAATATATAATTAAGAGATGAAGAGAATATTTTTGGTTTCATGGAGGTATGAACCGAAAAACCTAATCACACTGTATGAATACGCGAAGCGGATTCATACATTGTGTGATTAGGTTTTTCGGTTCATACCTCCATGAAAACAAAAAATATTCTCTTCATTTCTTATAATTTAATAGCATTGAGCGAAAAATGCAACAACTTAACAAATTTTGATACCTTTTTTGTAGTGAAATATTTTGTGCGGAAGCATTCAAAATGGCTGCGTACTCAAAATTTTGTTCATAGGGGTATGAATTAAATTTTTCGACCAATCAGAAGGCTCGTTTTTGATAGACGAAACTAACAATTAAATTATATTCCACACAGACAAAATAGGACACATAAAAAAATCTGTATCTGACAGTGTCAAATGCAGTTCTATATAAGGTAGTCAAAGATGACATCATTTTATTTCTGTAGTAGACATCATAATGCAAAAAAACATAATAAGAATGGCAAAGGCAAAGGAAAATTCTTGTAGATATACAGATTTTTTATTTTTGAATCTTGCTGCGAAGGAAAATTTGATATTCCTCTCGACCTTCGGTCTCATGAAATATCAAAATTTTCCTCTGCAACTCAAAGCAAATACAAGATGTTGTATCGATATCATAGTATGATATTACCTATTTAGTATTAAGGTGAAATATCATAGTGAATGTTTATTTGCTTGATACAAGCAGATTTTTCTCGCCTATCTTATAAAACCAGTTCCCACACAATCCCCGTTTTTTACCCCTGTTAAGAAAAATGCTGTGAAAAAAATTGAGGACAATGAAGATTTTGCTTGTTATAAGCAATTTCTTCCTTATCCATAATGTATCTACCCGAAAGGGCAAAGTTTGTTTTTCTTAATTTACAAACTTGAAATTTTTGTCTGTAACTTCTTTCAACTTGGACCATTTCAATCCATTCCCACATCGGAAAATTTTAGACTGGTCAAAACTGAAAGGAGATGCAGATGCCAATTTAAGGTTGATGAGATTCTAAATTTTTGTTGTTTGGGATAGAAATCATTGTGGAAGAAATTGCCTGATTCAAGATATTTCTTAATTCTTAATTCATTAATTGTTCTCTAAAATGAGTAGATATGCCATTTGAAAAATTTATTCATATTTAAAACAAAAATTTACACTTATCCAATTAAAAAATAGAATGGAGACGACAATATAACGCGAGCTTCATTGAAAATCTTACTATCATTCAGGGTAGAAAATATTGTGGGGAAAGAAGAAATTGCTTGTTCTTCTTTTTCCCACAAGGTTTTCTCAGGTATAAAATCATTAGGACGTAAAAATCAGGGATTGTAAGGGAAACAGTTAAAACTTTGTAGAATTGGGTTTAACCATTACTAAGCCCTTTAAATTGTTAGTATGGGTTTGATACAAGGATATAATATGTCCAAAATGCAATATTAAACAAAATGAAAGTTGAAGGAAAGACAACTCTTGATATCTTGTCAACTTTTCTTGCAGCTAGGGCATTTTCTGGTCCACATCTTCTGAAACTGCAGACTGTGTCACTGTCAAACTGCAAAGGAAAAAAAGTAGAATGGTCGTTAATAATAACAGGGAAATAATTTTTGCCCAAATTCAAAATGTTTGTTTATTCTTAAGAATCATTCTTGGGGTTTGCTTATTCACAGTACACCAGAAAAGAAGGAAAACGCTTGAATTATATTTAATCTAAGATTGAAAAAACTAGATATATTTCAAGTATGGTATTATAATCTTTTAATTATAAAATTGAATGAATATTTGTTTCTTTCATATACAAAACCAAGATTTTACGTGACTGTCATTTTAAACTTGAGAACAATTGTAGAAAAAGAAAGAAAATGCTTGTAACAAGAAATTTCTCCTTTTCCTACAATATTTTCTACCACATAAGGTGGTTTCATTTCAGATTGCATCCAATTTTCATTTTTATCTTCAACTTCTTTCAGATTAGACCAGTCTAAAATATTAGAAAACGGGAAAGGGTTGTAAGAAAAAGAGATAATAATTTGCCTTAGCATTCTAATGAAACTAGTCAGCATACTAAGTGAACTATCAAGAGGGGTAATAGATATGAAGAAAGAGTAGACAGTTACCTCCCTGGAACAATCATCTGTAGTCAACTGTAAGTAAAACAGGATTGAGCCTAAGACTTGGTCTAATTGAATGTTTGAAATGATAAAGTAGTAATAATATACCCAATGTTTGTAAAAACAACTTTCATTTGCATCACAAATTGTTTTTATAAGGAAATCTACCATATAAAACGATGTGGTCTCAAGAGGAGTCCGATTAATAACATTTCAGACATTTATAAAGTTTTGATTGATTTTATGGAGTTTTAACGCCACTTAAAACAGTTGCTCACGTGTCCATCCATCCAAGATTTTGGGGATCTTTATCCTTTTTTTTTGGCAGTAAAGCAATCATGTTTTACATTTAACTGTTTTCAAAACACACACACACACACTCTCTCTCACACCAAGGTATGCTGTCTACATTGTACAAAAACTACAAGAGACGATTTCATAAGAGTTCTAAAAACTTACCCATTACCAGACAAGAAAGTTTTAGATTGGTTCAATTTGAAAGAAGATGCAGATAATATTTCAACTTGCCTTATGTTTGGCAAACGAATTCCAAATAAGGTAGAAAGTATTTTGAGGAAGAGGAGAATTTGTTTGGCACAAGTATTTTCTCATTTTCTCACAATGTTTTCTATTGCCATATTTCTTAGGGGAGTCAAAATGTTGCATTGTCTGGTTACGTGATAAGGGTTTGACGAGAAATAATTTAATTTTTAGTTTCGTATATCAAAAACGAGCGTTCTGATTGGTCAAAAAATATTGTTCATAACTCAGTGAAAAAAATTTTGATCACGCAGTGATTTTGTATGCTTCCGCACAAAATAGACCCATACAAAAAGGAATCAAGATTTGTAAACCTTTTGTTTTTTTTTTCGCTCGATGCTATTAAATTATAAGAAATGAAGAGATTATTTTTGTTTTCATGGAGGTATGAACCAAAAAACCTAATCACACAATGAATGAATCCGCTTCGCGTATTAATACAGGGTAGTTAGTTTTTTAGGTTCATACCTCCATGAAAGCAAAAAATATTCTCTTCATCACTTAAATGTTTTAATATTGTATATCCCTCATACCTGCTGAAGCTCTAAGGGCGTTTTCTTCTTCTCTTCTTTATTCTTGAACTTTCTTCTTGCAAGTACATTGACATAGGAATATTCTAATAGTGCAACAAATACAAACAGTAGACAGGTCGACATCCAAACATCAATGGCCTGAAAAATCGCGTAAAAATTCTTAAAGCATATACTTAGGGGTGGGGAAAACATTGGTTTGATTGCTGGTGTTTGGTATATCCCATTACAAGGCACATTTTTAGAGTGGTCCGAATTGAAAAAGAGTCGCAGACGACAATTTAAAGTTGATAAAAAATTATATTTTTTCGAATTTAGGCTAGAAAACTACGCGTTAAGTGAAGAAATTGCTTGTTGGAAACTATTTCTTCATTTTACACAATCTTTTCTCAATTATTTTTCTTTTGGCGCGTCAAAAAGAGTCAGTGTGTGGGAATGGGCTAAAAAGCACGGAACTGGTAATTAAAAAGGTAGGAGCAGCCGTGCTACTCTTTTTTCACAGAAAATGAACGTTGTGTAAATCTACTGCTAACCCTTTAAGGGCGAAAAATAGTCCTCTCATAGATACTTCTATCTGAGTATTGTGAAGCCTTTTTAGCTCAACTGGTACAAAGAAACTTAGGTACTGTCACCACCTTGTGAGTGTTGGTCTTAGAACGATAGCCCATTACCATGGTCACATGTCTGTTATAGGAGGTATTTCTTGAAACTTGGCAAATGTGTTCAATATCAAAAGAGCAACCCATACTATAAAGGGGAATACTCTAGAACCACATTAAAGTAATTACGCCATTTTTCGACCTTTTCTCGTGCTTTTTACCACTTTCCAGAACCTGAAGTCGAGCGACGGCACCCGCATATGGTGCCCTTGTTTTCGAACAAAATTAATTAATAGGCATGACCAATGAGTTTTCAATCCGAGATGTGAAAATAACGTGATAAACCTTGTTTGATGTTCATCGTCTTCTGGCTTTCCGGTAAACATCGTAATGACAGTATTAAGCAGTCGGTACTGTGTTTTGAAACCAGTCGATAACCAGATATTTAGTGGAAAACTTTTGGTGTACTAAAACCAAGGAGCATTATAATGAAGTCGGGATAAATCATTACCTTTACATATGATACTTGAGGTAGTGACTGTCGCGAGCCTGAGCTCTGTGTCGTCATGGTGAGAACCGTCAGGACGCCGAGAGAGATGCGGGCGGGGACGGCGTCATGGTCCACCCAGAATGATACCCAGGATAGGACGACTATCAGTATACTCGGGATAAACACTTGAACAACGTAGTACCCCACCTTCCGTTCTAACTTGATCGTTGTCTGGAGGCAAGCAAACTTTCCTGCAACTTGAAAAAAGTTCATATTACCTACCGATAGCTTGGTGTAAAACATAAGTGTCTCTACTTAGTATAGACACTTATGGTGTTTTTGCACTAAGCCACCGATATATAAGGTGGTGGCGAAATTTGAAGATTTGTCTCTCGAGATACTCTTCGTGGTTCAGTGGTTAATCTGACAGGTATCGAGGGTTGTAGGTTTGAGACGTGGGTATGTTCTTGGGCAAAGCATTTTGAGCCCTGGTCTAGTGCTTATGATACCCAGGACACCGTCGTGTTATGCCTGACAGATTAATGAAATCGGCGTAGAATTCAAATATATTAAATATATATATTTGTAAAAAGAAAAATATAAAAAAAAATGTTTGCATAAAGATCTAATAAACAAAATTAACAAACTTTACCCATTCCCACACAGTGACACTTTCAAACATCCCTCAATATGAAAACTTTGGAAAACATCGTGGAAAATTAAGAAATTGCTTGTTACAAAGATTTGAAAGATTTCATCAACTTGAAATTGTCGTCTGCAACTTCTTTGAATTTAGACTGGTCTAGAATTCATTGTGCGGGAATGAGTTGAAGGCTCAAGGATTACAATTTTACGCTTACTTTGAATTTCGTTTGCAACCATATCAGAAATAATCGTAAAATCTCGATGTATTGCTATGGCGTAGTCGTCATCAGGGTCGTCGACGTTCGAAAACTTTGATATTTTATATCTCTGATATTACTGAACACAATTCACTTGTAACTCGGAATAAATGTGCACCATCAAAAAAGCAATCTATACCCACAAGGGGTTAAATCCAAGTGCATTTTTGAACGAATTATGTCCATTTTTCGACCTATTATTATATCATGTACCGTTTGGGTCAAAAATGCCCTATAAGTCGTCTTAGCACAAATAACGCGTGCAGGCTTAAATGAGATAGGTAAACCCGTTTAATTTAAGCGTGTGCGTAATAAGTAAACACCTTAATATTGTGCGTGCACTTGTAATTTAGGCGTACGCGCACATTTTATACCATTGAACGCTCTGTAATTAAGCGCAAGCGTAAAGTATGTGAGTGCACCTGTATTATTTACGCGTGCGCGCGTTTGTTTTAGTGTGAACTACCTAAAGTGATCTTTTGACCCATTTAGTGCGATACTATTATTACTTTGAATAGCCGAGCCGTTAGCATATTCATGCGGTGCTCATGTTATTGGCTGAAAAGGATTGGTTTAACACCGGTTGGTACACAAACCTCTTATCTCAGCTTGAGCAAGATGTAGTTAAAATGTTAAAATCACGGTTGTGTCACCTGCCCACATAATCGGCGCGAATACTGCTGTATTCTCCAGGAAGCAAAATCTAGAGGGATTAGTCTAAGTTGAAAGAACTTGTTTTCCAAACGATGTAAAATAAATAGGTTTAAACCTCAGTTAAGTGCTTTTAAAAATCATATATACCGTAGTGATCCGAACAGTTCTCCATGACGTCCCCGGACTTCGGTTCAAATTGTGGTAATGTCAGATCACTCATGATGGTCACAGGGTGCGGCATGTCCCACTCAAACAGGACGTTATCGGTCGTGTAGGCATCTGGAAAAAATCTTAAAATTTCAGTTTGCAAGCTTGTAGGAACAAAAAAAGGGGGAGACTCCCTGCCCCCTATAATTTTTGACAAGTATAGAAATAGATTTGTACATGCGCACCAAAAACTCTCCTTAATCCTAAGTTAACCCTTCGTCCCTCCTAAAATGTTTCCACATTAGCAACTATTAAAATGCTACCTGCTGACTGTGACCCTCGTATATTGATTGATTGAATGGGGTTTAACCCCGCTTTTAACAGTATTTCAGTCATATCGCGGCGGCTGGAGCACCTACCAATGGATTCCTGATATTCCCAACACCACTACATCCTTTCCTAGATTACAGCTGCTTAACGATTGGTGAGAGACAAATGTCGGAAAGAATATGAGCCGCCGCCGGGGATCGAACCCATGACATCCCATGATTGAAGATTAGGAGTCTGACGCGCTACCGACTGCGCTATGACGGCGGCGTGACCCTCGTATAAGCACCTTATGAGTATTCATAATAATGGGCGAACTCACAGTTTGTCTATGTTTTGTTATTAAGAAAATCGTGCATATTTACTGGTGATAATATGCACTGTGCACGGTACCTGTAGTTCGTCAAATTATGAAACAGGCGCCTGTTGGTGAGGGAGGGATATTGTTTTTCATCGTCTGTGTGTGAGGGGTTCCTTCTATCCAAATTTGACGAGAGATCAACTCTCGTTTTATTCAATGGGTTTCAAACCAATATACTAATAGCACAGTTCTCTAACTAGTAGATAGGGTTAACTCTTTCCCGTTTTTGGAAATTTTAGACTAGTCCAAATTGAAAGAGGTTGCAGACGACAATGACTACTGGATGCTATTTGAAATGCACCCATCCTATGTGGTAGAAAATATTGTGGAAAAAGGAGAAATTGCTTTTTACAAGCAATTTCTTCCTTTTCCACAATGTTTTCTCAAGTATAAAATCACAGGAACGTAAAATCCCGTATCTGAACGGGAAAGGACTAAAGCACCTTTCGGCGGGATGGGGATAGGTATCTTAGTTCACCAAAGTTCTAGACTATTGATGTGAATGTTTTATCTTGATAAATGTTCTATGCTGAAAGTCATTCATTACACAAAGTAGCACACTACTAAATAAGGTCATTACATAAAATATATCTAGTGGTCTGTTTGATATATCTATCCCATAGGAGATGTCGTAGATTCCAGCTCGAATTCGGGATGAATGATTGGCATTTTATCGGTTTAGTTCCAAAACATCGTAACTGCTGCTTAAAATAAAACAGTCTTAAAAGCATGTCTATAATCGGCCGCCGAATTGTCTTAAATAAATTGTTCACATTACTCTCAAAACTGAGATACCACTCTAGGCTTTATACCAAAAACATTTTAATGCAATGGCCCGTGTCTAAAACAGTCCAAGAGGACAAAATTTAACTTTAAAAATGCAATCCATGGACTCCTCGAGGGAGCAAAAAATAAGGGATGTTCCAAAAGGAGAATATAATAGGCAATTTCTCCTTTTATCAGTTGAACAGTTTATATTTTTTTTTTAAATCTAGAAATGAATTAAATTACTGTCGATTGCACATCTTTTGGCCAATCTAAAGAAATTGAATAAGTTAGATAATAAGATGTTTTGATACTGAAGAGTGGCCTGAATATGTTAAACCCTTTCCCACGTGACAAAATTTAAGACTGGTACAAATTCTGAGAAGTTGAAAACGACATTACAAAATTAATGTAATTTTAGATTTTTTTTCAATTTTCTGGATGAAAAAAAAACATTGTGGAAAATGAAGAAACTGCTAGTGTCAAGTAATTTCTTCACTTTACAGAATACTTTCCCAGTTGATTTTCTTTAGGGTTGTCAAAAAGCGTAATTTTGTGGGATTGGGATTAGCTTGTGCTATATATTTCACACAATTTCGTATATACATGTGAAGACTCGGCCAGGTCTGTGCTGCATCCGTATAGACTGTCTAGAGCCTTCTCTATATACCCTAAACACAGATACTGACTCAAAGCTACTGTTGAGGATCTGCAAATTTTAATTTCTTATTGCAGTGTGTAGCTGTCCGGACTGCTCAATGTTCGCACCTCAAGCGTGTGTCGAATTGACCAATCGCTGGCTCCGCCCACTGGCTCCCTTTGGCCCCGCCCATTGACTCCAACAGGAAGTCCTTCTTTTATTTTCAACGGCGTTATTTTTTTTTTTCAAATTTTATGGCCAGTAGCATTGACAAAAAAAGTTGAATAGTTGGTTGGCGACCTAAACGTGGTCACTACAGCTTGAATAAGCTGTAGTAACGACGTTTAAGACGCCAAACCAACAAAAAAGATTAACAAAACTGGCGGCCAATTCAGTTCTGGTCTTAATGAATGATTTCATTGGTCGACTGGTTATTTGATTGACACTCGCGTTTAGTTAGTAGTCTGAATTACCATACACAGGCCAAGTCACAATCTGCACTATCCTAAATTGAATCTTGATTGCAAAATAATTTAACTTATAGTTTCATCTATCAAAAACGAGCGTTCTGATTGGTCGAAAAAAAGTATTCATAACTTCATGAACAAAATTTTGAGCACGCAGCGATTTTGTATGCTTCCGAACAAAATAGTTCCATGCAAAAAGGTATAAAAAATTGTAAAGTTTTTATTTTTTTCGCTCGATGCTATTAAATTATATGAAATTAAGAGAATATTTTTTGTTTTCATGGAGGTATGAACCGAAAAATCTAACCACACGATGTATGAATCCGCTTCGCGTATTCATACAGTGTGGTTAGGTTTTTCGGTTCATACCTCCATGAAAACAAAAAATATTCTCTTCATCTCTTAATTGAATCTTGTTTACTGCCATCAACATCAGCACTAATCCAGCGCCTTCAATAAGTCATCGTCGATGAGCGGTAAAATGTCGTAACTACAACTTTTATAAAGCTGTAGTTACGACATTTTGCTCGCGCACCGACGATATATTATCTTCTAGTAGCAATTGAAACAGTTTTACTAGTCTAAATTGAAAGCTGTGCCATGCGACAATCGGCAGTGAATGTAAATTGTCTTCCAACTGACGTATCGCAAGCCTCGCCCATTGCTTCCGACTGCTTGTTCGAAAAGGCTATCAAAAGCTGTTGTTTTTACAAAATTTAAAGTCTGGCAACCTTAACGTCGTTAGTTGGCAACTATAGTCTGTCTACCAGACTCCACTTAAAGGGAACTAAATCTTTCCATTGTTTTACAAGGATGTCAATTAAGTCCCCTGACTCAAAAAAAGAAGTTGCAGCAATCGATAACATGAAACTGGATTAAAGAGGCTAGTATAGGAAAAATGCAAACAAAAACGACTAATTGGCAACCTTAACTTTGTAAATACAGTTGAATTAGCAGTACTTTCGTTTGAATTAAGTGTTAAAAGCTGTTATTTTACTACATCTATGGTTGGTTGGCAACCTTATCTTTGTAAATACAGTTGAATCAGTAGTATTTACGAAGTTCAAGTCTCCAAACCAACAAATATGCTTCACATAGTTGTTTACCAATGTCGCTCTAAATCTATGAGTTGATTCGACAGGCGGGGTCCGTCAGTTCTGTTGAAAACATTATATTTGGCATCAACGTCTGTATTTTCGTTCACTGTTTCGTTACGGGACCAAGTCTTAAACTACTATGTCGATTCATGTGAAATTCATTGAACTTATTCATTTGACTCTTAAATGTGCACGAAATAAACATTGTGTAATTTGCACGAAGTCCTAGGTCAAAGGTCAAAATCAGAATTCGACACACTATTCTGGATGAAATCTCTGAAACATCTGTACCGATTTTGATACAATTTCATGGAATAGACGGATCGCTTGCCCCGCCCACTGACTCTACTGGCCCCACCTACTATCTGCGAGAGGAAGTTCGAATTCGATTTAAAATTTGTTATATTGCAAAACGTATGGCCTGTAACATGTAACCAGAAAGTAAAACGGTTGGTTGGCGAACTAAATATCGTAACAACAGAATAATTAAGCTGTAGCAACGACACTTAAGTAGCCAAACCATGAAAAATACGTCTCATTGATGTCGATTAATGTCGTAGTTAAAGTTCACATGATTTGATTGGTCGAATGATTCTTTGATTGACAGTCGCGATTGATCAATTGTGGAGGAAAATAGAAAATCCATTTTCTCAAAGTTCAAGGTCAAATTACAGAAATACACATTAAATTTTTCTACAGCAAAGCTTTTAAAGTTTATAGGGTCACAGTTTTTATATAGTTATTGATCTCTATGATGTTTAGCTTGCAAAGCGTTAGCTTTGATAGCTTAAATTAATAGACGAAATTTTGAGGTCTACTCAAAGTTCAACGAGTGCAAACTACCACTGGATGCTTAACGACTAAATCCGGTGAATGCCTACACCATAAAAAGTAGTTCTCGTATATTTCAGTAATATTAAAACGAGAACTCTTTCAAAGGTATGCTATTTAACCCATCCCAATCAATTCCTCTTTTTAAGCATCTCAAGAAAAAAGCTTTGGAAAACATTGTGGACAATGAAGAAATTGCTTGTTACGAGCAATGTCTTCGTTGCCACAATATTTTCTACCCAACAAGGGAAAGATTTCTAAATTCAACCAACTTGAATTTGTCGTCTGCAACTTCTTTTAATTTGAACCAGACTAAGATTTTGTCGTGTTGTAATGGGTCAACTCTTGGGTAACTTTAACCTCGTTTATTCATCATGATAACATTAACCCATTGCCACAAAGCAAAATTTTAGACTGGTCCAAATTCAAAGAAGCTGCAGACGACAATTTCAAGTTGATGGAATTTCAATTATTTTCGTCTTTTGGGATAGAAAACATTGTGGATAATGAAGAAATTGCTTGCTACAAGCAATTTCTTCATTGTCCACAATGTTTTCCAAAGCTTTTTTCTTGTGGGCCGTAAAAAGGAGGGCTTGAGTTGGAATGGGTTAAGCAAAGAAGAATACTTAACAATACATGTACTATGCTTCGCTAGTTTACAGTAATTTCAGTACTTTTATTTACTTCCCGTGACTTTACCACGGTTTTGAGGCATATATATTTGTGGAAAAATACTTGTTGAATTATAATCGGGCCTATATGTGCTATTTTTTACATTGTTTTACGTACGTATTACGCATAAATTCAGTAGCCTGCATTCATATAAAGTGCATTTAAGAACTGGATTCTTTTTTTCATGTATGAAATTAATCATACATGAAAAATACTGTATGATTTCACGAAGCGCTTGTGAACAAAACAACTTTGAAAATAAATCGATTCGACATGAAAAGATTATTCAATTTCGTTGGCAATAAACTGGAATAGAAGTATATCATAGAGTGAAAGAAGGGACTGTTATTTTGAGACAACTGAACAGCAAGTCTCTAGTGCTGTTGTTGAATTGATGAATGGTGTTTCTCGCATTTAAAACTTTGAAAATAGATCGATTCAACATGAAAAGATCATTCAATTTCGTTGGTAATAAACTGGAATAGAAGTACATGTATATCATAGAGTGAAAGAAGGGGCTGTTATTTTGAGACAACTGAAAATAACGTAACAGCACGTTTCTCATGCTGTTGTTGAATTGTTGCCGTACAGAAATCAATGGTTATTGTAGCAGACAAGCATTCTCCCTACGGACATAAATGATATTTCATAGTCAACACTTTGCCACTATACAGGGAGATAAAGATGTTACCAAATACTTGGTACCGCTGGATTCGACTGCTTTCAAGACTTTTGGTGTCAACTAGAAATATTGGGCACGCAATTAACATAATTTGATATGTCTTCTTAAATGTCAATTAACATGGTCTTGATTTAGCACCTTTTTCTGAGGAGACGCCGAGAATGTTTTGTTTGCATTGTCGTATGAACATAAAAGTGTAATCACACTGTATAGATACGCGAATACCTCAATAAAAACAAGAAATATTCTTCTCATTCCTAATGATTTAGTGCCATCAATCAAAACAAAGCAAATATTTACTAGTTTTGAGTGGAATTGTATGGATCAACTTTGGTCACAAGCTCCAAACTTTATCGATGGAAGTATGGAAAGAACATTTCAGCAAGTTGGAACGCGGGAATCTTGAAAATTCCCCATCAACTTAATTACTAAAATAATTATCTAGGACCACTTTTGGAACAGATGCAAGTGCCATGCTGCAATACTTTTCTATGAAATTCTCAATAATTATGCCTCAGATCGCAAATTTGATATGATTCATTTGTCCAGGAACTCGGCATATTCTCTACGCTCCGAGACAAAAGCTGACCTGGTTTTGACCAACCCCCTCACCAAAAAATGTATACCGAAAGTTTTGGCTACTTCAGCGTTTTCGTCTGGAATGGCATACATATTGAAACCAGAAATTCATCGCGTCATGTTTAATTCAAAGAGAATATTAAATCATTTTCCCTTACTTGTAAACAATAAACTTATTGTTTTATTTGTTTTATCTAATTAATACTTCCGGTGTCTCAGTAACGTGAGTCATTAGGGTGTATTACTTATGTATCTGTTTTAATTCAAATATGTTCTTTCGATTTGAGTGTGTGTGTGTGCGTGATTAGTAAACACAAAACTAAGTTGAAGTTGTTAAGTGAGAGATACAACTTAAAACCTGATAACACTGTATGAAGCTGCAAATTTTCGTTTCATACCTTAAAGAAAACAATCATGAATAATATTCTCTTCAGTCTTTATGTAATGTCATCCAGTCACCCAGGCATAAGCCACAAAAATACACCAAATAAGCCTACTTAGCAATTTTGGAACCTTTTTTGTGTGTATGTTTTTTTCTACTTTTTTTGTGTGTGTAGTGGGCTGCGAGTGTTTGTATGTGTATGCCTTTTTGTGAGAGTTTTTTAGTGCGTGCATATTTGTGTGTATGATGGTGGGGTGGTGGCTGTTAAAAGAAAAAAAATCCTTATTCAATTCGTTTTCATGGAGGCCGATATGAAACAAACTTTCCAGCAGATCGGAATGAAGGGAATTTGATAGACGAAACTAGAATCATAGTAAGTCCAATCAAACCATATGTTTGGTCTTGTAGTGAACTTCGAACTCCGTCATTGGCCGCTATAACGTGAAGCAATTTCGTTATTTTGGCGACCTTAATATCTTGACTATAGCTGATTTAATCTATAGTTACGACGTTTATATCGCCAGGCAGCTTTAGTAACGCTATTAAAAGCTTCAAACTAAAACCAAATCCTCCTTTTTAAATGTTAAAAAAATAACAAAAAGTTTACAAAATAACATCGTTTAATATGTAATTGGCAAATCATGTCGGAGTTCAAGGGACGTGGCAAGCAATTTGTCAATTGAACTCATCTCATCCCTCTGTTAACCCAATATCAGCCGGCAAAAATTTAGACTGGTCCAAATTGAAAGGAGCTGTAGACGACAGTGTAAAGCTTATGAAATCTTAGATTATTTTTTCAAATTTCTGGGTAGAAAACATTGTGTGTGAAATGAAGAAATTGCTTGTGACAAGCAATTTCTCCATTTTACACAATGTTCTTAAAGCATTTTTAATTAGATTTGCAAATAACAACCTAGTCATCAACTGATGGTATCTAAGATGGTTATGAATTTTGAATTACTAGAAATAGACAAATAACGATGCTATGAGGATATGAAAGATCGAAAACACGAATCGTTATTTTTGCAGTGATTGAATAACAAACAACACATGCCAACGCTGTTTCCTGGGGAATTTCAATTAGATTCTTGTCGAATATTGGAGTTATATTAACAACAATTCAATCAATCTGGATTAAAACATGCACCTTCCATAGTTATTATCCAATTTGTTGAATGCGATGTGTTGCATCCCTCGCTAGGATTTAATAATCAAAAAGATATTTTTTAACTGGATTCAAATTGAAAACCGAGACTCGTCGCCACAATATCTCAGCTGTCGACGGTGAAGTTATTTGATCGTAACAATGAATTAAGCCATATATGGTTATTTATTATAATCTATTTTTTAGTTTGGTCTATGAAAAAAAGAGCGTTCTGACTGGTCGAAAAAAAAATCATACCTCCGTGAACACAATTTTGTGCACACAGCTATTTTAATACTTTCCCCACAAAATAGTTCCGTAAAAGTAAGGTATCAAAATTTGTAAAATATTTGCCTTTTCGCTTAATGTCATTAAATCATAAGAAATGAAGAGACCATTTTTGTTTTCATGGAGGTATGAACAAAAAAAAAACTAATTACACTTACGTATGAATCCGCTTCGCTTGTGGTTAGTTTTTTACGTTTCATACCTCAAGGAAAAAAAAACAAAACATTCCCTTCATCTCTCGAATGGCTGATTAGTGCCGCTTGTAATGACATACCTTCTGCAAAACACCTTTGTTAACTATACCACGGAGAAAGTATTGTTATTGATGCAATGATTTAATTTTAGTTTCGTCTATCAAATTCATGCAATCTGATTGGATGAAAATAGGAGTTCCATAAAAACCGCCCAAACACTGTTAATCGTTTTGCTATTTTGAATGTTTCAATATTAAATTGTTAGCAATGAAGAGAGCATTTTTTGTTTGTTTTTCGTATAATTTTTTTTCTTTGAAGATATGGAAAGAATATTTGTTTTAGTTGTTTTCATTTAAGCATGAAAAGAACACCAACAAATATTCTATTTATATTTTGAAAAAAAAACGATACAAAGATATTGAATCCATCAATTTTAGAGGTGGTAGATTAGATTGAGGTAAATTTGTCCACAGTCATTTCAAGCACTTTATCGTATTACTATAGCAGCG
The DNA here is from genome assembly GCA_946902895.1 of Fragum fragum. Lineage (NCBI taxonomy): Eukaryota > Metazoa > Mollusca > Bivalvia > Cardiida > Cardiidae > Fragum > Fragum fragum. The sequence continues at coordinate 46,908,800 of OX336369.1, forward strand.
CGCATCTGAATATGCATTGTATGTGGCGAACCCAAAACGCAATATACAGCTGTGTCTTACGAAATTAGTTTTATGAAGTGGAATGTAATTTATCCGGTGAATATACATTTACATATATAAGACAAGTGACAGAAATATTTCCATAGCCCTGTTCTGAACTCTTTTGTTACTTCACCACAGAGATATAATCGATGCCAATCAAGGCTATTCCATGCTGTTAGTACATTGGTATTTTATATAGAGTGTCAAAAGAAATCATTCATTATTCTTCACCGGGGCTAGCACGCCACTTGTTTACAGTCAAAGGCCTGAAAAATCGCAAGATTGTCGACTGTTTTGTTCTAACCAACAAGGGCCTACCGGTCACTTATTAGGAACGAGGGGCGGTCAGAAAATATCCGGACTTTTCATGCTCCTCTCTTTCCACGTGCAGCTATAAACACACATATATATTGGTGAACGTCACATTCATTCTCCAATAACGTGGTCAGTTTATATTCAATAAAAGCTGTTTTTTGCTCTCTGATATATGATAAGTGTTTCATCTACACGGACTTTTTGCAAGAGGAACAACGCTCTGTTTCTGGTTGCAGAAGGTGAAAAGCCCCGCCTCATCTTTCAGAGGCTTATTTTTTTTCTTCTGATAAATGTGTATCACGTTCAACCTTCTGTAACTGGGTTTCTAAGTTTCCTGAAGGCAGAACGAGTGTTTGTGACAAGCCTTGGACTGGGCGGCCAGCTGAGGCGGCGACCCCAACAATTTTAGCAAATGTTAAAGCTTTTGTCAACAATAATCGTCGAGTAACTTTCACAGGGATGTAAAAACCTGGAACTGGAAACTAGGAAATATTGTTGGTAATCCATACTTCCTGCACTGCGCTCTTTTGTTATTGTGTCATAGAGGAATTATTATTGATGGCATGCCAGGCCTAATCCACGAATTTGATGCATGGATATTTAATCTATCACAGCAGGTTGAAATGGTTTTCGATACCAGATCGAATTATTCCAGTCTACAAAGGCTAGTGTAATTCTGCGCAATCTCGGAAGCGGAAATTATAATCACGTAGGCTACATTTGAAAGCCAAAGGGAGGGTGGGTGCGCGAAGGGATAAGTCCCTTTAGGGGTTGGTAAGTGATTGTTGTCGAGTAATCAAAAGCATCACAATGACTGCAGAAACTTCATCTATGATGTTAGGATTTCCTATGGCGAAAGGGAAATTATTACCACTACGCACATGCATACAGTTCACAATACTTGTTTCCTCAATGATGAATGTAGCAATAACATTCTACCTAACTATTCAATTTTTATGCCCCCGCATCGATAGATCGGGGGCATATTGTTCTACCGGTGTCAGTCTGTCTGTCAGTCCGTCTGTCTGTCTGTCTGCAAAACTTAACCTGCCAACTAAACATTTTCCTATAATTTCAACCCCGATTAAGTTACAATGCTATTTTTGGTATGTCGATATGTATCAACAAGGCGCAACTGGGGAAGGTCATTTCATCAAGGTTATAGTCAAAATGTTAACCCCTTTTCCCTAAATCGTTACTCAAAAACTTAACCTGCCAACTAAACATTTTCCTATAACTTCATCCCTAATTAAGTTACAATGCTAATATTTGGTATGTAGATAGGTCTCAACAAGGCCCAACTGGGGAAGGTCATTTCATCAAGGTCAAGGCCAAAATGTTAACCCTTTTTCCTAAAACGTTACACAAAAACTTAACCTGCCAACTAAACATTTTCCTATAACTTCATCCCTAATTAAGTTACAATGCTAATATTTGGTATGTAGATAAGTCTCAACAAGGCGCAACTGGGGAAGGTCATTTCATCAAGGCCAAGGTCAAAATGTTAACCCTTTTCCTAAAACAAAGAAAAAAAAAACAATAAAAATCACCAATTTCTAAAGAATTCCTGTTTGGGGGGCATGGTGTTTCACAAACACATTTTGGTTTTTTTTAAACGTGGCCTGTCAAGCAAAACCTTTCCATTCTAAAACTGCGTTAAAAGATATTTATAAATGAGTCAGGCTACATCAGAGGCCTATTAAAGATCGTTTTTGAAAATGAATATATGAGGACCAATGTAGATTCTGACAATCTACAGAGAGCGAAACTATCCCACCCTAGTTAAGCAGTCTGATATGAATGATACTTTTCACACGTCCCTGAATAGGATCTCTTTAACCCATTCCCACACAACGATGCTTTTTGGCTCCCCTTAAGTAAAAAGGCTTTGGAAACATTCTGGATAATGAAGAATTTGCTTGTTACAAGCAGTTTCTTCATTATCCACAATGTTTTCTGTCAAAAAAGACAAAGAATTTTAAAATGTTATCAACTATAAATTGACGTCTGCATTTTCTTTCAATTTGGACCAGTCTATTTTTTTTTTTTTGAAGTGGGGGTGGGTTAATCAAGTATAGTCAAATCTCTATACCTCGAAGTTCATAGCACTTACGTGTATAGATGATTCGACGCGTAGATAGTCGAAGTTTTCTATGTTGGAATAAAACATGTAGAGGCGAAATGCTGGGAGTAAACAAGACCACAATTGACTAGTACTTTTATGATAATATAATCTAATAAAATATACTGCCAATGATGTATTTTTTTTTTTTTTCATTATATCTATTCTTATAATATGTAGTTGCATTTCGGAACTCTGACTCCCCAGCTGTCCCTTTTTACGCGATGGTGCGTATTTGTCTCTTCAATTTTTGCCTCGGTATTGTTAGAATATATGAAACACAATAACGCAATCCATCTAGATCTATCCTATCGTATTTTCATCTTATATCAACCAATTTTTAGTCTACAGTTTTGACAATTGATATATTACTGCAAATTCGCGAAAGACTTGATCATCCAGAATGCTCTTTAACGGAACGTGTAAAATAGCTCTTTGTTACAGTCGGACCTTTACCTCAAGAACTTAAGAGCTGAGCGTGATATTTGCAGCAATTTTCACGTGCGCGATTTCTCGGGTGACGTCATAACATTTTAGGTTTCACCGTGATTACTATAATGACGTACAATCGGAATCCCGTAAACTTTTGGAACAGATCACGGACGTACATGTATGTAAGGCTGAGCATTATGTAACAAAACGGTGCATTTCGTTAGCCGGAAACAGTGTATAGGAAAACATTGTGTGTAATCTCAGTAAACCCGGATGGTTTGGAAGTCTCCAAATATCTGAAAAATTTAAATTTCCTTTTGTTGTTTTATGCTCAGTCCTATTTTGCTCTAATATTAAGTTTCTTTAAGACCAAACAGAGTTCTAACAGAACAGAACTTTACGAGGCGCGTTTGATTTGCATAACGGATTGCGCCATTTTGAGAGTTAATCCCGTGGAATCATCCGAGATTTGATTCGTAAAATTGAACGAGAAGATCCGATTGTAATGACATATTTACTACTACGCCATTTAACTATCTTCCACTAGTAAATAAAAACGTACGAATTTACCCGAAGATTTCCGTTTAAAAATGGCACATTACGGTTGTTTTGTCGTAAGAGGCAGTCTAGCTACAGAACGCGATTAACCAATCGCGGTTGTCATCCAAAGAATCAATCGACCGATTAAAACATTCAGCCTGGATTTTTTTTCTTTTTTAACCCCAACATTGGCCGCCATTTGTGTGAAACATTTTTGTTGTCTGGTTACTTAAACGGCGTAATTTTAGTTTATTCGAGCTGTTGTTACGACATTTATGTCGACAATCAACAATTTCGCCTTTTATTACATGCTCCTGGCTATGAATTTTTCAAAATAACGCCGTTTAAAATCGAAGTGGAACTTGCTGTTGAAGTCAATGGGCAGGGCCAACGGAGTAAGTGGGCGGGGCCAGCGATTGGTCAATTGTTCGAAAGTCACTCACAAATTCATTCTCAAATTGACCTTGACTGTACTCACATGAATGGCTTTTTGAATTTAATAGATATTTCAATTTGCTGTACTCTGGTATTAACTTTTGAAATACCAACTTGACTTTAGGCTATACATTTGATTGTACCTATTTGTATGTATGGCTCACTTTTGCGGTCGACAGATCTCATATAATTATAAGAGACTGTATAGAATTGAATGGAACAATCAATCTGTTATATATGGTTTATTAAGTCATTTATATGTCTAGAATGAATGAATCTAATAGAAGATGGATTCCTTTGTCGTTCTTTACCATTACACTTTCGCTTGCTTGCAGTTCCTTAATTCGTTCTTTACATTAAATAGTTTTATTGTTTTAAAATGGATTTACTAATCTATCTATAATTGAGATATTACGTACCCTTTCCTGTTTTGCAAAAAATTTACATCTGTCAAAATTTACAGATTTTGCAGACCAAAATTTAAAGTGGCTTTTGATTAAAAAATAATCATTCAGTGGGGTAGAACATATTATGTCCCAGGAATATCATTATTCGATGAGCGAAAAATTGCTGCAAGAATAAAGGAAATCAAATGGTTTCCAAATGAAAATTTCTAGAATTGCTGTGAAAATTGTGGATAACACAGTTGAATTTAATTAATACGTATTTAACTTATTTAAAACAAATAGAAATTCTTTCTACCGAAGTAAGCTCTTTCAATGTGTTCAAGGTCAGATATAGCACTTGAAAATATTCAAATAGTTCTTTATTAAAAGTATAATGTATGCATGCGTTCATCTGACATATTTTAATATATCATTTAACCTAGTGAATTAACTTTTTGACTATCCCAAAGTTGAAGGGGTAAAAGCAATTCAAATTCAGTATTAGATATAGATAATTAGATTTTTACTTTCGTCTATCAAAAACGGTCGTTCTGACTGGTCGAAATAATTATTCATAGGTACAACTTCCACGAAAAAAAAAACAACCCATTCTCTTCATCTCTTGATAAAGATGATATTTCTTACAATTTTCAAAACATAGACGAAGGAAGAGGTATTTTGTTTCTATAATGATTTCTTTTAGTTTCACATCTCGGTTTTGTCTAGTCGTCCATGTCACCTTTTACATTTGCACTACTCTAGTTCTTCTTGGGTTGACGGATAGCTGTCCACGCCCACCGACCTACGACAGAAAGTTCGACTTAGATATCAGTCGGCAATATTTTGAAAAGTTTGAGGTCAGTTACGTCTAACTCCCTGTCTGAATTGTAAATTTGATTGTCATTGGACTGAATATTCTTACCCGTTTATGTACCAGCCGGAGAGGTATTTGTTTCAATTTTGCTTACTAGTATTTACAACCGTAAAAGAGACCACTACAATTCGGGAGACCCGGCCAATATTGGTTTTTATTTGTTATCCCTCGAATATCCATGGTCATAATTTATAAATCTTGCGTTAGATATTGAAAACTCTATGGAAGGTTCTCAACATTTGCAACTATGAGATGACAGATCTTGATTGACAATCAAAGAATCAATCGACCGATCAAATCATTTATTTAGACTAGAAGTTGACTATGATCTCCAACATTGATGTGAAGCATTTACGTTGGTTTGGCGACTGAAACGCCGCAGCTACAGGCTTATTCAAGCTGCAGTTACAACGTTTAGGTCGTTTAGTTACATGTAAATGACCATAGTTTTGCAATAAATCGCCGTTGATATAGAAGTGGAACTTCCTGTTGGAGATCAGTGGGCCTGGCTAGCGATCTGTCAATTCAATGTCCTATTTCAATCCATTGACGTTTCTTCGTATATCAGACTATATATACTTACAACTTTCGATGACTATCGGACAAGTCTGCTCATCCAGCGGATATTTGTGAAGCTTCATGCCACAGCTTAGTGTGAGGGATAGTCTGGGATATGGAAAGGAAAATAAGAAACAACATTGGCAACATATTCAAAAATATATAAATATTTGAATTAAAGACACTGAAAATAACAGGTTGATGGTCTATATAGTGTTTTAAGTTACTATACATACGGACTTAGACAGACACATCTCAATATATATAACATAAATGCAAAGGGTTATACTGTAAATATATTAAGCAGAAGAACTGAACCCATTCTCACACAGTGAGGCTTTTGGGCGCCCTTCAAGAGAACTATTTGGAAAACCTTGTGTAAAATGAAGAAATTGCTTGTAACAAGAAGTTTCTTAACTTAACAGTATGTTTTTTTTTACTCAGAAAGATGAAAAACCCTGAATTTTCGTATGCAAATGCTTTCAATTTCGAACAGTCTTAAATTTTGCCGTCTGGTATGGATTAATCAAAAACAATGACAAAAATGGAATAGTGAAATATTAGTTTGTCGTCAAAATAAATGAATACATTGGCGATACCCGTCACGGTAAAAGGACCAAAGTCTGGGTTATCAAGGATTTATCGAGGCTGGCCAGCATGTTTTTGTTAATTATTAAACTCATCTAAAAGTAAATCTCTAACTTTTTCTGTTCATAAAATAAATGGTCTAGAGCTTTCTAATTTTGCATGCAGGATCACATTGTGATATTCTACTAAAATGCTTCAATATTTTACTTTGATACCAATATATGCCCTATGTTATGGGTTCCTTGATTTTGTATTGAGATAAACAAGAAAATCCTCTTTAAAAAAAATCATCAACTATAAATGGCCGTCTACAACTAAATTAATTTTGTCCGTTAATCGACCAATCGTTGGCTCCGCGCACTTTCTTTGTCAGCCCAACCTATTGACCCCAACAAAAATTCCCTCTTCGATTTAAAACGGCGTTATTTTGGAAAGAAATATGGCCAGTAGCATGTAACAAAAAAGTAGAATAGTTGGCCGATGACCTAAACATCGTAACTACAGCTTGAATAAGAGGTTTAAGTCGCCAAACCAACAAAAATGCTTGACAGAATGGCGGCAAATGTATTAGTTCAAAGTTTACATCCGGACTAAATGAATGATTTGATTGATCGACCGTTTCTTTGATTGACAGCCGTGAATGGGCAATTGATATAGTACAAAAAACAGCTATGACTTTGTCAGATTTTTGTGAATTAGAAAAATAGTTTATTCTTACATTCGTAAGAAAAGAAGAAAAAACATCTATACTTTTTTTTTGCTTTTTAGACGGGCTTTCCTTGATAAAAATCAAATATACGTGGGCGAAAAAAGAAATTCTGAGAACGGTTATAACGATCGAACCTGACCCGACCGTTCATGTTGTTCAGAAGTCGAAATATTTCGTTCTTGTCAAGTAATCTGAATGTAGTGTGGTCAAATTACTTTGCTTCATTCATTTTCGAAAAATCAACCAAGTTTGACATCTGCCGACCCGATCTCTTTTTTTTACACATTTGTTTCGCGGAGTTCGTCGGAGGTCTCGTTCAGCTGCAGGGGTTATTTAAAAAATAATAATAAATTATTTAATAGATAAATGAATGAATACATGAATAAATAAAATCAATACAATAAATGCACCAAATAAAAGGATAAATAGATAAATAGCTAAAATAACTTTATAAATCAAAAGGTCAAGACATGCACAAAAAATACATGTACCTGATTTTATAATGAACTGTTCCGTTTTCAAACAAATGCATCATTTTGTTCGGGACGGTGACGTCATGAACATTCGCAAATTTCTCGTTGGCAAAATAGGTATCAGGAACCTTGAGGAGAAAAAAGAATAAAATAGCGTTTCACTCATTTCAGACAGCTCCATCATGGAAGAATACGGGAATTGTTAACCCTTTTCTGCTTAATCCTAGGTTTTTACATTGTATCTCCCCGTGATTTTATAATTGAGAAAACAATGTAGAAAAAGAAGAAATTGCTTGTTACAAGCAATTTCTTCTTTTTCCACAATATTTTCTACCCTACTAAATGCTATTTTTTCAAATATGCTCAACTTAAAATTATCGTCTGCAAAACCTTTGAATGTGGACTTGTCTTAAGTTTTAAAAAACGAGAATGATTAACTGTTTTTCAAACACTACGTAAAATAAAACGAATAAATAGAAACAGGTACAATGAATAGATACCCACACGACAGAGACATTGTCAGGAAAGCAGAATCCCTTTGTTATATATGGTTTAAACCGATTTATTTTACATCGATTGGCTGACCATTTTAACTAACAAAGTTTTTTGACGTTAGGATGAGACGTTAAACCGCGGCCCCGTGTGACGGTGATATCCACCGAGTACGTTAAAGAACCAGGCGGAGCTCTCAGCAGTTTCGTCCTGTATCCTTGCACTATCCCCCGTATTAACTAACCGTCTTCTGGGGGCGTCGCTCATATGGGCATGTGCTACGGTAGAAACGATAAATAAACGGAAATACACACACACAGACAAGTTCTTCAAACGTAGATTAATCCCTCTCGATTACGCGGCCCGGAGAACACACCAGTACTCAAGCCGATTATGCGGACTAATGAAAGAACTAAGATCGATAGCAGCTCCCAGGAATTGTACTCGGGACCTCTTGATCGGGAAGCCGACGCTCTACCTATCGATCACGGACACCATATCATGTTATGTTATATGTACTAATGGAAAAAAGTTCAGCAATTTTTTTCGACCTACATTATTTTTCAACGTAAATGTATAAATCTTATAAAATCAGTCTCGTTTGCAATTTTTAAAAGCTAACTAATTATGCATTAAGAGCACGTTTTCCTTGCTTCTAAAGGCTGTCTGACGCAATTTTGCTGAAACACGTTCTGCACGTGCTTCCACATGTACGTGAAGTCTATATCCACAATATCTATCCCAGTTTATTGGTTAAGATCAATAACAAGATAACTCATTAAAACATTTGAAAAAATCAAACGGGACGTCGCACAGGGCTTAACTTAGACCAACGGAACGTAGCCATCGGTATGCTGGTTGGTGGTATGATGGTAAAAGAGGTGGCTCAACATTTTGGCGTGAGTCAAAGTTCCATTTCAAGACTTAGAACAAAGTATCGTCAATTAGGCACCGTCAAAGACAGACCACGTTCAGGCAGGCCACGTAAGACTACCCAACGTGAGGACAATTACATCGTGACGTGTTCACGGCGTAATCGCTTCCTCCATAGCACTCGTATAGCCGGTTTGGTCCGAAATGCAACGGGAACACGGGTCTGTGCTCGTACTGTAAGAAACAGACTTCGTTCGGCACGTTTACGCGCACGTCGACCTTACGTTGGCATTCCTTTGACACGTGCACACAGACATGCAAGATTGAATTGGACAAGGGTACACCGTCTATGGCCAAGACGAATGTGGAATCCGGTCCTATTCACAAACGAATCCCGTTTTAATTTGCGGATGGCAGGGTACGTGTTAGGAGGCGTGATGGCGAAAGGATGGATCCCGCCAACGTCATTCAACATGACCGTTTTGGAGGCGGCAGCGTCATGGTCTGGGGTGGTATATCATACCGCGGCAAGACTGACTTGGTAGCTATTCAGGGAAACTTAAATGCCGTTCGATACTGCACCGAAATTGTCCAGCCAGTGGTATTGCCGTTCTTGCGTCAAAGGCTTGCTACCATTTTTCAGCAAGATAATGCCCGCCCACATGTCGCTCGGCACACGTTGGACATTTTACCGACTAATAATGTTGATGTGTTGGATTGGCCAGCCAAATCACCGGATCTGTCTCCGATCGAACACCTTTGGGACCATCTGGGTAGGAGAGTAAGAGACAGGAATGCCGTTAATAACGTTAGAGACCTGGAACGAGTTCTGCGTCAGGAATGGGGTCGTATACCTATGGCCATTAATCGTAGGCTCATTTCCAGCATGAGAAGACACTGTGATGCCGTTATTGGCGCAAACGGTGGACACACAAGATATTAAAGCTTTGTGTTACTTTTACTTCCCTACCCCTACCATGTTTGACTCTGTACAACAAACACGTATGACCTTGAAATCATCTGATCTTTTTTAAATACCGTTGCTAACACATAAAAGATCGATGTGTGAAGATGTGGTTTGAATCCAAAGCTAGACACCGGAGAAATTGGCTGTAACGTACGAAATTGCTAAACTTTTTTCCCCTCAGTATATATTTCTACTTTTCCAACATTTTTTCATATAATTTTTCGGCAGCTTCAAAACAGAGATGTGACACGGTTCGGTAAATACAAAGATTATAGAAAATTGATCTAAAGACAAAGAGACTTGAGGGTAAAAAAGAATTGTTTCGTGTGCAGACTTTTAGATATTTCAACAGAATTTGATTAACCCTTTCCTGTTTCTGAACATTTAAGAATGGTTTAATCTTGAAAGAAATTAAATAAAAGTGGGAGGAATTCGGGAAGTAACCAACATACAGGTTAGAAAATATAATCGAAATAAGCAATTTCTTCTTATCCCGCAAAGTTTTACTATGTATAGATTCACAGGTACGTAAAAACAACGGGTTGTGCGGAAAAGGGTTAATCAGATTGTAATACATGTGTGTGTGACGCGTTAAGCGAAAAAGAACCCCTGGAACCTCTTAAAAACTCCAAAACACAAATATTTGAAAAAGGAATTTAATCCAGTAGAGGTCCATTTTCCCATCGCTAATCTCCAGGGATTATCTTTTGGTTAAACACTTCAAAGCCCAATAGACCGATCGCTTGTGTTAATCAAAGAATAATTCGACCAATCAAAAACCATTTAGGCCGGAATGAACTTCGATCTCCAACACTGGCCGACATTTATGTGAAACATTTTTGTTAGTTTGGCCACTTAAACATCGTAACTACAGCTTATCTAAGCTATAATTATCATGTCAAGGTCGCCAACCAATCATTTTTTCATTTCTTTTACACGTTACTGGCCATAGATTTTGCAAAATAACGCCGTTTAATGTCGAAGTGGAACTTCCTGTCAAAGTCAATGGGCGTGGTCAGCGGAGTCAGTGGGCGGGGTCACCGATCCGTCAATTCTTGTACTGGTGATACCTAGGAAAGGTATCAACTTGATTTTCGTGATAGAGCTTTACCCCTTCCCACACAATCCCGATGTTTTACTCCACCCATAAGAAAAAAAGTATTGGGAAACATAGTGGACAATGAAGAAATTGCTGAGGAAAATGAAGAAATTGCTTGCGATAAGCATTATCTTCAATACCCACAATGTTTTCTACCACAAAAGACAAAGATTTTTAAAATTTTGTCAACTTGAAATGTTCATCTGCATCCTCTTTCAATTGGGACCAGTCTAAGAATTTGTCGTGTGGGAATGTTATTGAAAGTGACGTTAAAACTCAGACAAAACATTGTAAGTAATTCCTTTAACCTAGGTTTAATAAGCAGGAGATTATCAGTTATAAACGTATAATCGCGAAAGCTGTTAATCCATCGCAACATAATCTTGTGCTACTAAAAGAAAATAACCGACACGGAAAAAAAAAGAACAAAACAAACAAAAAAACCCTCACACACTCCATAACATTCCAAAACAGTGGGATTTTAGACCGGTCCAAACCGAACTAGCTGCAGACGACAATTTCAAGTTGATGGAATTTTTAATTTTCTTTGTCCTTTGGGATAGAAAACGTGGTGAAAAATGAAGAAATTGCTTGATACAAGCAATTTCTTCATTTTCCGCCATGCTTTCCGAAGCTTTTTTCTTGAGGGGCGTAAAAAAGAGGGATTGTGTGGGAATGGGTTAAAACAAGCTATTTCTCCCACTCACATTGTTTTCTATCTGGTATTTTAATTTCTTTGTCTGTATGAACTCTTGTCTAGCACTTTTAATTGTATGAACTCTAAACATTTTCCAAGTTTTGACCATTCTAGAATTTTTCCCCAGTAAAGGATTTTGATGACACAAAAAAGAAGATCGTAGATGGGCGAGCAAAGTGTCGTAAATACAGCTTTATACGACATTTTGCTCTCTCACTGACATGTTTTGTCATGTCGTAGTGTTGCTTTTAATTTTCCCTACAAATTTTTCACGACAGAAATTTTTTGACAAAATCATCATCTTCTGGGTTTGATATTCCCCATACTACCATAAAAAGCCGGTGTCAACGATTATTCTTTAAATTAAAATTGATTTTTGGTCGCCTGGAGACTGATTCATGTGATCTTTCATAACAAATTAAATCCTACAGGCGTCCTTACATGGCAAGGGAATTTCACAAATTTTGACGGTGGGCTGTCAGATAATCCCTACTAAAACTAATTCTAGATTTAGCTATCCTTATGATAAAAGATTTTCCTATTTTTCAATATCTTTTACGTAATGTGTATGTATCGTATATGTCTGACTCTAACGAAAAAAGGTATCAGCAGTAACGAACCTTGCTCAGACGGCCAGGAATGTACATAACCTTTGTCATGCTGAATTGAAAATCCTATGTAGAATTCCTGTAAAATCAAAGGACTTACAGTACCTCGAAGGTCTTAATAAGGGTCAATATTACTTTTGAAAATTGAAAATTAAAAGACATGCAGGAGGTGTAGACCAAGAACAGACTGCACTTATGATCTTTGTCTATACCTCCTGCCAAAACAGGAATATTCCGGGTTCAGTATGACAAGGGTTATTTTTTTTTGTTCTTTATATATTTATATTTATATATGATCATTGAAATGTGTGCTATGTTATCGTTGTTAAAGAAGAGCCCTGCCCAATAAGTGAAATATGAGATATGGTACCTGTGTCGAAATGTGTGCCCCTTTAAAACTTTGTTTTGACAGATTGCCAGGACAAACACTCTGATTTAAGGGATGAAGAGAATATCTTTTTTTTTTCATGGGGGAGGGGGGTTATGAAACGAAAAACCTAATCACACTGTATGAATTCGCGAAGGGGGTTCATACATAAGTGAGATTAGGTTTTTCTATTCATACCACCATGAAAACAAAATATTCTCTTCATTTTCTATTATTTGAAAAAAAAAAAAAAAAAAAAAAAAAAACACACACAAAAAACAAACAAACAAACAAAGAAAATACCCAACAAACATTTTATAAATTTTGATACTCTTTTGTATGGAACTATTTTGTGCGTAAGCATACAAAATAGCCGCGTGGTCAAAATTTTGTTCATGGAGGTAACGGATATGAATATGAATAATTTTTTCTGCCAATCAGAACGCTCGGTTTTGATCGACGAAACTAAAATTTATATTATTATTAAGCAAAGAATGAAGTTTTGATACATTTCTATAAGACATGGAAGACATGATATGACATCTTATTTCATATGACGTGCAATACGACTGCTTCCGTAAAATAGGATAATTCTAAATATGACCTTGATTATCGACCTTTGTATTGCCAGGCGACATCGTCGTTGTCATCAACAGTTGGCTTGCCTCCATGTACATAGATCTATGCAAAGTACCGTCACACCAAATACGAACTTTAAAACCCTTCCTGTTCAATCCCTAGATTTTACGTCCCTGTGATTTAATTGAGAAAAAATTTAGAAAAGGAAGAAATTGCTTGTAATAGGTAAATTCTTTTTCCAAATATTTTCTCCCCTCATGAATGGTTATTTTCAAATTTAATTCACTTTCAATTTTCGTCTGCAAAACCTTTTAATTTGGACAGGTCTAAAAATTAAAATAGGAAAGGGTTAAGGTAGGCACTGTTTTGGAATGTTGAATAAAACTGTAACAATCAGATGGACAGAAAAACGAACTACGCTCAAACTATTTGTCTCGACATAATCGATGCAGGGACACAATGTATGATATGGATACAAAATTTCAAAGTAAAGCGTTTGAGAACCTCTACCATCTTTCGGTTTAGGTTGCTAAGTCGTGTGACCATGTCCGACCGCGATATTGAACGCCCGAGATTTCGTGTATAAATCTATTGCCAATTTATAAAATATAAGTTTACTTTTCTGTTTGACCTATAGCTAATGGCATTATTAATTCTAATGAAATTACGACTCAGACCTTGTTTTTCGACTTTTTCCATCTACAGGGAATGAAAATTACTCTTTAGTCTAAGCATGTCCGAACATGTTGTTACGCAACAACGGCCATACGTTTTCAACTATTTTATTGTCAATCATAAGAAAACCATGATATTTGGCCATGTCTGGCAATGTTATTTAATGATAAAGTTAATTCCAATCTTTTGTGAATCATTTCATTATCCATCTCCAACATTTGTAGACTACTACAAATGTATTACGTTTAACTATGCCGACTCTGAAATAATTACTCGGGCTTTAAACATCATTTTATTGTCTGTTCCTGGGGCTTTAAACATCATTTTATTGCCATTTTTTCTGGCTTTAAACATAATTTTACTGTCTATCTCCGTCGATTGCTGTTCAGTTTAACAATGGCTGACCATTTCAATCCAAAATATTTACCCAGACTTTATGAATCATTTGTTACCTATTGCCAACATATGTAGGTAAATGTTTAGTTTTCAATGTCCAACCATGTTATTAACCCATTCCCACACAATTCTGCTTTCTTACACCTCTCAAGAAAAAAAATTAATAAAATGATGTTTAGCGCGATCAAAATTTTCATTATCTTCTATGTTTTCTACCTTAAAGAACAAAGGACAACGATTTTTAAAATATATAGTAAGAATTTTCGTCTGCAACTCCTTTGAATATGGACAAGTCTTAATATAAGTTGTGTGGGAAAGTGTTAAACAAAATTAATAACCTAAACCTTATACATAACTTTATTGTTCACACTATGATCTCAATGTTTCAATCTGACAATGCCCTACTATGATATTCAATAATGAAATAATTACACAGACTTTTGGCAACACTTAATCGTCAGTCTCTAACAACTGTAGATCACTATTGTGTTGGACCAGGTCGGACCATGCTACCAAGACTTTTATTTAGGTTACAATCTGACAATGCCCAATAATGAAATGATTACACAGACTTTAGGCAACACTTTATCGTCAATTTCTAATTACTGTAGATCACTGTTGTGTTGGACCATGTCGAACCATGCTACCAAGACTTTTATTTAGGTTACAATTTGACAATGCCCAATAATGAAATGATTACACAGACTTTAGGCAACACTTTATCGTCAATTTCTAACAACTGTAGATCACTGTTGTATTGGACCATGTCGGACCATGCTACCAAGACTTTTATTTAGGTTACAATTTGACAATGCCCAATAATGAAATTATTACACAGACTTTAGGCAACACTTTATCGTCAATTTCTAACAACTGTAGATCACTGTTGTGTTGGACCATGTCGGACCATGTTACCAAGACTTTATTTTTTATCGTTTTATTGTTCATGGATAACTGTATTTCATATCCGACCATTTTATAAAATAAAAACAATTGAAGACACTTCAATGTGCTATTTTCTAAAATATGTTGATAACATTTTCTTTTGACCATGTTCGACAATGGTATTATGCAATGATAAGCAAGACTTTATGCAACACATTACTTAACATCTTCAACACTTACAGATTACTATTTCGCATGACCACGCCCGATCATGTTATTTTAGTTAGATAAAAAAAAAAAAAAAAAAGATTCCGTGCAATTCATGCAACACTGCATTACCCATGTTAATGTATGAAGATTACTGTTTTGTTTGATCATGATCTGCCATGTTTTTCAAGCTTCGTGTATTTCTAATAACTGTAGATTACTGATTCATTCGACCATTCAATTTAACAGAATTGAACAAATAAATATATAAATAATAAACAAACAATCAAAATCATTCTTTGTGCACCATTTTGTTGTCCGTTTCTAACATCTATTGATTACTGTTTCGTTTGATTATGCCCTATCATGTTATTCAACTATGAAATGCACGCAATTACTAAGAATCACTTTATTGATAATCCGAAACACCTATAGATTTATGTTTTGTTTGATCATGAACGACTATGTTATTCGGCACTGAAATACATACCCACACTTTATGCATCATTTTATAGTCCATTTCCAACATCTGAAGATTACTGTTTCTTTTGATCATATCCGAATAGTTTAACCGCCTGTCCATCCAGGTTTGTTGTAGCTTTAGATCAACCGAATAGTCCTGTAAAATACATCGAATGCTAATATATAGAGGATAATCAATTGGTTATTCCAGATATGAAAAAAAAATTCCCGAGGATGCGTTGTTAGGCGTTAAAAAAACAAGTGCGCAGCACGAGTTTTTTTAACGCCTAACAACGCATACGAGTGAAATATTTTTTCATATCTGGAATAACCAATTGATTATTCTATTTATTACATACTTTATTATTTTATTTCTTTTTATTAAAATATCGAAACCAATCTTTTTGATAGAGAGAAGGACTATTGAAAAAAAGTGCGGATGAATACATGATTAAAGATTTATTACAAACTGAAAAGTGTTATCATCACTCCAGTGATGATGTCAATTTAGTACACTTAGAAATTCAGAGCAAGGTATATAATAAAAGATTTAACCGTTACCAGATTACAACATTTTCAGATGCTATTTAAAAGCAAGTAAAACTGAAACGCGTTTGCCACACGGGAAAGCAAACATCACAAGAAAAGGAGAATTCAATCGGTACGCGAGAAAAAATGTCGTAAATACAGCTTTAAAGCTGTAGTTACGACACTTTCCTCTCATATCCATCGACGAAGTGACTGTTACTGGTAATTTTCCACTTAATCCCAATTTTTACCTTGTTATATTCTTTAGGGGCTAAAAGTAAGTTACCCTTTTGTAATGGGCTGAATATCATTCTATGCAGCTAAAATTCCTCTTGCTGTTTAAAATATGGAACGAGAACAAAAGGGTACAGATACGGATTGGTTCTTGCCTGTGCTGCAAGACATGTTGGAATGTTTTGGAAAAAAACAGGAAAAGGTTAAATCTATACAGTGCTCTGCAGGACTGGAAAATTTCCGCTATCTATGGAATCTTCAGATCTGTGTTGATTGTTTCGCTGTAATATCCTGGATCTCGGAGGTATATTTTACGGTCCAATAAGCGGTCTTACATTTTCAATTCCGCGCGCCTAATAAAATAAATAACCGATTCAGGTCTTGATGATGTTAGAGATTCTATTAGATCTAAATGCAAGTCTCATTGTTCATGTAATAAACCCATAAATTAATGGATAGTAATTCCCTTTTCATGCACACAAATAGAAATTGAATGGAATCAAACGAATTTAAGAATAACAACACTTCAAGCCAATAAGAAAAAAGGGTAGAGGATGTTCTGCCCCAGGTGTCTGTCAGTGTAATCGTCGCTACCGTAGCACATGCCCATTTGTTCTACGCCCCAAGAAGACGGTTAGTTTTTACGGGGGATAGTGCAATGATACAGTGCGAAACTGCTGAGAGCCCCGGCTGGTTCTATAACGTGCTCGATGGATATCACCGTCACACTGGGCCTCGGTTTCGTGTCTCATCCGAACCCGTGATCTTGATTTTTAAAGCCAAGTGCTCTACCAACCGAGCTGATCGGGCTGAAAAGGTGCAGCACTTTTAAATTGATATAGGCCCTAGTGTCAGAGAGTGCATCGTCAAAAATAAGGAATAAACCAATGAGCTGGGTCTGTCAGAAACTACCATGGAATGATGGTCTGATCTTATGTTTGTTTGAGTGGGTCTAAAGCCCCTTGGAAAATTGTTAAGTTGTATCATGATCTTTGATTGGGCTCTGAAATGTCTTTTTCAATCATTTATCCAACAGACCAGCGGCGTCGCCGGAATTCGAACCTGCAAGACTCGATTTGTCTCAGATTATTCGATCGCCGCACTATCCATTGAGCCACTCGGGTCACGTTCTAATCTTTGAATATTGTAAATAATAAGACTCACGTTTAAATAGTACTCAAGACAGATTCTAGTATATTACTTTTATAGCGATAAAATGTTGAAATATGTTATTTTTACGTATATAAAGGGTGTTACTACATTGTAGAAAAAGAAGAAATTGCTTGTAACAAACACTATTTTCTACTCAAATGAATGGTTATTATTCAAATTAAATCCATTCAAAATGTTCGTCTGCAACCTTTGAATTTGGACAGGTCTAAAATTTGCAAAACAGGATTTGGTTAAAATCTCAAGGAAATTGTATGGTAAACTTAAATTTCATTCACTTGAGCTCAAAGTAACAATCCATTGTGATTGATAATCACCACTAGTTTGATTTACGTTTGGGATGCCTGAAAATCAAAATCGAATAATTTAATTGTTAGTTTCGTCTATCAAAAACGAGCCATCTGATTGGTCTAAAAATTTAATTTATACCTCCATGAACAATTTTTTGAGCACGCAGCCATTTTGTATGCTTCCGCACAAAATAGTTCACTACAAAAAGGTATCAAAATTTGTAAAATTGTTGTATTTTTCGCTCGGTGCTATTAAATTATAAGAAATGAAGAGAATAATTTTTGTTTTCATGGAGGTATGAACCGAAAAACCTAATCACATTTATGTATGAATCCGCTTCGCGTATTGATACAGTGTGATTAGTTTTTTCGGTTCATACCTCTATGAAAACAAAAAAATATTCTCTTCATCTCTTAAATGGTGAAATGAAAATTTAAGAATAGCCCCAATGAGAAAGGCGGCTAGGCGTCACCAGTAAGAAAAACATTGTGACGGTCAATCATTACAATGAGGGATTCTGATATTTTTAGACACTTTGTAAAACCGTGATAAGCTTTAGAAAACCATTGATGACGAAGTAAACCACGGCTTGACGTGCAGGTATATTGCGGTTATGAAATGCTTACCCTTCTTATCTGAAGCGCAATGTATTTATTTAAGAGATGAAGAGAATATTTTTTGTTTTCATGGAGGTATGAACCGAAAAACCTAATCACACTGTATGAATACGCGAAGCGGATTTATACATTGTGTGATTAAGTTTTTCGGTTCATACCTCCATGAAAACAAAAAATATTCTCTTCATTTCTTATAATTTAATAGTATCGAGCGAAAAAAGCAAAAAACCCTACATCTTTTGATACCTTTTTGTATGTGACTATTTTGTGCGGAAGCATTCAAAATCACTGCGTGCTCAAAATTTTGTTCATGGAGGTATGAATTAAATTTTTCGACCAATCAGAACGCTCGTTTTTGAAACTAAAAATTAAATTATTGAAATTTAAAAGAATTTTCTAAACACCTTATACAGGGAGTGTGAGTCATCGTTTCAACCGATAAATCATGTCTGGCAATGAAAACATGCTCACGATTTTGATTTCTTTTGAGGAATTTTTCAAAAACTGCACTTTGACGTCAAAAGAAACATGATCAGCGTTTTTGACTGAGGATATAATCTATTTATTTGGAAAAATACATTGCGAGAATTAAGCGTCAGACTGGGAGGTGACTGTTAGCCATCAGATACTAGACTGTTTACCACTCTAGTAGCGTCTAGCATCCGTCGAGTGTCATGCCCTGCGCATGTACAAAACAGGCTATATTTTATTCTCTCTTTGGCTTAACCTATTAACAGACGGCAACATTTTAGACTCGTCCAAATTCAAAGATGTTTTAGTCGACAGTTTTAAGTTGATGAAATTTAAAAATGTTTTTGTCTCTCTTGAGGTAGCAAACATTCTGGATAATGAAGAAATTGCTCGCAACAGGTAATTTCTTCATTTTCGATAGTGTTTTCCAAAGATTTTCTTCTTAGGGGTTGCAAAAAGCGTCATTTTGTGAACGTCGGTTAACATCTCGCTATTAGAATATCTAATTGCACATGCTAGATAAACCCTGTATGTTTTCTGGCATGCATGCTCAATCTCTGTCAAATTTTTAGTTGCAAGTTAGAAGTAAAATATTAGAAAGTGTGTCCAACTGTCCAAGAGCGAAATGTTCTCCTCTTCCAAGATGGCCGCCATAAGCTGTTTCTGGCACAATATTGCAATATAGAATATATTTGCAGAAAATTGTAGCTCCAGTTTCTAGAATAAGTTTTTTGTTTATAATAGAATTGTTTACCAAGGGTTGAATTTTTATTCATTAAAAATATTCGAAGTTATGTACGGTTTCTTTCAATCCCTTTTTAGACAACATCTTTATGTTTCCTATTTTTTTTAAAAAAGAACTAGATATTTCAGATTAACATGTCAAAACGACATTTCGGTGTATATAAGAAAAGAAAAGTCAATATTTATACAGCGACACTGGATCTATAGGTTACATATTAACGTGATAGTTTCGGAAAGTTTATAGTATTTTTGAGTCATCTGCCAAGTTTGTGTAATTCGTATCACACATTTGAAATTGAATTAGGCTTCAGGTTTGAACTATTAAAAGAGCTCTCAAATGTCAAGATCTGATACGGCGCTCAAGAATGAAAAACTGAATACTTTTGATATTACAGGTATGGTATCACACTCGTGTCATAGCTATCTAAATGAGAGGATGCCTTTTGTGACCATAGAAATGAACAAATGCGTATGATTGCACCAATCAACAAACTCCGTTACATCACAGAATATCATAAATCAAAAAATCTAATCATTTGATAGATTTATCGCAAAAAAGCCAGTCATATTTCAAATAAGGACATTTTAACACATATAAATGTTGAATATATGTTTCCTCTTCGGACGACTAAAAATGAGAGAGAGACAGAGACAGAGAGAGAGGGAGAGGGAGGGTAGAATTAAAAAGAAAAAAATCCTACCATCTCCCACACAAAAACAAACAAACAAACAACAACAATTTTCTCTTAGGCTCTTAAATCATATGAAAGAACAGATCGGATCAACTATCAATTGTGCTTATAAAATGACTGGCCATAACGAATCATGTAGATGTAGTTTATTGGTTCGGTTGTTTTCAGAACAGTGTTTGGTTGTTTTCAGAACAATTTTAAAAAGTCTAATCCTACGGTAGCACAGGAACGGTGGCAAAGAGATGGCATGTACGATTTTTTGTTGATGTTATTCCCATGCAATAGCAATTCGTTTTTTCTTTTCTTTTTTTTCTATTAAAAGAACACAAAACCCCAAAGCGAATTGCTAGCGCGTAGGAACGAGATGCACAGCCAATCAAAGCCAGTCTTTATTCATTTGAAACATTAATACACTTAAAATGGATGTCGCTTTGGAGAAGTAACCTGGTTGTATGATTATGTATAGGCTATCGAGTGAGTACGAGGTCTCTCCCCGAGTCGAATCATGAATTACTTGCCCAGGTCATTCGTATACGCAAATGACGATGTACGAGGTCGATATCCGACTTACATACCGGCATGTAAAGGTTCTTCTTGTCAATTGATGATTATTTCTAATCTTACATTGATAATTTATCGAGTATTAAGAATTGTCTTTTAAAAATACTATATAAAAAGCAAGGGAACACTCACCCAAAAAGTCATGCGAATTGATATTCATTAGTGTTAGTTTATTAACTGAGGATTTCACGTCATTTAGCCCAACTTGTCGAAGCCAACGGGGCTATAGTCATAGTTGTGAATCTATCTTGCGCCCGTTAAACTATAGGACCATTAGCTTTTCATTTATAAATTTATTCGGTGAGGATATAACACTGATTATCAGAATGTGTACATATCTAAAACCGCGATTTAACAGATAAAATACATTCGCTTTTATTGGTTGTGGATCTTTAGTAGAATACGTCACTGTAAATTTTTGAGAATCTTCTTTTAAACCAAGCAACAGATATAAATTTTTTTACTTTAATGAAATTTTTTTTATCAATGCCAAATGTTTGTAGATTCAAAAGATATCATTCTAATTGCTTTCCTTAAATGTTTCTGAAACAAGCCGTTATTATCATATAAATGACATGGTTTTGGACAATTTCCCCCATGGCATCTCTTATTTTCTAAAACAATTATTTTGACAATTTTATTAAGGCTCAGCGAAGATTCCAAATACGATCATTTTTCTGTATTGTCATCAAATGATAAGTTTAAAGGTACATATCCACCACCTTTTCGACAAGGAGAATATAGTGATAGTCTTCAATGCCTTCATTCCTACATTTTGATAAAAGCTTTCAGTCTGAAACTTCCTCAGAGGAAAAGAGCAATCCACATGGGCCATAACTCATGATTGCTTAATATTTTTTGTGTGTGTTTTGCAATCTTGAGATAGAATGTTTGGAACAAACACTATATACCACCTGCTACCGAGCGTTGATACTCACATGCGATGCTCTTGCTTAAATCTATTACATGAGTTCTACGCGTTGGTGTGTGTCTTTATTTATGGTCTTAGTAATACACTCTCCGTTTTTTTTACTTCTTTTATGTTCATTTAGATAATCGAAATTACAAAGAACATGTTCTATTCAAAAATAAGTGTCGTATAGATTAGAAAACATACTGGGGAATGCACGATTTCCTTGTTGCTAACAATTATCTTTCCTTTTCGTGTAAAATGCTTTTCTCCGCTGCCCGCTGCTCAAGAACGAGTAAGAAGTATTTACACAACAACAGAAAATTAGAAAAAAACAAGAAAAACAAACAAACAAACAAACAAACAAACAAGTCATGAACAAAAGTTTCCACGGCATCCGTGGTGGATAAAACTTACCCGTTTCGTTACGCCGCGTAAATCGCGAATAAGTTTATCGGAACGGGTCTCACTTTGCGCGTTTGAGGGTCTTTCTTTGCAATTAGGCCAGGTCTTTCTTTTACAGATAGATCTGACCTGGTACAGAGCAATACCTGCTCACGTGCATGTCTTTGTTTCGACAGGTCTATCTAAAATGTATAGATTTTTTAAAAGTCTTAACTAAAACAAAGACAGCATTATATGGCTCGTGGGAACGACTTACAATCTCATGCGCACGACATAAAGACTGACTTTGATTGGCTGTGTATCTAGTTTTTACGACATAGCATGTGTGTGTGTGTGTTTTTAAATCTTGTTCTAACTGTTCTCTGTCGAATTAGTCTGTTCTTTCGCAAGATCAAATACCGCACGGTAAATAAATGTTTCAATTTGCTCTGCTGTCAAATTGAAGTTATTAACACCTATGAACATCATTCTTATGATAGGCCATGAATCATTTAATTCGCGATAAAACAATGGAAAACGTGTGTGTTTAAATGAAATTATAACGATGGCACTTATTTTCAGCGTTAGAACGGATATATTAGAAATGGTAGCCATCTTTGAGTTTTCGGATGGATAACTTGGACATAAACCTTTCCGGATTTGGGATAAACAAATTCCATGGCATTCCGTGCTTGAATCACGTTATCGGCAAGATGAGTGTGAATTCACAAGCTGGTTATCTCGGTAAATATTATACTTTGACACGTTTAATTGAAATATTCATTTAAGAATATTTTTATTAAAATAATGCTTGTGTCAAATTCAATGTATGCACCACAAGCAGAAAGATTTTCCAGTATATTGCCTTCTAATGACTGAGACACATGGATACCATCTTTGTAAAAGTCACCACTTTTATTTATTAAGTATCGTTATTAATCTTTTTTTTGAAGCGGCTCTTGCAAAGATTATTAAAGAAAAGTTTTAGCTTTCAGTTTTCAAATTTCTAACTGTAATGCTTTCATATATTTGAAAGAAGCTGATTTGGTTTATTTTGTGATGAAAATGACTGTTCATAAAATTTAAAAAGAAATAAAAGAATAAAAAATATTTGGCGATATGAGACGTCAAATAAAATCAACGATGTTCAACCCGAATGGAACCGGAATTCATCGGGTAAAAACGTTAACTGTCGATTGCGCCCAAAATTACCTTATTAGCGGTTTTCATGTCGTGTCAATTAGGTCATTGGCTTCCGCTAACAATTTAGTCGTCGACATCACCCGAAGACCAACGATTTCAACCGATAAATTCCGATGTTTCAAAGTCGGACATAGGGAATATATTTCATTAAATTAAATTAATACTGAATTCAGTAGATTTATCTCGAAGAACGAAGAAAGAATATTTATTGTAAAATGACATTGATAACTATCGGAAAAGCAGATAAATTTCCTTAATTTTTTTTCATGAAAATCTGTTCAGAAGCAGTTTTAAATTGTATTCAGAAGTGAATTTTATGCCAGGACCATATTTCATCAAGAACTATTTTCTCATAGTTCTTGTATTTACAATGGCCGACTTTTTTGAAATATTAGTTTGGATTTCGTAATCTTCTTTGACAAGTAGTGTTGGTGTACAATCAAATTTGATGCTTGTATCACAATGACAGTCGGGTTTTAATATGTAACCATCAGATCTCTAGTTACATGTAAACAATCTTACCACCCGGACTCCCAGTTCCGCTTTGCATGACGGATCACGAAATATGAAAGCAAAGATCCAGATAAGAGCGGATAACAGCATTCTCAAATCCTTATTTCTCAACAAAACCCTATTTTGTGGGTACTCATTTGAATCGTCGCGTTGTGACGATTCAAATGAATACATACAACATAGGGTTTTATGGCATTATTGGTGAAATATTTAAATATTAAATATGAATTACTCTGTCTGTAGCTCTGTGAAATGTTAAATATTTATGACATTTCTCAGCGATACCAAACTAGTTCGTATGAACCCAATGCCCTTTCCAAAAATATGATCCCCAGGTGATCACTGCAAAACGAATTTGCACATTCCAGTTTTATTGCTTTTATTATTGTCTCTTATTTGGTGAGATAATCGACCAACTTTATAATGGAATTGTATAATGTCGTTGGGCTACCAAAATATCGTAACTACAGCTTATATAATCTGTAGTTACGATAGTTTGGTAGCACAACGACTATAAATAAATAGATTCCTATCTCCCCAATCGTCCAATCTTTCTAAATGCCAGAAACCGCTTTTCGTCTGATGACTTAGTCAATGACAATATAATAAATTATTCACAAGGGAGCCGTTCTTTTTTGTCCCCATTTATTTACTCGTACTCCCGAGATTCGTCGGAAACAACAGCAACTCTTCCAAAACCACCACCACAACCAAAATAATAACAACAGTATCTTAATTATCATCATCATTAAGAGCAACAACAACAACGACGACTACGACGTTTGTAGCCAATCAAGAGAACTTGTTTCGAGATAACGTCGGGTTTAAAGTATTACCAGGCGGCAAAAATTAATACTGGTCAAATTTAGAAAAAAAAATGCAGACGATAATTTTTCCTTGATGAAGTTTTTTTAAAAGTGTCTGTTGTGGTAGAATGATTAAAGGAAATGAAAAACAGTGTGTGCTTGCGAGGAGTAAAAAGCGGGATTGTGTGGAAATGAGTAAATGTATGACTACTTTGTGCGTAAGCATACAAAATACACAATGTAATTCCCTGCTCATTTTGATTTAAGCACGAAACAAATTTTTGACCAATCAGAACTCACAAATTTTGATAGACGCAACTAGAATTTCATTAAATGAAAACAGAATGAAAGTAAAACTGTTCGCCATGCACCAATAACCTATTCCCACTCAATGACGCTTTTAGACGCCCGCAAGAAAAATCTTAAGAAAACATTGTGGAAAATGAAGAAATTGCTTGTTACAAGCATTTTCTTCTTTATCCACAATTTTTTCATTCCAAATGTAAAGGAAAAATTCAAAATTTCCTGAGCTTTAAGTTGTTGTCTGCACCGTCTTCAATATGGACCAGTCAAAAAATTTGCCGTCTGGTAATGGTACAAACAAGTTGCATTCGGCTGCTATGATGTTTAAATAAGTGTCGAACGAAGAACAGAAACATAAGTAGTTAATTATAACAAAGAATTATCATGCGAAGGAAAGATTCGAACTTACCATTGCCGATTCGCTGACGGCGTAAATATTCTGTATATTGATCTTGATTCTGACTTTGGTTGGGACATCTGAAAAAAGACATATAAGCTGTAGTTTGCCACGTGCATGTGTGTTTTCTTTCATGTATCATGACTATCTTAGCGTTTGCTCATATACAAATAATTTAGAAAACAATCTAATATAGAATATATATATTTATTATATAGATTTTTCCGGTTCCGGTGAATGGCGGGTACGCAAAAAATTTTCTCGTCGATATTTTTCAAATTAATAGCAAATCCACGGTTAATCCAAGCAGCAATTTAGAATTAATAGATAGTAATGGCCTCTGTTTGGAAAGAATCGACCGATGAGATGGATTGGGATGAGACAGAATCAGATTCGAGCGAGAAAAGCGGAATTGAAGAGGTGGCGGTAACAACGAACAATAGGTTTGAATTGGGCGCCATGTCGAAGGACAAAAATTGGGAGACCGTTAAACAACGAAAAAAGCGTAAACGTATTAGTACAGACAGTATACACAGTATTGATAGTGAACAGTTTTCAAAATTGTCAACGTCGGATAAACTTGTGACAATGTTTAGTTCTATCACAAAAAATACGGATTTATTAGGATCGGTGGTATCGAAACAAAATGAGTTTTCTAAGGATATAGGAAGGATTACAGAAAACCTGAAACAGGCAAGTACACGATTATCATCAGTAGAAGCAAAACTGCAGGATAATGATGAGAAAATCAGACTATTGTCATATAAGTCGATCGACGCAGAAGCTAGAAGCAGACGAAATAATCTGATCTTCTGGGGTTTAAAAGAAAATGATGATATAGACTGTAAACACCAAATATTCTATTTTCTTGAGGGTATGATGAATTTAGATACGAGCGAAATGTGCATCGATCGAGCCCATAGGCTAGGAAAGAAACTTTTCAATAAGCAAACTGGTGAATCTAGAAATAGACCAATCATTGTCCGATTCAGGGACTACTGTGATACTGAAACCATCCTATCAGAAACAAAGCAACTCAAGGGTACCAAATACGGAATCGATAGGGACTATCCGTCAGAAATATCAAAAGCTAGGAAAGAACTGTACAAAAGCAATGAAGCAAAGGAAGCACGAGAAAATAAGAAAAAAGTCCAATTAAGATATCCTGCCAAACTATACATTCAAGGTAAATTAGCTATAGACGCCTTCCCTGACTGGTTCGAGGTTCTGAGCCGAAGTCGAATCGATACGGACCAGCCAGCACGATACACACGCGTAGAACCACGATCGAGAGAATATTCAGAGGAAACGCACGTCGACGAGCCCCTAGACTCATACGCTAAACCTACAGAAATAGCAAATGAAACTGTATTTGATCAACCACAAAATAGGCCATACCTAAACAAAGTATACCAAAACAGAGAGGTATTCGTCGAAAATGACAGCTCGAAAGCAAATAGTGACGGTGAAAAACCGCATAATTCTGAAAGGTCAAGTGTAAATCACGAAGAGGAAAAAACCCAATGTGCTAAAAATAGAAACGAAAAACCGAGTAGTGCTAAAAATAACACAGATAAACCCAATAATTCTAAAAATAGAAAAAAGCTGTCTGATAAAAAGAAGAAAACCGGATCTTCTTCGTCGCAAAATCAACCTCCGCACGTGGGGGCTGAGTTTGAGACGAACGAGAGACCGTATAACACGAGACAACACGACAATCAGTCCAGCGCAGGTCGTCCTCAACAAGAGCGACGGGCTCCGCAGGACGGGGACCCAGCAGCAGGGAACCCCGGAGCAATCCGCTCGTCTGCTCAACCCTCCCAAGCGGAGATGTCGATGCAGACCGGGCTGCTTCCTGATCAAAATAATGGCGGAACAGAACCGCGGCAGTCAAAAAATGCAAATCAGAAATAGGATTTCGCGGAGAAAAGCGAACTAAATTTTTGTTTACTTAACATACAGGGACTAAAGGGAAAAACTTATAATAAATTTGATTGTAATGAATTTGATAAATTGTTTAAACAAAATAATATTATTATGTTGACAGAAACATGGCTTAATGACGAGGTCGATTATAGTGTACCTGAATTTGTACATTATGCTCTTCACCGTAGTTCAAAACATAAGAACGCAAAAAGGGAAAGTGGTGGTATTATCATATATGTTGCAGATCATGTTGCACATAAAGTTACACTGATCAAAACACGCTCGGATAATGTTATGTGGATCAAAATTGACAAAGCATTATTGGAAAATGATTTTGATATATTGCTTTGCTTGACTTATATTACCCCAACGGGAAGTAGTAGAGAAAATGAAAATGATTTGAATACATATGACTGCATTTTAGATGACATATTAACTTTGAAATCATTACATGAAAATTGTCAAATAATGATATGTGGTGACTTGAATAGCAGAGTTGGTAACAAAAAAGATTATGTGGAAAATGAATTTTTGAATGTACTTAACATGATGCCAGATGACTATATTTATGATACAGATTTAGAACGAAGTACTATGGATGGTTTTGTTAATGAAAATGGGAAAATGCTTTTGAATTTTTGTAAAGCTACAGGTTTAAGAATAGCAAATGGTAGAATTTGTGAAGATAAAAATTTAGGCCAATTTACATGTATAACGCATAGAGGTAGTAGCGTCGTGGATTATGTATTATGTGACCCACAATTATTTACAGTGTTTACACAGTTCAAAGTGGCACAGCCAAATATTTTTACGGATCATTGCGTCGTTAATTTTTCGATTGAATTGGACACTTGCCAAAATATCAATCAACCACACGATGAAAATAGCTCACAAGAAAATTGCCCGAATTTTAAATATGTTTGGGATAATAATATTGAACAACGATTTATCGATGAACTTAGATCAGATTTAAACATTCGTAAATTGTCACAAATCACTCAAGGAATAGGAGAAATATCTACCCAATCAGCCCTTGATGCAAATCTAAACGATTTTTACTCATTTATTGAAAATATGTGCGATCCTTTTTGTAAAAGGAAAACCAAAACGAAATCCAGTTCAAACAAAAACAAAAAAGATTTTCAAAAAATTAAACAGCCGTGGTTTGATAACGATTGTCGAAATTCGCGATCGAAATTTAATGCAGAATTAAAAAAGTTTAATCGTGTTAATTCATCAGAGAACAGACAATCGATGGTTTCGGCCCGTAAAGAACACAAAAAAATTGTAAAGGATAAAAAGTCGGATTATAATAGTAATCAAACTAGAAAATTGGAATCTTTACGGACAAAAAATGCTAGAGAATACTGGGATTTACTTAAATCGGCGTACACACATAAGAAAAAAGAACCAAAAAATAAAGTTAATATCTCGTCTTTTGAGCAATATTTCAAGGCAATCAACAACCCAGATTCAACTTTTTACCAGCCAGATGAAGATGTACTTTTATTCAATTCACGAATTATTGATTCTGAAATACAAATAATGTTTAATGAACTTAATACTGAAATTACTTCCTCAGAAATACATAAAGCTTGTAAAGAATTAAAAAACAATCGCAGTGGAGGTCCCGATATGGTCATAAATGAATTTTTTAAATATGGTTTTAATTACCTCGAGCCCTATCTAAAGTCGATTTTTAACAAAATTTTAGACATGGGTTGTTTTCCTTCTCAATGGACAGAAGGTTATATAGTGCCACTATTTAAGAAAGGGGACGCAACAATGCCGGGAAATTATAGAGGAATTACCTTACTAAGCACGTTTGGAAAATTATTTACGCGAATTCTTAACAATAGATTAACGAAATGGGCAGAAGATTATGAGGTTTACATAGAAGCACAAGCAGGATTTCGAAAAAACATGAGCACTATTGACAACATTTTTGTCGTACATGGTTTAATAAATAAATTCTTAAATGAAAATAAAAAACTTTACGTCTGTTTTATCGACTTTACGAAAGCATTCGACTTACTTGTGAAAGAGCATATATTTTATAAGCTTATTCAATACGGTGTCACAGGCAAAATTCTATCGGTCATAAAATCCCTTTATTTAAATATTAAGTCAAGGGTTAAGTCTAACAATAGTTTAAGCAACAGCTTCAAGTGTTTTCTTGGGGCGCCACAAGGAGACTGTTTGTCACCTTTCGTATTTGCAATGTACGTGAATGACCTTGAACAATACTTAACATTAAACGAATTTAAAGGTATTGAATTAGACATGTTACAAATATTCCTTCTCTTATATGCAGATGATATCGTACTCTTTTCGGAAAGCGAAAGCGATCTCCAAAACGGTTTAGATCTATTAAAAAGTTACTGCGACAAATGGAAATTAACAGTAAATGTTGATAAAACAAAAGTAATGATCTTTCGTAAAGGTGGAAAACTGCGAAGAAATTTATCTTTCAAATATAACGAAAAAGAATTAGAAATAGTTAACAAATTCACTTACTTAGGTATAACATTTTCCTCTAGTGGATCATTTTATCACACATTCGAGTCTATGGAAGGTCAAGCTTTAAAAGCAATTTTTGCGTTAAAACAATACTTAACAGTTTTTAAGGGATTGTCAATTAGTCATATATTAGATCTATTTGATAAATTGATTCTTCCTATCATGAATTACGGTGCAGAAGTACACGGTTTCCAAGACTGTGAAAAATTAGAAAGAATTCATACACGTTTTTGTAAAAAGCTTTTATGTGTCAAAATGCAGACGCCAAATAATTTCATTTATGGAGAACTTGGCAGAGTACCTTTAAAAGTAAAACGCAAGTCATGCATTATCAAGTACTGGTTAAAATTAACCCGATTAAACGAGAGAAAATACGCAAAACTCGTATACCTTCAAATGCTACACGACATGAATGATAACGAAAATACTGACAATTGGGCCTCAAAAGTAAAACATCTTTTAGAAAGCACTGGTTTTGGTTATGTTTGGATGAATCAAGGTGTCGAAAATATTAACGCATTCATGAAAATTTTCAAAAACAGGGTTAAAGATATTTTCATCCAAAATTGGGACCAAGAATTGAACATATCAACAAAAGCAACCACTTATAATTTAATCAGCTCTTTCGAGTTTAAAACATATCTTAATATTATAACTGTTAAAAAATATAGAATAGCCTTAACAAAATTACGACTATCAAGCCACGCTTTGCAAATAGAAAAAGGTCGCTGGACAAAACCTAATAAAACTCCTAGATCTGAGCGTAAATGTAATTTATGCAACATACTCGAAGACGAATTCCATTTTTTATTCGAATGCCCCATGTATGAGGAATTTAGGTCAAAATATATAAAAAAGCACTTCTGGTTAAGACCCAACATCCCAAAATTTATAGAACTGTTAACAAGTCAAGAAACGAAAATCAACAGAAAACTGAGTATATACGTCTATAAGAGTTTTGAAAAGAGAAAATTACAAGAAACACAAATTTGATCCCTCGAAAATATTACAGAAATTCTTATCACTATTTTAACTCTTAGAAAACACGCCTGTAACACAATACCATGTATATTTAACATTTGTATGTATACCAATAAATAACTCCTTCCCAAACAACACTTTCAGACTGATCCAATTTGAAATATACCACAGACAGCATGTATATGAGTATATTGATAAAACGCAAATTCTCTACAGTATAGCACAGAGGATATCGAGTCGAAAGAATGAAAGTGCCACCTATCAGCGTTTCCTTCATCTGCCTCAATATTTTCCAAATTTGTTTCTATTAGTGACGTCGAAACCAGATCTTATTTGTTTGGGAAAGGATAGTTTAATATTATAAACCAGGAATATTGAGTTATCGGGGGATTATCTATAAGATTCGCCTCCGGTAACTCAAGGTTACCAAACTATATTTTGATATGTTGATAAAATGTTGAAATATTGCTAAAATAGTTAAAAAAAAATGTGTATACAATTAACTATATATCCAGAAATTCCGAAACGCTTCGATTTTCGTTTCGTCGAAGCGACAGCGATTTCTGGTACATTTTATTTTATACATCGTGAATCGATAATGTTAATATACATTGTATAATACATAGTTTCATAGTAGTTAAATTAGAGCAATAGTTTGAAAGAGTGAATAGAACACCGTAAACACGGTTTAACAAAACCGTGTGTACGATGCTTTGTTCCAACTCTCGTTATAAAACAAAAATTCAGTTTCTCTTTTCGAATCGTCAATTGCGTTCGAGGAGGCCGTAACTATGACTGAATTCAAAAGTAGTTGCAGCTTTTCCGAACGAAGCAAGCGATATTGCGCATGGAACAAATAAACGATAACAAAGCAAAATAACAAGGTAAATATAAAAGAAGGGAAAAGAAAACACTCGTTCAAAATTGATATATTCCCGCTTTTTCTCCAAACTTTTGTATCACAGGTATTTAATATACCTACTAATTACACTATTTATTGTCGTTTTTCAGCAAAAGCCTCGTAACTGCAGCTCAATACAGACTGCAGTTACGAGGTTTTCATTGAAAAGCATCGTTGTATAATATTTTTTCTTTGTCTATACCACCATCACCGGAACACATTAGTTTATTTGGATAAATGTAATTTGTTTATATATGTATTATGGACAAATTTGTCTCATACAATAAAGAAACTTGAAACTTGAAACTTGAAACTATAAAATAAAAGAGGAGAAACGAGTTTTAATTTCTGGTTTTGTTATGAAAG